>OZ014431.1:7214031-7739374 GCA_963966015.1 Aphidecta obliterata
ATCGGTTGCCATGATAATCATGCATTAATCCAAGAAATCATGCATTAATAGGGGGCATTAATGGATGATTTCGAGTGCGTTAAAATGAGCTTTTTTTCTATGGTCGAAGGAAAAAAATATTCGGCCCCAATCTAATCGGCAGGTAGACCGTGAAGAAGTAGTGCCACCCGCGATCGTCCTTGGCGACCGCGATGACCTCCGCCGCAATGTGCGGAATTCGCTCCGATCTTGTTGCCAACCCGCGACGGGGGCCAGGAAACGGCTAGCGGTCCCCCGGATTCCTGCGACGGACGGACGGAGAGCCTCGCATTCCGCCGCGAAAACGAGAGTCGTGACTCTATCTTTACGAAAACAGTAAAAGTCTTCATATCTGTTGGCTCGTTTATTTATCAATATTAATTTGGCGGAATCACCTACCTACATGCGGATTAGCTACTATCCAAACAAAACAGATAAGAATTTATCGAAATGTAGTATACAGGTGCCAACATAACACAAGACCCGTATAGGGGAAAACGATAAGGCTCTCAAACTCAAGTCGAACGCTTTCATTTCGATCTAGAGGAAATTGCACATGATGATGTGTATACGATTATTCTCAACTATTGTATTATAACTAACAATGGAAATGAAGTCGAGATTATGTACGAGTTAGAACCGAAACATGACGCAGACTAGTCGATTTTCTGTGTTCCGCTAAATTATGGTACAAATTCATTTTGTGGTTGCAAAATAAGATCGTTGGTGATAATAAATTGTTTCATGACTACAGGGTGTCCCAAGTTCGAGTGCCTACTAGACGTTTCTTGAAAACCTGTCCTATTTGAAATCTGAAAATTGGGATTATGATATTGTTCGACTTATAGAGGGACTGAGAATAAATTCCTCGAAAATTTTTTTTTTATTTTTTCTTTTCATATATGATCGATTATTTAATTTCAAATATATTTCTATTCGAATCGTTGCATTCGTCGAAATAGTTTTCAAAATATCGAAAAACAGTGCAAAAAGAGGGAGATATGCGTAGTCAGTATTATGTTCGTTATTCCCATTCTCAATATTTCAAACATAAACTATTTTTACATTTTCAAAGTAGAAGAATGGCGGAAAATTGTGCAGCTCCTAAGTTTTGAAGAACTCGTCACAGGGCGTTTCAAATATTTTGTCAAAAATTATAATATATAAAAACGACTAATACAAGTATAGGTACTGTTATGGCTCGAATGTAAAAATTGAAGATTTTATTTTAATTTTGAAAATAATTCGAATCCAATAACAATTTTCAATAATTCTGTTCAATATTCTATTTGATGTGCCCGAAACTCTTTCTCGAAGAGGGGTCTAAAAAGAACAAATCAAAAAAAAATTGTTTACACAATCATTTTATTAACAATTAAATTCTATAAGACTTACTCAAACTATGGAATGAAACTTAAATTAACAAATTTAACTAATGATCAATGAGTGCACTCACATAGAAATACTTTGTCCAAAATATGTTTCTTCACTTTTCCTTCATACTGGGGAATACTGGAACGCTGCTCTTATATTCTTGAAAGTGAATTAAATATGTTTTCTTTCTTCCAAAACCAATCTCGAACAAAAACTTTTTGAAGGATTAATTTCCACTGACGTTGTCTCAAATTTTACAAATTAATTTTCAATCAAATTTTCCTTGGTATGAAGCATTCTTGATTCACTCTGTTCCGTTGATGATTCCAAATTGAATTTTTACAAATTTTCTCACTTAAATTCCAATTAAATACTATATAATTAATAATTTCAACAAATCATATTTTTTATTACGTGAACCCCCTTTGAAAATATAATAATGTTATAGATAATTGGTATTGGAAGGTTAAATTTCCTGAATCTACTAAGAATTCGAAATATATTTCCTTTATTCATTACTGGATCTTACTAAGATTTAATTTTATGATTTCCGCATATATATATTTATAAGATTTTTCAAATTTCATGCATATTTGGTGAATCATTTGAGTTTATTCTTAAATCGTAAAAAAAATATAACTATGTTTTGATTTCCATAACAGTACCTTTCATGCGTTTCGATTTTCATATAGTTTCATCAACCACAGTAAAAATAAAAAACCACATACATCACCTGATTTCCATGTCCCCTAAAAAAAACAGATAATTTTCATTCGCATGAGAGAACAATATTCTTCGAAACCATTATAATTATTAATAACTAATATGCAATTCATTTTTTTCTGCACTAAACCTCATTTTTTGGTTGTTGGCATTGCAGTTTTGGGAAAATAAATGATTTGTTGGAATTTTTAAATGAATATAAATAGAATAAAGGATGTTGACTACACCAGAAATTAAAATATAACTAAAGAAGTCCTAAGGACTTTTATGATCATACAGATTTCTGCTACTTCAACTACAGATAAATGGCTTCGGCCATCTGTAATCAAATTCGATAATATGAGTCCGCAATCAGGGAGTACTGTAATATATGAACGATAGTTCTTCAATTCAACGGAAAATCCTGTTAAATCGATACTACAGTTCCCTTATAAATAAATTGATTCCTGTTTTAGTTTAGTGTTCATTATTGGAAATTCTTGTAGAAACTAAAGTTTGAAGCTTAGAATACAACTATCTGGTTTGTTTTTGAAGAGGAAATTCCTGTAAATAGTCACGCATATTCTGGTTTTCTTCACAGTATTATTTTGCTGTTGAAATGACAAACTGCAGTTTAGTTGCATCGACTAATGTGAAACTTGTTATTTCTATAGGAATTAAACGACCGGAATTGTCACGTAAAATCAACAAATATTCCTGCTGTCGCTTATATAGCGGGAATTTCTTGTAGAAGTAACCGAATTCCTGTTGTATATCCTGGAAAATTTCTTTGAGTATATATTTCCACCTCGGGCGTTTCAAATAAACAAAATACTCATTTCTACCAGCGGCGGAGATCTTTGTTTGAACCTCCAATCTATGAACACCCTGGACAACAAGTTGAGTTCATGTGAGCTGTAAAGGATAAAAATCGACCGTGTTCTCGCTAATTGCTCCCCTCCGGGCTCGAAAAACCGCAAGGGTATCATCTCCGACCCGGCATCCGAGAGAAGAACGGCTTCTCGTCGGTAATTTACCAGTCAGACGCCAGCTGTTATGTTAATGTCGAAAAGTGCACGATAGCGGGAAATTTGCGGCGTTTTTCTGCCGCGAGGGGGCCCCGGGGGCCACGCGTGCTGCTACTCCCGACGAACGATCATCTCGCAATTACAGTCGGCGCGAGTGCGCCGAAATTCAAGAAAATTACGCCGGGTGAAATCGACTCTTTTCACGATTGAAATCGAAACAATAATCCCATTCGGTCTCGGCCCCCCCTCGTTTCCACGACACCTTGGAGCCCCCGGGCGGCGCATAAATCACAGCTTCGTTTATGTTTCTATTTGGGCAAAAGGGGGCCGAACCGCGGGCAGTCCGGGCCCCCGGGAATGCCGATATAACGCGGAGAGACACGTCCACCGAAATATCTCCGCTATTAACTAGGTGAGGCATTCATTCCTTCTGTTGAAGGTCTCCACTATGTTTATTCTGAAACAATCCGTTCTCGGACGCCCCTGACGCGCGCCCCCCTTCGACTGGTTATACCATGGGACGATGGTTTATCGCCCTGCCATCCGCGACATTTTTCAGCGTCGGGTTCACACCTCGGACTCGGAAAAAACACACACCCTAAATAAAACGTCATTTACCTACCTCCGTGGTCGCGATCGCCTAATCTGAATCTCCCACGGAATGAAAAATAAATAAAACGATCTGGCTTTCGGAGACGACGTGGAGTGTCCCACCCCGAAAGCGCGTTGCCGGTTTTTGTCCGACGGTGAAACGGAGAAGAAAGGACTTTTTTAAATTTTCGAGAACTTTAGTTCTTGAAAATTTAAAAAATTAGCGGTCTGCTAATTTCTCTCAAGTCTATTTCATTAGCTTTTCATAACCACAAAATGACTTTGTACTATTTTTAAAATATTATGTCTTATGATTTATTCAACTTCTTTATTCCACTTATAAACTTCTGAGACATTTTTTTCGTTTTAGAAAATAAAAAATATTTATAGCGACTTTTTCTGATTTGCATATTGTATGTATTTTCATACAAAGATTCGGATAAAAATATTTCTTCAATTTTAATGCTAAAGGAAAAAGTTCTCTAATCCAAAACAAAACATTGCCTAGACGATGCCTGCGAAGAAAATCAACTTCATCGAAAAAATCTAGGAGATCTCCTTGAGGAAAAAAGATACTCCTCACCAACAATTTTTATATCTTATGGTTTATTCAACTTCTCATTCCATTTATAAAATTTTGAGACATTTTTTTCGTTTTAGGAAATAAAAAATATTTATAGCGACTTTTTCTGATTTGCATATTGTATGAATTTTCATACAAAGATTCGGATAAAAATATTTCTTCAATTTTAATGCCAAAGGAAAAAGTTTCCTCAAATCCAAAACAAAACATTCCCTAGACGATGCCTGCGAAGAAAATCAACTTCATTGAAAAAATCTAGGAGATCTCCTTTAGGAAAAAAGATACTTGTCACCAACAATTTTTATGTCTTATGGCTTATTCAACTTCTCATTCCATTTAAGAAATTTTGAGATATTTTTTTCGCTTTAGCAAATAAAAAAATATTTATAGCGACTTTTTCTGATTTGCATATACATATGTATACTCATACAAAGATTCGGATAAAAATATTTGCTCAATTTTAATGCCAAAGGAAAAAGTTTCCCTTAATCCAAAACAAAACATTGCCTAGACGCTGCCTGCGAAGAAAATCAACTTCATTGAAAAAATCTAGGAGATCTCCTTGAGGAAAAAAGATATTTGTCACCAACAATTTTTATGTCTTATGGCTTATTCAACTTCTCATTCCATTTATGAAATTTTGAGATATTTTTTTCGTTTTAGCAAATAAAAAATATTTATAGCGACTTTTTCTGATTTGCATATACATATGTATTCTCATACAAAGATTCGGATAAAAATACTTGCTCAATTTTAATGCCAAAGGAAAAAATTTCCCTTAATCCAAAACAAAACATTGCCTAGACGATGGCTACGAAGAAAATCAACTTCATTGAGTAAATCTAGGAGATCTCGTTGGGGAAAAAAAGATACTTGTCTCCATCAATTTTTATGTTTTATGGTTTATACTACTTCTCATTCCACTTATGAAATTCTGAGAAATTTTTTTCGTTTTAGCAAATAAAAAATATTTATAGCGACTTTTTCTGATTTGCATATATGTATGTATTTTCATACAAATATTCGGATAAAAATATTTCCTCAATTTTAATGTCAAAGGAAAAAGTTTCCTCTAATCCAAAACAAAACATTGCCTAGACGATGTCTGCGAAGAAAATCAAATTCATTGAAAAAATCTAGGAGATCTCCTTGAGGAAAAAAGATACTTGTCACCAACAATTTTTATGTCTTATGGCTTATTCAACTTCTCATTCCACTTATAAAATTCTGAGATATTTTTTTCGTTTCAGCAAATAAAAAATATTTATAGCATCATAGCGACTTTCTCTGATTTGCATATACATATGTATTTCCAAACAAAGATTCGGATACCATATTTCCTTAGTTTTGCCATTTCCTTAGGAAAGTTTCTTTTAATTAGAAACAGAACAACAGAATATAAATTCAATATTAAACGTTGTCTTGTATTGTATTTTCAGCATAGGACCCTCGATCGATCCCTTGTGCACGGCTCGGAGTCATAGAAGGCTGAATCAAATATAAAAAACAGGAAGAACAATGGTTGAATATACTTCTTTTACGAATTTTTTTTGTCTAAAATATTCGATCCATCCCAGATCCGACCAAACCGGCCATAAATTCGACCCGGTGGCGCCACTGACGTCCCTCGGACAATAGAATTCGACCGTGGTGGTGTCGATGAAACGTACGACACAGATCTTATCGCGCGCGAGAGATCGATCGTCGATGATCCCGTCCGTCTGTGGCCGGGGATCGCGTTCCGTCATCCGAAGGAGGTGTGAGTGTGTGTATAATGGTTGTTACGGGTTTCTTCGATCGCAAACACATACAGACGGACGGACACGTCCAGAAGGCAGAGACCGGCGGACGGCCGAAAGAACACACACAGACAGGCAGGCCGCCTACGATAAATGATTATTTTATATATATTCATTGTCTGAGTCATGTGGAGCCGGCCGTGAGAACGAAGTCACCGGGTTGGGCCGCTCTGTTGTTGCCCCACGGTTTATCTTCGATGTGGAGGTGGTCTTTTATCGATTAGAGTCGGTATGGGCCAGCGGAGGAATTTTTTTTGTTTGAGGAATCGGCGTTGGCGCTCTCGCTCTTTAGAACCCTCGATGTCTCTGATCGGTAACATAATTGAAACTTTTGGAAAGGCTTCGTAAACAATATCGAGGAATCTTGGTATCTTCTGTGGGACCCTTTCTATTGATAACTTAAGGTTAAAAACCCAATTGATCGAAATTTTACTTAGTATTCACTTATTAAATTATTCTACGATTCTCTCACTAATTAGGAGTTTATCCATAACCACAACACGTGTTTCGCCATACCATGGCTCCATCAGTAGACAAGATGAACTCTTAGGACGAAAATTATCATAAAATTCAAAAAAATATTTGTATATTTGTTTATTTTTCTGTTCAGTGTGGTTTAATTATTTTTTAAACTGAATAGGAACTTCTATTGATATCAACTTAGTATTCACTGAGTTTAACAAAACCACTACACGTGTTTCGCCATTACCATATCATGATGGCGAAACACGTGTAGTTTCATTCGTTGAAACGAAAATCATAATAATTGTTGATGACAAGTATCATTTTTTCCTGAAGGAGATCTCCTAGATTTCTTCAATGAAGTTCATTTTTTACGCAGGCATCGCCAAGGCAATATTTTGGATCAAAGGAAACTTTTTTCTTTGGCATTAAAATTAAGGAAATATTTCTATCCGAATCTTTGTTTGGAAATACATATGTATATGCGAATCAGAAAAAGTCGCTATGAATATTTTCCATTTTCTAAAACGAGATGAAGTTTATAAGTGGAATGAGAAGTTGAATAAATCATGAAACATAATAATTAATGATGACAAGTGGCAAGTATTTTTTTTCCTCAAGGAGGTCTCCTAGATTTCTCAATACAGTTAATTTTTTTCGCAGGCATCGCTAAGACAATATTTTGTTTTGAATTGAAAGAAACTTTTTCCTTTGGCATTAAAATTAAGAAAATGTTTTTATCCTAATCTTTGTTTGAAAATAAATGCAAATCAGAAAAAGTCGCTATCTCGCTATGAATATGTTTTATATTCTAAAACGAGAAAAAATGTTTCAGAAGATTAAAAGTGGAATGAGAAATTGAATAAATCATAAGACATAATAATTGTTGATGACAAGTATCTTTTTTTCCTCAATGAAATCTCCTAGATTTCTCAATGAAGTTGATTTTTTCACAGGCATCGCTAAGACAATATTTTGTTTTGAATTGAAAGAAACTTTTTCCTTTGGCATTAAAATTAAGAAAATTTTTTTATCTGAATCTTTGTTTGAAATTTTGGCAAATCAGAAAAAGTTGCTATAAATATTTTTCAGTTGTTAAAACGAACAAAAATTTCTCAGAACTTTACAAGTTGAATGAGAAGTTGAATAAATCATGGGACATAATAATTGTTGATGACAAGTATGTATCTTTTTTCCTCAAGGAGATCTCCTAAATTTTGAATAAAGTTGATTTTTTACGCAGGCATTGCTAAGACAATATTTTGTTTTGAATTGAAGGAAGCTTTCTCCTTTGGCATTAAAATTAAGAAAATGTTTTCATCCTAATCTTTGTTTGAAAATAAATGCAAATCAGAAAAAGTCGCTATAAATATTTTTATTTTCTAAAACGAGAAAAAATGTCTCAGTAGTTTATAAGTGGGATGAGAAGGTGAATAAATCATGAGACATAATAATTGTTGATGAAGTATGTATCTTTTTTTCCTCAAGGAGATCTCCTAGATTTTGAATAAAGTTGATTTTTTTCGCAGGCATCGTTAAGACAATATTTTGTTTTAAATTAAAGGAAACTTTCTCCTTTGGCATTAAAATTGAGAAAAAGTTTTTATCCGAATCTTTGTTCGAAAATATATGCAAATCAGAAAAAGTCGTTATGAATATTTTTATTTTCTAAAACGAGAAAAAATGTCTCAGTAGTTTATAAGTGGGATGAGAAGGTGAATAAATCATGAGACATAATAATTGTTGATGACAAGTATCTTTTTTTCCCAAGGAGATCTCCTAGATTTTTCACTAAAGTTGATTTTTCTCGCAGGCATTACTAAGACAATATTTTGTTTTGAATTGAAGGAAACTTTCTCCATTATTGGCATTAGAATCAAGAAAATGTTTTCATCCTAATCTTTGTTTGAAAATAAATGCAAATCAGAAAAAGTCGCTATGAATATGTTTTATTTTCTAAAACGAGAAAAAATGTTTCAGAAGTTTATGAGCGGAATGAGAAATTGAATAAATCATGAGACATAATAATTGTTGATGACAAGTATCTTTTTTTCTTCAAGGAGATCTCCTAGATTTTTTCAATGAAGTTGATTTTCTCCGCAAGCATCGCCAAGGCAATGTTTTGTTTTGGTTAAAGGAGGAGGTTAAAATATTTGTATATTTGTTTATTTCTCTGTTCAGTGTGATTTAATTATTTTTTAAACTGAATAGGAATTCTATTGATATCAACTCAGCTTACGATTTTTTACTAATCGAGAGTTTAACAAAACCACCATACGTGTTTCGCCATTACCATATCATGATGGCGAAACACGTGTAGTTTCATTCGTTAAAACGAAAATCATAATAATTGTCGATGACAAGTATCATTTTTCTTGAAGGAGATCTCCTAGATTTTTTCAATGAAGTTCATTTTTTACGCAGGCATCGCCAAGGCAATATTTTGGATCAAAGGAAACTTTTTCCTTTGGCATTAAAATTGAGGAAATATTTTTATCCGAATCTTTGTTTGAAAAATATGCAAATCAGAAAAAGTCGCTATAAATATTTTTCATTCGCTAAAACGAACAAAAATTTCTCAGAAGTTCATGAGTGGAATGAGAAGTTGAATAAATCATGAGATATAATAATTTTTGATGACAAGTATCTTTCTTTCCTGAAGGAGATCTCCTAGGTTTTTTCAATGAAGTTGATTATTTCGCAGGCATCGTCAAGGCAATGTTTTGTTTTGCATTAATAGTATATTATTTAACGAGCGGTAATGTAGGTCATAACTCACGCAGATGAAGTTTGCAGCACGAGCCGGAGGCGAGTGCTGTAATTCATCAAGTGAGTTATGACCATTACCGCAAGTTGAATACTATACTTTATCTACGTTTGTAACAATAAATACTAAGATACAAGTACAGAGAAAGAACTTTATTTAAAAATCTTAATAGTTACATATAACCATGCATTATTTATGTTGATTGTGCTTCTTAGCATGGAGTAGAAAGTCTATAGAGGCGATGCTTCATATTTAGTGCCAAGTTCACTAAAATATGCCAAAAGAACATTCTCTGTAAACAATGACTTGATATTCTTACTGCTACGCCAATCTTGAAAATTGTTGTATACACCTTTATATTTGTTTTGGTATTTTTCGGGCAATAAATTCTGTATGGTAACATTAGCTGATTGTCTTATTTCTGAAGATGTACATAATAATTCATCTTCACTATCTGAATTAATCTTTTTCAGCGAAATATCCACAATAATAATAAGGTATCGACTCAATTTGATTAAACGTCAAAATTATTCAAGTGACCTCCCCTCATACTAATAATGGACTGTTCCCTTACGGCCAATCACACAGGGGAGTTATAGGAGTGAGTGAGTGGGAGAACACTCACGGTGTTTGTTTACATATACCATTACTCCATCGAAAGTAGTTGAGTAATGACTATATTATTCAATCGGAGTAGATAAAGGAAATTATCGGACTCCCATCGCATGCTGCCAAATTTTCTAATCCTCGGCTTTGAGTTATAATAGTAGTTGTAGTTGTCTCTCATTTCCTGGTGGCGTAGAGCGTCCGGCTTCCGTCGGATGTGGGAACAGGTGTCCGTGACTCCCGGCCCAGGTTTTCGGTTTCATTATCTGGCCCCGTTCATTAACCATTTCGTACCAGCAGTTCTCCTCGTTATCTTCGTGGCCCCGCGGTACGCTTCAATTAGCCGGGCATCCGGGGAATGCCGTCGTTGTTTGGCTACCGCTGTCTCGGCTCGCGTTGGAATTTTCTTCCGGTCATTTTCGAGACTGCTGTTCAGAGTTGGGTGTGATTTTACTCCCATCGTAGTCTTCAGATATGGAAGACTTCCTCAATTAAACACACTCTCATTACGCGTGGAATTCTCGCATTCCAAACGTGAACGCATGCAAGTAAGACAATACGGACTTCCTGTCTACTCACATCTATCTGGAGCCGGGGCAACAAAAAAACGAAAAAAAAACAACACAAAGCAGCAGCTAACGAGTCTTAATCCCGTGAATCGTGGACTGCTCCCACATAAATTTTCCATTATTCTCTCCTTACTCGCTAATTCCCAAACCGGCACTAATAGAATGGCGGGCGTTTTTTCCTTATAAAATGTATATTTATGATCGTTACGAGGTGTCGCGCTTCGCCTGGCTCGGTAATTATTGTAGGTTCTCATTAACGACTGGGAAAAGCTGCCGGAAAAAAATGGGCTGAGGCTGCCCATACACTCAACGGAGGGAATCTCTGATTTTTGTTCCAAACTTACGTCACTGCCTTTCTTGGTCGTGACACGACCTGATTCGTCATCGGTCCATTTTCGACGGCCCACCTAGAGACAGTTCGCGTTCGGGATCCCTATAAATTTCCCGATTTATATGGTTTGACGCGTCCATAGGTGACACGTTCCGTTTGGGCGTAATCCGTGCGGTACGCCCGCGAAACGATAAATCACCCGCGGTTTCGCAACGGTACGCCCGGGCGTCGGTGATTCGCCTTGATACTAATAAAATCAGGCTCAGATCCGTACCCGATTTGATTCAGGTCAGGAATCATTTGATCTAATATCGATAATTAACGTTGCGTGCGCGCTCGTCGTCTCAGTCCAGCAGGAGACCGAGACGGTGAGCAGGTGAACGCAGCGGCGGCAGCAGGAGCAGCTCCGCATAATTCAAAGGGCAGGACCGTGACAGAAACGTGACGACTACCGGCGGCGAAGAGCGGCAGGTTCATCGTCTTGCTCGCGCTCGTTACGCGGAGCGGTGATTTCGTTATTGTTGAGTTGGCGGCGCTGGGTCGGAAACTACCGACACGAGTCGCGGATGCGCTTTTTTACGCGCTTTCGACGCCCGATTGATTCTCAGAGAAATTTTCCAGGATATAAAACAGAAATTCGGTTACTTCCACAGGATATTTCCTCTATATAAGCGACAGCAGGAATATTTGTTGATTTCACGTGACAATTCCAGTCGTTTCATTACTCTAGAAATAACAAGTTTTGCATTAGTTGATGCAAACAAACTGCAGTTTGTCATTTTAAAAGTAAAATAATACTGTGACGGAACCCGAAAATGCGTGACTATTTACAGGAATTTCCTGTTCGATAAACAAACTAGATAGTTGTATTCCAAGCTTCGAACTTCAGTTTCTACAAGAATTTCCAGTAATGAACACTAAACTAAAACAGGTATTACTTTACGTATAACGAAACTGTAGTATCGATTCAACAGGAATTTTCCTTTGAGTTAAAGAACCACATACATTACAGAATTAGTAAGTTGTATTCGTAGCTTATAACCTGAGATCTTACAGGATTTTTTTGAAGTAATGCATTTTGTCTGAAGATAAAGAGTAAAATCGCGAATAGTTGCCTGAAATGGGGAGAATTTATAGTTATTTAATCAACTAGTTTATTAATGACAGCGATTAATAGTCGGAATATTTTAACGCGCTCGCTCCGCTCACGCGTTAATGTTTGAGACCATTAATCGCTGAATTAATAAACGAGTTGATTACAAGATTTTTCCGTCGACCTCATCAGGAATTGAATATAAATTCTGGATTGAAACCAATTTTTATTTTGCATGATATACAAATTTGACGTAATACAAATTTCTATGTTCATTTCGATATATTAATATTTATGCTTCCCATAGAACAATTCGAAAAATTCATAGAGGGAATATTGAACATGTTGTGACATTCTGAATAGTTTACATTTATTTCATTTTCATATAATGTCCGATAAGGAACGTGTGGATGAAGCATTATTTACTTTGGAACTATTATGACATACAATTTTTTCTGCAGTTTCTATTTTATTCTGAATGGAGTTTTCAACATACCCTTCTGCAACAGAAGTTGATTTCCAACCACCAAGTCTTTTGATGGGTGAAAAATCTGCACCACTGTCAGAAAGAATAGACGCAGAAGAACGCCGAAAACAGTGACCTGTATACAAATTTGGTTGCTCTAATTTAAGAGAGTTTGCAATCATTGACGGTTTTTTAGAAAATGTATTGATTCCAACTGGTTGTGTCGAGCATTTATAGTTCTTATAAAAAACGAAAAATCTTTCTTGTGGAGTGTGAGCTGGCCTCAAGGATATATATCTCTTTATTATGTTTAAAAGTGTATGCTCATCATTATCCACCACAGTGAATATCCTGTTCAAATGTGTTTTCGATGAATTCACTGTCACCAAAAATTTCGATCCCATATCTTGTACATCCTTTCTCTGCAACCTTAACAATTCATCTTTTCTCAATGCACCCGCTACTCCGAATATCAAAGCGACCTACAAATCAAACAATGATAGTTATTTCACTATAACGAGATAATGAGAATAAGTTGGAACAACGATTCAATTGAGTTTTATTTTCACCTTCGACATCAAGAAAACACTATCAGGAGCATTCTCTATGAACTCTCTTACATGTTCTTTTTCGAGAACTTTTGATTTTTTTGGATATATCCCTTTTTCCGTTTAATAAACATCACCAGTTTGCGGTATCTGCTTATATCAGTATTGTCTTTCACATTTAGTGTTGATTTCAGCATCGAATATTTTGGCCATAAACTTGCTAGATGCCCCTTTTCTGCAATACCCGTAAAGTATGCCAACAAAACCGTTTCCGTAAATTTCCGAACCTTCTTGTCCTTGCACCAAGATCTGAATTCAGCATAGGTTTTCTCATATAAATGGCGGCTCTTTTCAGGAAGCAGACTCAAAGTTGCTGCTTCAGCAGTTTTTGTCACATCTGGCGGTGTCAAAGGGATATTTTCTTCGTTATTCATTATGTAGTAGCGTTACGGATAAAATCAGATTCTGATCGAAAGCGAATAAATAAATTTGACAGCTCGATCGTGCTCCGACATAGATGCATCTATGCTCCGACTGAATATTTTATAATCGGTTGCCATGATAATCATGCATTAATACAAGATGATTTCGAGTGCGTTAAAATGAGCTTTTATTCTATGGTCGACGGAAAAATACTTATTTGGATTGCGGCGTCAAGCACAGATGGTCCTGAATTATTAAGCGATGATTTGGAAGTTTTCTTTTCGACTCGCCAAGACACTGTTATGAGCAGGTGAAGCCGTTGGGCTGACAGGTGGTCGATGACAGTCACGTGTTCGGGTTCGAAGACGGACGTTTCGGAGCCACGCACAGAACCATACCGTTTTGTGGAAAATTCGCATCTGTCGCGGACGTCGATGAACCGAGAAAGCAGCCGTCCGGAAGCGGCGAGCGCGTGCCATGAACATGAACAACACGGGATGACGGTCGTCTGCTGTCTCATCCACTGTTGAGGTGTCTTCCTCAGATATTTAGAAATGTACCTTCCGAAAAATTCTTCGTAATCAATATTCACGTCGCGCCCATCGTGTTCATACGAAATATTCCGTCCCGTTACAGGCGAAACGCAAAAATTGCCGGAGATAACGCCCGATCGGGTTTTTGTCGCGCGAACGACACCCCATGATTAATGCATGGACCGCTTAACGGTCGCGTTTTCGATTGACGCGTCGCCCATTCATAACGTTGCGTTTTTTCCGTCGTCCGAGGGTATTTTCTTTGTCTCTTTGTCGTCTGGGCGAGGTGGACGGGATTGAATATAAATCGAAGAATTATCTCGGGGTCTATGGGCGTGATGCGGTGGAACACCCTTATCGATCGGGGCAAATCATAAATGCGATGTCACCTTCGCTCGTTGTTATTTTTCTATAACGAAGGATAGAGGTGTGTGAAGAAGATAATTTTTCGACACTTTTGGACTTTTCGATGATTTTTAGTTTCATTTTTATAACATTGGATCTCCGCAGTAATAATAATAAAATGTCACAAACAATATTGTTAAGATTCACAAGGGTCATGGGACTTAATTACCAGAAAGGTACCGATATACGGGCGTTTTCGAAATTCCCATCTCTGAGATTTCCGGCGTGTTCATGTTATGGCTCTAGAGGATTACCTCAACGGTACCAACGACAGTTGCCGGCATGTATTTCATAGCATATATTAGAACTCAATGAGTTTATGATAGGAATAGGAAAGGCCAGAATTAGGTAGAACTTGGCTTTGTCATTGGTCACAATTTGTCATAATTTGATTGGTAGATTTTCGTCTTATTTTCATTGGTTTCAAACATTTGAGCCCCCTTTGCAAAGGTGGGAGAAAGTGTCAACATTCTATGCATATTTTGTAGAGAAAGCTCAGTTAACATCACAGCTTGGATAAGATACCTACATTTTATTGTACTGGTGTAATGAAAGATTCTTACAATATCTTCATCATTAGAAACTGATTTCAGGTGAAATTTCGGAAACCTGAAAAAAAAACCTGTGCGACTGGGAAATCTTTGAAAATCATTACTTTACCCCTTTTGCAACTGTAAAAATATCTGAAATGTGGTTTATTGGAAAATTAAGTGACCTATGATCATTTTGATTCGACATGTAGCGAGACTATCGAACCAAATATTTTAGATTATGACGGATTTCAGGAGAAATTTTGGAAACCTAAAAAAAAAACTTTTGCGACTGGAAAATTTTTGAAAATCATTGCTTTACCCCATTTACAACTGTGAAAATATCTGAAATGTT
Organism: Aphidecta obliterata; assembly: GCA_963966015.1. Lineage (NCBI taxonomy): Eukaryota > Metazoa > Arthropoda > Insecta > Coleoptera > Coccinellidae > Aphidecta > Aphidecta obliterata. The sequence goes on from OZ014431.1 coordinate 7,229,215, forward strand.
GTTTAGATGAAAATTTAGTAATCTATGATCATTTTGATTTGACATGTAGCGAGACTATGTAACCAAATATTATGTGAAACGAACCACAGATTTTGTGAACCACACCGACTGTCAGTGTGACAAATAATGCCATTTAATTTTAAGATTTTGACGGAGATATTCTGAAAACCTGAAAAAAAAAATGTTGTGCGACTGGGAAATCTTTGAAAATCATTACTTTACCCCATTTACAACTGTAAAAATATCTGGAATGTTGTTTATTGGAAAATTTAGTAATCTATGATCATTTTGATCATACATGTAGCGAGACTATCGAACCAAATATTATGCAAAACGAACCACAGATTTTGTGAACCACACCGGCTGTCAGTGTGACAAGAAATGTCATTCAATTTTGAGATTTTGACGGAGAAATTCTGGAAACCTGAAAAAAACCGTTTTTCGACTGGGAAATCTTCGAAAATCATTACTTTACCCCATTTACAAATGTAAAAATATCTGGATGTTGTTTATTGGAAAATTTAGTAATCTATGATCATTTTGATCATACATTTAGCGAGACTATCGAACAAAATATTATGCAAAACGAACCACAGATTTTGTGAACCACACCGGCTGTCAGTATGACAAATAATGTCATTCAATTTTGAGATTTTGACGGAGAAATTCTGGAAACCTGAAGAAAAAACTGTTGTGCGACTGGGAAATCTTTGAAAATCATTACTTTACCCCATTTACAGCTGTAAAAATATCTGGAATGTTGTTTATTGGAAAATTTAGTAATCTATGATCATTTTGATCATACATGTAGCGAGACTATCGAACCAAATATTATGCAAAACGAACCACAGATTTTGTGAACCACACCGGCTGTCAGTGTGACAAATAATGTCATTCAATTTTGAGATTTTGACGGAGAAATTCTGGAAACCTGAAAAAAAAACTCTTGTGCAACTGGGAAATCTTTGAAAATCATTACTTTACCCCTTTTGCAACTGTAAAAATATCTGGAATGTTGTTTATTGGAAAATTTAGTAATCTATGATCATTTTGATCATACATGTAGCGAGACTATCGAACCAAATATTATGCAAAACGAACCACAGATTTTGTGAACCACACCGGCTGTCAGTGTGACAAATAATGTCATTCAATTTTGAGATTTTGACGGAGAAATTCTGGAAACCTGAAAAAAAAACTGTTGTGCAACTGGGAAATCTTTGAAAATCATTACTTTACCCCATTTACAACTGTAAAAATATCTGGAATGTTGTTTATTGGAAAATTTAGTAATCTATGATCATTTTGATCATACATGTAGCGAGACTATCGAACCAAATATTATGCAAAACGAACCACAGATTTTGTGAACCACACCGACTGTCAGTGTGACAAATAATGCCATTTAATTTTAAGATTTTGACGGAGATATTCTGAAAACCTGAAAAAAAAAAATGTTGTGCGACTGGGAAATCTTTGAAAATCATTACTTTACCCCATTTACAACTGTAAAAATATCTGGAATGTTGTTTATTGGAAAATTTAGTAATCTATGATCATTTTGATCATACATGTAGCGAGACTATCGAACCAAATATTATGCAAAACGAACCACAGATTTTGTGAACCACACCGGCTGTCAGTGTGACAAATAATGTCATTCAATTTTGAGATTTTGACGGAGAAATTCTGGAAACCTGAAAAAAAAACTGTTGTGCGACTGGGAAATCTTTGAAAATCATTACTTTACCCCATTTACAACTGTAAAAATATCTGGAATGTTGTTTATTGGAAAATTTAGTAATCTATGATCATTTTGATCATACATGTAGCGAGACTATCGAACCAAATATTATGCAAAACGAACCACAGATTTTGTGAACCACACCGGCTGTCAGTGTGACAAATAATGTCATTCAATTTTGAGATTTTGACGGAGAAATTCTGGAAACCTGAAAAAAAAACTGTTGTGCGACTGGGAAATCTTTGAAAATCATTACTTTACCCCATTTACAACTGTAAAAATATCTGGAATGTTGTTTATTGGAAAATTTAGTAATATATGATCATTTTGATCATACATGTAGCGAGACTATCGAACCAAATATTATGCAAAACGAACCACAGATTTTGTGAACCACACCGGCTGTCAGTGTGACAAATAATGTCATTCAATTTTGAGATTTTGACGGAGAAATTCTGGAAACCTGAAAAAAAAACTGTTGTGCGACTGCGAAATCTTTGAAAATCATTACTTTACCCCATTCACAACTGTGAAAATATCTGGAATGTTGTTTATTGGAAAATTTAGTAATCTATGATCATTTTGATTTTACATGTAGCGAGACTATCGAACCAAATATTATGCAAAACGAACCACAGAGTTTGCGAACCACACCGGCTGTCAGTGTGAGAAATAATGACATTCAATTTTAAGATTTTGACGGATTTCAGGTGAAATTTTGGAAACCTGAAAAAACCCGTTTTTCGACTGGGAAATCTTCGAAAATCATTACTTTGCCCCATTTACATCTGTAAAAATATCTGAACTAACACAGATCTATCAGTCAGAGATAGATCTTATTTGTTCGTCATAAGGGTGGTCACATAATGTTATCACAACGTCCAGAGAATCGAGGTTACGAGATTCTACAAATATAATTAAAAATAATAAATTTGATACAAAAATTACTACAAAGATGAAAAAATTGTTTATTGTCCGGATGTAAAAGTTTTATTTTCCCTCCGTCAACTTCCCGTCTGGAACAAGCCGGAACGTGTCCGAAATCCGGATCCTCAAAAATAGCTGTATAAACACAGGACTATTTGGCAAACACAAGAAACGGTACACACGGATACGAGACACGTGCCCGACCAGTTACCACCCCCTTTAATCTACCCTAACCTGAGACGGGGAGGAACGGCAGGTGGCTCGTATACCTTCTGCTATTTGAATATCGCCCCTTCGTTTATATAGGGTGCTCTCGAGAAGCCTACCACGCTTCAATTCAATATGAAGACCCAAGATTAACGAATAAAAAAAAGGGAGGTTTTTGAGATTCATCGCGACACGGCACGGCATCGACAATTTCGATCACGTGGTATCGCCGAAGAGACAGGATGTCGGTGCACCGGTGAACGGATGCTGCTTATCGAATTTCTGCGCACGTTCCTTTATCGTCCCCGGGACGCGGAGAGGGTGTCGGGCGCGCGTTCGTGCCCCCCCTTTTCAATTTTATTTTATTATGAGAGCCTCGAACAAACGAGCGCATTGTTTTTCTTTGGGGCAGGTGATATTTCGCGGTAACGCGAAGAAGGAAGTGCGAGACAACGCGCTGCAAGATAAGGGTGAATAATTGAGAGGGGTGTGCGTCTACCTTCTTTTAAATGGTTGGAAGCTGGAATGAAATTAAACGGATAAGTCACCTCGTGGACGGAGGAAACTGTCCATTCATTGAGTGACATCCGGTCGGTCGTGGTCTTTTGTGTCGGTGTCGCGCAATTGTCATTCATTGAAACGCGCCCACGCCGCCCGCGTACGGAACGCGACGGGATCGCGAGATTGCGTATGAATGAACGGGCGTACTCTCTCGCACTGGGGTTTCGTAATGAATACTGAACGACGAGGCACTTATTCGTTTGAATGAATTAGGTGTCTCTCTATCGATACGATCGTTTCAAGGAATTCTTCAGGGACTTTGCATGCCTGAAGGTATTGCAGACGTTTACAGTTGTGCATTTTGGACGGCACATTTTTATCATCCCGAAAAAAAAAACATATAGCTCTTAAATATGTATATTCATTTCACAAATATATTGTTGTCGAATCCATGTCCAGATTCTTAAATATCAATACAATTCTAATTTTATTGACATTATTATAAATAAGTATTTCAACGGCATTTCAGACAGAAAGATGTTGAACGAATTCCAGAAAAAAGAACCTCCCCAGGCCGGATTTGAACTTACGGACTTTTTCAAATCGAGTTCTTGCGTAAACCGGCGGAGGGATTTGGCTGAAATTACTTTAAGGAGACCTCGTGTCCTTTGGGATGATAATTCGACATTATTGATGTTTCAGAATAAAAATATCAATGAATAAAATCATCCGTATGGGCCTAATGTGAATTAATGAGGAATTCTGAAGTTTCTTTGTGGGAGATTACTAAATTTATAGGTTTTATAGATTTTTCAATATAACAAAACTAACTTACTTGAATGTAGAATAGTCTAATTATAATCCATATAGTGCTGAATTTCCATATTATCATCAAAAAATTATAAAAGCACTGCCGTGAAGTCAGGAGTTTGTAAGCGTTCGTACATCCACCTTGTAGGTAGATTCGCATTTTCCAGTTTTAGGAATCAATTAAAGGAATTTTAGACAGCTGTCAAAAAATTCTCGAAAATTTAAGCGAAACTCCAGACTTCATGTCAGTGCTTCAGCTGACCAATTTTTTTTCGATAATTCGCTAGAAGTTTCTACGGTATCTATGGTCTTGGTGTTGCGATCTGGACAAAATTTCGCACGTAGTTTGAATACATTATTCCTCAGCTAGGTGCTGGATTTCATTCCAATCAAATCAGTAGTTTCGAAACTATCAGGAAAAAAATATTTTGAACGGCCATATTTACGGAACCCCTAGTCTAATTCTGCTCATTGATGAACGTGACTGCAATATTCGCGATCCAAACCCACCCTGAAAATTTCAAGTTCCTAGGCCTTTCCGTTCAGAAGTTATAATTTTCTATGGTTTCTATGGTTCTGATCATGCGATCTGGACAAAATATTGCTTTAATATATCATTCTCGATTAAAATACAAAATGTTATCTCGATCGAATCCGTTGTTTCGAAATGATCGAGAAAACAAAATTTCAAACGACCGTATTTACGGAACCCCAAGTATAATTCTGCTCATTGATAAACGTGAACGCGACATTTCAGATCAACACTTATCCTGAAAATTTCAAGTCTCTAGGCTTTCCCGTTAGAAAGTTATGATTTTCTATGGTTTCTATGGTTCTGGTCATGTGATCTGGAGAAATGTAGCTTGAATATATCATTCTTCATTAGTATACCAAATTCGTCACAATCGAATCTGTAGTTTTGAAATTATCAACAAAACTAAATTTCAAACGACCATATTTAAAATTATTAATTCACAGCTTGAATCCTCCCTGAAGAGTCTCTCGAATTTATAATATCCAGGTTGATAAAATATAAAATATTTTTGGAAGTTGTGTAATTTGGTAAAAAAGAATATTGGCGAAATTTCAGTTAATTGAAAATAAATCAGCAGTTTTGGTAATCATAACAATATATTTTTAATGAAGTAAAAGTCAGATGGTTTTGAATGATGATAAAAACGTATATCCAGAAAGAAATATGTAGGAAGTAACATAACTCACATTCAAGTTGGACAAAACATTGAAAATTGAAAAGTTCCTTCACCTAGTGCCATTTTTGCAATCAGGTGCACTGTGACTTTTTTCTTTCGACTATAATATTTGCTGGACTTGAATTGTTGTAATGATTTTCTTTTGTGCAGTTTTATCAAGGTTTATTTTCGTTTTCTATACCATGTTTTATGTATAATCTCGACTTGATTATCTTCGTTAGATACATGAATAATCGTCTACGTCATTATTTCCATAGCGACACGTTGTATTCATACGCAGGGTTCGTTCGAAATTAATAAATTTATAAAAATTTGAAAGAATTGTGTACAAAATGCAAAAAATCTTGGGCATCATCATCTTGATAAAACTCTGTTAGAAAATCTGCCATGAATCACGGTGCCATATGCATTCCAGTAAGTAAATAAAGTGCTGGATTTTATCGCAAATTTTTATATTCCCTTTCAACTTTTATTAGGAGATTTTTCCTGAACGGTAGAATTCTTGAAGTTCAAACTAGGGAGAGGATTGAAAAAGTCCTTTTAAAAAAATTAGGAATTTCGCAAACCGATAAAATTGATCTGAATTGTTTAGAGAAATCATTCGAACTGGTCACCATTCGTTTTATGTGCACAAAGTCTTGCCATGCCATGCATACATGCAGCAACTATCACATCAGTTTGCTCACGAATAATGTAACAAGCATTTTCAATGCGTTGTTTTAATTCTTCAACACTTCTCACCTCACCGTAACTGTACACTTATGTTTTCAAACGACCCCAAAAGAAGAAACCACAGGGGTTGAGATCCGGGGAGCGTGCAGGCCAAGAAATCGACCACCCACGTCCTATCCACCTGTGGTCACAAAAATCATACGCTCTGTCAGATGATTTCCCGCAAACTGAACGCATTTGAACCTCAATACGTATCTAAGTCAGATCCGTGCTCGGAATTTCTCATTATCGCGGGTAACTTTGATTTCGAAATACCTGGTGAATGATTTATATGAAAAATTTTGACTTATTTTGATAAGTTCTAGCACTTGTAGAAAGAAAGATTGCTGCTGCATCGAAAAATCTAGGCATCTACCTGATGTCACATACCAGAAACGTCTTGCGAACGTAGGCTCATCACGTAGAACCGAATTGTTTCCCGAAACCGAGTCGGAACGTCGTCGTCTCCATTCCGTATATCATCGTCGGGGTCTTTCCCGGCATATCAATATCGAGTGAGATACCTGCTGACGGCCTTTCATACGGTGTCACTGTTTCCTTACGCCGCAGAAGGTCTTGATCTACGACCGCCGTCCTCCGGATGGACATGTCGGGCGTATTTGTATTCATAACATGGAAGGCATGGGTGCAGCGCGTTCGTCACCCGTTATCGCACCATCGGCGCCTGATGCTGACGGCGATCGGGAAACGGGCTCATCCCTCGCACCACAACCCCCCCTCTCGCCGCCATCGGCCAACTCGACATGAAGAGAATTTAACTTTGTGGCTCCACTATGAGGAAAAGGATGTGTGCTTCGTCCCAGAGCTACTGGTTGGACTCGTCAGTGAGACCTCTCCGGCGCCTCGAACCACGAAGAAACACGGGCATCGAAAGTCTTGGAGAATTTCTCGGTTTTAGAAAGTCATCTGGACCAATTGGCGAACGCCCGATCTGGCAGCATCTGCCATTTAGATGCGTTGACAGATAGACGACAACTACAACATCGGGACGACGTTAATAATTATTTTATTCTGCAACAGTCACCTTTATCTGCGACCCCCATCTGTGTCGATTTGTCTGCCTCGAAGAAAGGGCAGTAATTTGACGTTTTTTAGTGTTCCTTAATAATTGTTGATCCAATCAATCACTTGGAAAACCACATATGTGTCATACTACGAAATCATTAAATATGAAATCTGGGTCGTACCCTTGCGAAACAAAGATTCGTTATCTGGATGACGTCACTATTAAACCACGAATAAATCATTAAAACTAGACCTCATTTCCCCTCAGGTACCCAATTCGATTATATTTAAATCGGTTAACCCAATTCCTCCGAACAAAAAACAATAAACCAAAGAGATCCGATCGTCCGAACCCGATTAAACCGAGAAGGAACGCTACCAGAACCAATAAATACCAATTCCTCAATTTTGCACGGCACCGGTGTAAATCCCCTATTTAGTGTTGTAAATAAATCAGCCGTGCCAGACAAGATAGGATAAACAGTTTGTACGGAATAAATCGCCTAGCTCCGCCCACTTCCCCTCCCGACTTCCCGTAACCCACCGTCATTGGTCGACCGCCGAAGACTGGTTTGTAGTTAGCGGCAAAACGGCGCGAAACTAGCAGTTTCCCGAAGGAAATCGCTCTACGCGCTCTGTTTAAATTGTGAACCGAATACGAGGTGGGGATGACGATCCTCCCTACTCTAGTTCCTGCACCACCAAAACTGCACGTCAGTCCAGTTACCGGTTCAGTGGCAGTTGAGAGAGTACGGTGAATGTTACACGTTTTATTCGGAGAGTAGTAACTCGCGTGTTTAGTTGATCTTATCGCTGTTTCCCTGATTATTATTGTGGATTTGTTTTGTGATCAGTTCGGATACGAGATTGTAAATGTGTAAGTTGATTTTATGGTTTATTGACCGATTGGGGATTGTTGATGAGCGGATTTGTTGTTTTTATGGGTAGATTGGAGATTTCTGTACTGAAGAAACGGTTGGTTAAAATTGATATTGAGGTTAATTCGGAGTTTATTGTCTACCTTGAGATAAAATGCATTTCTAATTTGTGGAGAAAGGTGCATTATCTCGTTTCGTATACCTGTTTGTGAGTCAATGGTGATAGATTAGATTTGCATTTTATCAGATATAATCAAAACAAAACCGAATTTAGATCAATTAATAGTTATTCATATCGAAGCGTTAGTTTCATTCAATGTGTTTGTAGTTATTCGACGAGATTCGAGATGTGGGTAAGAGAATTGTTGCGTTAATTCGAAACGAAAATGAAATTTTGACGGGAGTCATAGAAGAAGTTGTTTTCATAGATTAGTTGATATATTTTATGGATAACTTCCAAAATATTTCAATTATGGTTATTCCATTAGAAGTAGAATCATCGAGTAGTGCAAACACTTATTATACTATCATTCTATGGAATAGTTTTGTTCTAATTGCGTTAAATTTCGACATCGTTTGTTTGAAATGAAAATTAAATTTCGACAGGAAACATAGAGGAAATTGTCTGTTGATTTCTTGTTTTCATAGATTAGTTGATATATTTTATGAATTATTGCCAATATATTTCAATTATGGTTATTCAGTTAGAAGTAGAATCATCGAGGAGTACAAACACTTATTGTACTATCATTCTATGGAATAGTTGTTGTTGTTCTAATTGCGTTAAATTTCGACATCGTTTGTTTGAAATGTAAATTAAATTTTGACAGGAGACATAGAGGAAATTGTCTGTTGATTTCTTATTTTCATAGATTAGTTGATATATTTAATGGAATACTTCCAAGATATTTCAATTATGGTTATTCAATTAGAAGCGGAATCATCGAGGAGTACAAACACTTATTGTATTATCATTCTATGGAATAGTTTTGCTCAATTTCATTCATCGATCCCCCTAGTTCGATTCATCCGTTATAAGGGCTTAAAATGAACAGGTTGAATTTGAAATAAAAACTTATCGGAATCGCATCTATTAAAATTGTGAAACCACAGATACCGATCGGAGACACATTCTGATTCGCCTATTTATAGCCCTCCGAAGGACGTTCGTAACCACAGACACGTTTCGATTTCGACATCGGCGAGTACCTGATCGACGTTCATTCATGCCGATTACGCATCGAAAAGGCCCGCGTCGGACTTCCGGGGGTGCATCGGTGGAAATACCGCGTTCCGGAACGCACACTACGTGACGTCACGCGTCTCCTCGGGCAAGGCAAGACCATAGAATGTCGTGATTCATCGATGGCACGTGTGACGTAACCTGTCGCGGGTGTGAAAGGAAACGGGCGTTTTTTCACGTACAAAAACGTGAAGCTTCGTCCGCGACACGTCGTGTTTGTCGCAGGATCCTAGAAGGTGGAACTCTTCGGTCGTATGCTTAAAAATTCCATTCTGTCTTACCGTGAGAAGAAGTTTTATCTACTTCAGACGATTCGTTTATCATATCGACCGCGCTCATGTTTACGTCGCAGAAAAGGGGCCGTCGGTGAAACAACCGTCTTTATGTCGCAATTAAGATAAGTCGTTGATGAGGGGCTTGCGACAGCGTTTTTAGCGACGTGTGAACCGGATTTCGTCGGTTGTGATGATCTATGGATCATAGGGTACGTTCACACCGTCGAAAATTATGTCGTTCGGCCTACGTTTCTCGCCTTATACGTTAAAGGTGTAATGTTGGATGCCCACAGGCCTACCGGGCCCCGAAGAGGTTCACGTAGGCATCCAGATGGTCGTATCTGTGCCCCCATTTCAGATAACGTCGCTAGGATTTACGGAGTCAGATAAACCCTTTCGGTAGCTCCAATTAGTGCGCGCCTATTGTCTAAGGAAGAGCCTTCGGCCGCGCTCCAAGCGAAGAAGAACCGAGATCAGGGATGTGATCACAAAAGTGATTTTTTACAAATTTTTACTCGAAGAAGTTTTTCCGAAATAATTTCCCAAAGACATGTTTTTGTTTGAAAACTTTATAAATCAGGAATGTGTTTTAACATTTTCTGGAGTTTGGGATCGTAAAGAGTGGAGGTCACTTATTTCAGGAAAATTACCACAGCATCTAGGAAGGTGACAAAGGTGATTTTTACAAATTTTTACTCGGAAGTAGTTTTTTCGAAATAATTTCCTAAAGATATGTTTTTGTTTGAAAACTTCATAAATCAGGAATGTATTTTAACATTTTCTGGAGTTTGGGATCCTAAAGAGTGGAGGTCACTTATTTCTGGAATATTACCACAGCATCTAGGAAGGTGACAAAGGTGATTTTTACAAATTTTTACTCGAAGAAGTTTTTCCGAAATAATTTCTCAAAGACATGTTTTTGTTTGAACACTTTATAAATCAGGAATGTCTTTTAACATTTTCTGGAGTTTGGGATCCTAAAGAGTGGAGGTCACTTATTTCTGGAATATTACCACAGCATTTAGAAAAGTGGGAAAGGTGATTTTTACAAATTTTCACTCCAAGAAGTTTTTCCGAAATAATTTCTCAAAGACGTGTTTTTGTCTGAACACTTCATAAATCAGGAATGTGTTTTAACATTTTCTGGAGTTTGGGATCGTAAAGAGTGGAGGTCACTGATTTCTGGAAAATTACCACAGCATCTAGGAAGGTGACAAAGGTGATTTTTACAAATTTTTACTCGGAAGTAGTTTTTTCGAAATAATTTCCTAAAGATATGTTTTTGTTTGAAAACTTCATAAATCAGGAATGTATTTTAACATTTTCTGGAGTTTGGGATCCTAAAGAGTGGAGGTCACTTATTTCTGGAATATTACCACAGCATCTAGGAAGGTGACAAAGGTGATTTTTACAAATTTTTACTCGAAGAAGTTTTTCCGAAATAATTTCTCAAAGACATGTTTTTGTTTGAACACTTTATAAATCAGGAATGTCTTTTAACATTTTCTGGAGTTTGGGATCCTAAAGAGTGGAGGTCACTTATTTCTGGAATATTACCACAGCATTTAGAAAGGTGGCAAAGGTGATTTTTACAAATTTTTACTCCAAGAAGTTTTTCCGAAATAATTTCTCAAAGACGTGTTTTTGTCTGAACACTTCATAAATCAGGAATGTGTTTTAACATTTTCTGGAGTTTGGGATCGTAAAGAGTGGAGGTCACTGATTTCTGGAAAATTACCACAGCATCTAGGAAGGTGACAAAGGTGATTTTTACAAATTTTTACTCGGAAGTAGTTTTTTCGAAATAATTTCCTAAAGATATGTTTTTGTTTGAAAACTTCATAAATCAGGAATGTATTTTAACATTTTCTGGAGTTTGGGATCCTAAAGAGTGGAGGTCACTTATTTCTGGAATATTACCACAGCATCTAGGAAGGTGACAAAGGTGATTTTTACAAATTTTTACTCGAAGAAGTTTTTCCGAAATAATTTCTCAAAGACATGTTTTTGTTTGAACACTTTATAAATCAGGAATGTCTTTTAACATTTTCTGGAGTTTGGGATCCTAAAGAGTGGAGGTCACTTATTTCTGGAATATTACCACAGCATTTAGAAAGGTGGCAAAGGTGATTTTTACAAATTTTTACTCCAAGAAGTTTTTCCGAAATAATTTCTCAAAGACGTGTTTTTGTCTGAACACTTCATAAATCAGGAATGTGTTTTAACATTTTCTGGAGTTTGGGATCGTAAAGAGTGGAGGTCACTGATTTCTGGAAAATTACCACAGCATCTAGGAAGGTGACAAAGGTGATTTTTACAAATTTTTACTCGGAAGTAGTTTTTTCGAAATAATTTCCTAAAGATATGTTTTTGTTTGTAAACTTCATAAATCAGGAATGTATTTTAACATTTTCTGGAGTTTGGGATCCTAAAGGGTGGAGGTCACTTATTTCTGGAATATTACCACAGCATCTAGGAAGGTGACAAAGGTGATTTTTACAAATTTTTATTTGAAGAAGTTTTTCCGAAATAATTTCTCAAAGACGTGTTTTTGTCTGAACACTTCATAAATCAGGAATGTGTTTTAACATTTTCTGGAGTTTGGGATCCTAAAGAGTGGAGGTCACTGATTTCTGGAAAATTAGCACAGTATCCAGGAAGGTGACAAAAGTGATTTTTTACAAATTTTTACTCGGAAGTAGTTTTTTCGAAATAATTTCCTAAAGATATGTTTTTGTTTGAACACTTCATAAATCAGGAATGTATTTCAACATTTTCTGCAGTTTGGGATACTAAAGAGTGGAGGTCACTGATTTCTGGAAAATTGCCACAGCATCCAGGAAGGTGATATAAGTGATTTTTTACAAATTTTCACTAGAAGAAGATTTTCCGAAATAATTTCCTGAAGACATGTTTTTGTTTGGACACTGCACGAAGCAGGGATGTGTTATAACATTTTCTGGAGTTTGGGAGAAGAGAATTCAATCCAACACAACTCGTGTGGTATTCCGGGGAGATCCCTGAGCGGACGCCAGACAAAGGCGTCGCCGCTTCCGGGAATCTCAATGCCGTACTCGGTTTTCGTGTCTGTGCCTGTCGGAGACTGGAAGCCGCCCGAACGATCGATCTCTCCGCTAGACCGACGTCCTCTCTCGGAATTATTCGCGAGCGCGTCGACGACACATCACCGTTTGGGCTCGAGCCGTGAGTCACGATAGAGTCTCGCTTCCCTACGAAATTAATTTTCCAGTTATTTTTGTGATGCGTGGTGGGAAGGAGATCCCACGATATTTTTCGACAATGGGTAGGCCCGACACGTTACGGCTCTGTAGAACCCATAATATCTCGTCATGGGCACAAATATTGTCTTTTGCGGGGGCTGATACCCATCTCCGCGTGTGTGTGCTTAGGCGAGGAGCGCCAGCCGTTGACCCCGAATCTCGGGCGCTTTGACGTGCCGAGAATATCGACCTCGAACCTCACTTTTTCACCGAAATATAAATGAAAACTAGAAACTCTATGAACTGTCAGAATTCTCCATGAACGCGGGAGCAACCGAGGTCGAAACAGAAACAAGATCAGCTGGGCCGGCGACCACGCGATAATCCGACCGCATTCCTCCGCGATTTCTGGAATCCAGTGCAGCAGTGCCAACATCTGTATTCTGCGGCGAGAGGGAGACGGAGAGACGTGCCCGGAGGAATTCCGCGGTGCATCGACGAAAGTGAAACGGGTCTATGCTCTCGCCTATTTGCCGCTCTGTGTGCGGTAACGCCGGCTGCCCTCAAGGCGGGACAGGTGCTTCTCGAATTTGTTGCGATATACAGAAACACTAATCTAATTTGATCTCATCGATGCACTTTTCGTCGGGTTCATCTTCAAGGTGAAGACCAAGTTATCTCGTCGGAATCCCCTTTTTTTCTCTCGTCGATAAGAATCGATTGCGATAAAGAACTCAAACAGCGATAAATTTCGTACGAAACGTATCAGGTGAGAGCGATACGGCGCTATGGCAGTGACCCCTCGACTCTTCGGGGAGGGGGAGGAGGGCCCGGCTGGGCACGGCGGCCGTGGGAAAAAGTGACGTATGCGGGGGCGTTTTATTAGTTGTGTATACATATAGGGGGCCCCACGCGCGCCCACCGCGCCGAGACTGTTGACCTAGACGGGGTTTTGCATAATAATTTGTTGTGGATTTTTACGGCGGCGCGTCTGGAATTCCTCGCGACATCTCGAAAACTAAACAATCTTCTGGAAAACTATTTATAAGCGCGTCTCAATTAAGGACAATCGCTCGTAAAAATAGGATTCCTAGCACATCCAGCCAAAAAAAGAACAGTTAGTTTTGATGTCTTATCGTCAAAACGTTTTATGGGCGTCGCACCTGCTGCTGTTATCGCTCAACGGGTGATATTCTCGCGTGTTTTAATGAGCGACGGACGGCCCGGACCCCGTTTTTTTTCTCGTCGTCGCCGTGACATCGATCGCGTCGCAGACGACAAAGAATGCCGCTATGCCTTGTACGAATAACGTAAAAATAGAATTTGGCGGATCGTTCGAACGAAATCGATACCTGAGGCGTCCCTCTTCGGAGAAGAACTCTGCGTTCTATGCTCTCGGATGAAGTGGCGCGTTCCGTATCGTCTGTATTTGGTTCCTAGACAACGCTACTGTGAATTCAGAAATGAAAATTGAAAAATTGTACTAGATGAACTAATAAGCAAGCCAACAAAACAAATTCCCAAAATCCCAGATACCAACGAATCCATCATTTGCATTTGTTTCGGGGAGCCGATAAAGCAGTTTATGATATTTGAGACAGTTGCTCTTGAAACGGACAGGTGGCGTGATCTGGTAAATGTTCTCAGGTTCAGCTTGCCTTATGTTTTAAGGTCTTCTGTTTCTCACATCGAATTTATCATTTTGCTAATCGTACTGATGAGATCTGATATGGATCGAAACCGGTCTACGACTACAAATGATGGATTCGTTGGTATCTGGGATACATGAATTGTTTTGTTTACTTGCTCATTAGTTTATCTAGTATAATTTTTCAATTTTCATTCCTGAATTCGATGAATTCATCTAAACAGCCGTATATTATTCTTTAACGCTACAGCGACTTTATACAAGACAGTGGCGACAATAGGGATATAAACTCCGCCCAGCCGCCATGTTGCGTCAAAATTCAAATGAAGTAGTACTGGAATGGCAGTTTTTTCAAAGAAATATTTAAATTTGAAGTGAATACCTTCGAATTTGTATCTGCAACTTAATTTATAATTGAAATGGTTACTCAATCGTTGCCTTTTAATGGAAAAAGTATTCAAATTAAACTCACAAATGACGAATCCGTCGAAAAATTCGAGTCTGTCCGTCCGTCCGGCCGTATACACGATAACTCTCGAACGGAATGTCCTAGAAACTTGAAATTTTCAGGGTAGGTTCGAATCTCGAATGCCGCGGTTAAGTTCGTTATTGGGCAAAATTCGCCCGGGGGTTCCGTAAATATGGCCCCTCGAAATTTTGTTTTCCTGATTACTTCGAAACTACAGATTCGATCGAGGTGAAATTTTGCACTCAGATGAAGCATTACGTGTTCAAGCTTCATGAAAAATTTTGTCCAGCTGACATGACCAGAACCATAGGAACTATAGAAAATTATAACTTCGTAATGGAAAGACCTTGGGACTTGAAATTTTCAGGATAGGTGTGGATCTCAAATGTGGTGCTCGCGTTCATAAATGAGCAAAATCAGACTAGGGGTTCCGTAAATATGGTCGTTTGAAATTCAGTTTTCTTGATAATTTCAAAACTACGGATTCGATCGTGACGAAATTTTGTATTTTATGCAGAATGATATATTCAAGCTACATTTTTCCCATATCGCATCACTAGAACCATAGAAACCATAGAAAATTATAACTTTCGAACGGAAAGGCCTAGGGATTTGAAATTTTCAGGGTGGGTTTGGACCGCCAATTTCGCGGTCACGTTCATCAATGAGCTAAATTAGGGGGTTCCGTAACTATGGCCGTTCAAAATATTCTGTTCCTGATCATTTCGAAACTACTGATTGGATTGGAATGAAATTTCGCACATACATTAAGAATAATGTATTCAAACTACGTGAGAAAATTCGTCCAGATCGCATTACCAAGACCATAGATAAAATTCTAGCGAATTATCGAAAAAAAAAATGGTCACCTATTATAGCACTGACTTGAAGTCTGGATTTTTCTCTTAGTTAGAAATTTTCTTTGACAGCTGTCGAAATTTTTCCAATTGGTTTCTAGAACTGGAAAATGCGAATCTACCCACAAGGTGGATGTACGAGCGCTCAAAAGCTCCTGACTTCACGGCAGTGCTTTTCGTAGTTTTTTTATTGAAAAGTTTGTACATACATTGAATGAATTCTTTAGTCGTTTTTTCTTCATTTACCTTCAGTTCTTGTTGGTTAGATGCCATCGTTCGTTCCAGTGGCGCCTTCAACGCGGGGCGCACATTTTCGTTTCATAATTTGTCTAATAAACTTCGAGCGATCTCCGAACGGCGCGCGCATTCCAGGGGCTCGGTTACCCTTTAATTCGACCGCCACCCCCCGCCGCGCGCCACTTACCGCATAATCGCTCACGGCGTCCGCCGATGAGACCCGCTTGATTTATCGAAACGCTGATCGCCGACGAGCCGACGGTTCTCGTAAAGCGACGTTTGACAGACAATCGATTAATAATGAAGTTGTTAGAATTCGTATCCCAATTCATCTCCGGCACCGAAAGGGCGGTGGCCGAAGGTCGCCAGCACGCATATTGTTTTCGAAAGTAAAAAGAAGAAATGGCCACGATCCCCCATGTCTATGGTTGTATTTAAGCAGTTTCTATGACCCAATTGGCTTAAATATGATAACCCGATAATAATTATGATTTAATGTTCGTGGTAGAAACGTTCTCTGAGTGAACAATGTGAACTTTGCGAAATCGCGTGCGCATCCAAAAGAAATACTGCGACTTTACGTCCAATTTCACGTGATAATCGCCCCTCGGGAAAGCAGCAGACCATCGATGCCAGACTAATTCCTATTTCAGTTTGTCTTTTTAGGTTAAGTTCAAGGCGGTTTCCGTTTCCACCGAGCGCCTGCCCGAACTGATTGAACCGTCATTACGCGAATGACCACTGAACGTCGAGTCGACGAGCGTCTGTGCGTCGCCTTCCGAAAATGGCCTCGTCCATTCGGGGAAACGGCCGGAAACGGTTCGTTACGCGATCGGATCCCACGAGACATCTACGATCCCCGTTAATGAAACAAACGAAAAAGCTCGCGTCCCATAGAAAACAAAAGGCGAGGCTTTTAATTTTAATGGAAAACAATTCCCATAATTAACCGGCGAAAAAAGAGCACTCAGCCGCCTAGAGTGGATAATTAAAACCAATCTCGGTATGTGTCTGTGTGTGTGTAATAATATCCACCACACGATCAGAAATAGAAACATGACGTGCCGTGAGAATCGCGATAGGCCGAAACGAGGTGAAAGGAGCGCGCACAATGGAAATGGTGAAATTGGGGATGTCTGCGGGTTTCGAAAGCAATTAATCGAAATCCGTCGTGGGAACGCAGCCCGATCTGGGAATTACTTACAAAGTCACGTATACTTCAGTGACTTCATACAGGATAGTGGCGACAATAGATGTCCACTTTTTGATTGGTTGTGCCCGTCACGTGGTATAAATCGCCATGTTGCCTCAAAATATTTGTTGTTTACTCAGTGAGTTGTGCAGTTATCTTGGTTTTCTCGAAGATGAACGTTTATTTGACTATAAAAAACAAGAATACGTAATATTCATCTCAGTACGTTGCATTTGAAATAGTAATAACAAAGCAAAATACCATGTTATGCAGCAATTATTCTGCAAAAGGGTTCCTTATTAAACGTTTCCCAGTGGATCCTGAGGGAAGAAGCAGTCGCAAATTAAAACTAGGAGGAATAAATGGACCCCTATAAACTTATCACTTATCTATGTGGGAGAAAACTCGAAAATTGAAGATCAATGCTATGCCCACTATATTTTCATCATCAAAAAACAAACTAACAAAAACTGAAGGTGAATGAAGGGAAGCAAAGTTCAAAATTTCCTATATTGAAAAGATGGAAAAAAGCCTAAAGAATTGATTTAATGTATAAATTTTTCCGGATAAAAATCGTTCGAAGATAATCTTACAAGCAGGCCACAAATCAATCCATGTAAACCCAAGAGAACATCAAATTCATCTTTCGCAACAGTAGACCGGTTTCGGTCTTGTCTTTTGTTTGTTTTGTGTGAATAAACTTGATTTGATTTGATTTACGAATGAAAGATGTATAAACTAGAATAATAAACGGCTGTTTATCTGAAATGATCAAAGCCTGGAATGAAATTAGAAAATTAAACTAGATAAAATGACCTAGTCAATTGTTCAGACGAATAAGCTTGAAGCTTGAACCCTCAATTTCCATGTGTGACAATATGCTCGTAATGTTTACGACGCGTCAAACATGTGTCTTTGTCTTGGGGAGTTGATAAGGCGATTCATGATCTACAGCTATTTGAGACAGTTTCTTTCGGAACGGACAGGTGGCGTGATTGAGGAAATTTTCTCAGATCCACGTTGCCTTATGTTTTAAAAGTTTTCTGTTTCTCACATCGAATTTGTCATTTTGCTAACTATACTGACGAGAAAACGAGATATGGATCGAAACCGGTCCACAGGTGCAAACGATAAAATTGTTGGTCTCTGGGATACATGAATTGTTTTGTTGGCTTGCTATTTTAATTTTTTCAATTTCATTCCCGAATTAAATGTATTTACAAACTCGACACTATATATGTACATCAAGGTGTTTGGTTGTATCGATTTCACTAACCTTAAGACGAACAAATAAGATCTATCTCTGATTGCATGTACGAGCGCTCAAAAGCTCCTGCCTTCACGGCTGTGCTTTTCGTAATTTTTTTATTTCAGTATTGTTATTGTAATTTTCTTAGTGCCTCTTTGAATATATAAACTCTTGAATAAATTTATTATTATCATTGCTAACTGTACTGGTGAGGCTTGATGAGCCTAATTTCGAATGATGAATTCGACGTTCTCTGGGGTTCACATGTATCGATTTGTTGGCCTGCTCGTTAGATTATTTTTGAACAATTTTTCCTCGAAAAAATTGATACATTTGAACTAGATAACCAGCCAGTATTTTTCATAGACTAAAGAATTATCGAAGATGAATCACGGATTTCACAACGGAAATTTAATCGTTTTCCCTTTATCTTTACGATGGAAATCTATACGAGAATCGTCAATTAGCCGTACTCTATTTCTCACAGCCAAACTATGAATAAACATGGGATCGGTCTATTATCATCGCGATCAAATAAGACATACGTGATGGTCGAAGGTAACGGTTAATTTTTTTTACCTTCCGCGGACAGATCGGACGACATGTGTTAATGCAAATCCGTCGCGATTTCTTCAGCTACTAGTCGCGACTACTTCGCCTAATTGGATGAGACTTTTCCAGTTTTTCAATCATTCATAGATATTCCGCGAACGTTGGAGATGGTCCAAGAGCGGCGTCTGCGGTCTCGCCGCCGGCGTCTGAGTCAGCTGATCTGCCGGCGCGAGGATCTAAATTCGCCACGTCCTGTCGCGACCTGGGGGGGGTCTTGGGGAATGCCTAGAATAACCTGTCGGTGAATAATAGGGCTATGAAAAGCTCCGAGTTCATTGCCGCACGTTCACTTTCGTCGCATTTTGACACTTTCATCTCGTCGAGACCTTCGCGCTTTCAATTTAACGACACCTCGTGTTTCTCGTGTAATCCGGTAATGTTGCACAAATCCGATACCAGGCCGGCGAGAAGAATGAATGGAATGAACGCCTATTATTTTTCCGGCGACATGGAAAACAATCGTCGTTATCTCAGCGTCGATCCGCGATCGCGGATGTGTGTTAGTAAAGACAAGGTTATATAGGCGAGTGACGGTTGTTTCGTACCGGATACCCGGCGGTTTTCGTCCGCGTGATGCAATTCGAGAGAAGAAAAAACGAGGGTGTTACGCTACGCTGCCCCGTTGGGTAACAGTTGTTCTCGTAACTTAACGGAAACCCCGCGTACTTGAATTATATGACCCACACTGGAAAAAAAAATTACGAAAAGCACGGTCGTGAAGGCAGGAGCTTTTGAGCGCTCGTACATCCACCTTGTAGGTCGATTCTCATTTTCCAGTTTTAGAAATCAATTGAAGGAATTTTCGACAGCTGTCACAAAAATTCTGAAAGTTAGGCGAAACTCCAGACTTCATGTCAGTGCTTCAGGTGACCAACTTCAACTTGACAATAGAATGGTAAAATTAATATCTTCTACTGAAACGTAGTACTGTAATATATGAACGATAGTTCTTTAATTCAACAGGAAATTCCTGTTAAATCGATACTACAGTTCCGTTATAAGTAAAGTAATTCCTGTTTTAGTTTAGTGTTCATCACTGGAAATTCTTGTAGAAACTGAAGGTTGGAGCTTGGAATACAACTATCTAGATTGTTTATCAAACAGGAAATTCCTGTAAATATTCACGCATATTCCGGTTTTCGTCACAGTATTATTTTCCTGTTGAAATGACAAACTTCAGTTTGGTTGCATCAATTCATGTGAAACTTGTGATTTCTAGAGGAATTAAACGACCGGAATTGTCACGTAAAATTAACAACTATTCCTGCTGTCACTTATACAGGGGGAATTTCCTGTAGAAGTAACCGAATTCCTGTTGTATATCCTTTGAGTGCAAACGCTATTTGTGTGTTTGGACCCCACAAAATGCTCTCCCTGTCCGCTAAGTCTAATTTATTCCAATTTCGCTGGCAGACATCGAAAACGCGAAGGCAGATTCGCATCCGACGACCACCTTGATATCGGGGCATCGACGAGCAGATGCCGCCGCCTTTCTTCTTTTTCCTTTTCGGGCCGCAGCGCGCACCGGTAAGTAGACATTCGATACGAACCGACCGGGGGTAAAAACAACAGAGCGATCCGTCCGCCGAACTGCAGCAGCCTCTAGTTAACCTCTCGTACCGACGTAATTTCTGGTTTACCGCAAATAAACACCGTTTACAACGTCCGAAAACACTCCGCGCGGAGAGAGGCTGATGGACAGTGTTCGAAGCGACCGTTCGCTTTTGGGCGTGTGAACGTGAACCTAGTGAACCGGATCGTTACGTCGAAGGTACCTCGTTTTTTCTGCGTTTTTTTTTTCGTTGGTCGCTTATCGTGCTTTGGTTCGTGCCAAAATAGCCGCGGCGGTCACGCGATCCCTTTGGATGCAGTCGATCGATCGAAATCACCTGGTTGTTCGGAAGGGAACAAAGAAAATATGAAAAAAAGCGAGAAAAGCACTGCAGGTAGATTCGCTTTTTTTTCAGTTTTAGAAACCAATCGAAGAAATTTTTGACAGCTTGTAATGTTTTGCTTTTTAAGATACCCATTCTAGTAGGAAGAACTCTACGTTTCGTAGAAACCACAGAATTCTCTCAGTCGTACTTATGAAAATCGTGGGGAAGTCGTAAGGAATTCAAACAAAATGGTTAGAACCGAAAGACCAAGAATTTATTAATTTTTATATACTGCAGGAAGGAACTACCTAACGATTACCTACCCCGAAAAGGGACACAATTCTTTTTACTCCTATGGGGAGCTTCCGCACCGAGTTATTATGTTGAGCTGTTACAGGGTGTACACTACTTTCATTGCCTCGCAATAATTGTTTCAAAGATATCTCATAAACGGCATGTTGAATTCTTTTAAATTTTTGAATGTACATTCAGGCATGTATGCACTCGACTTTCCTCCAACGTTTTCGAACAAAAATTCAATATTTTTCCGCGTAATTTTTTTTTTCATTCCAATTCAATCAGAAGTTTCGAAATTATCAGGAAAGAAATATTTTGAACAGCCATATTTACGGAACCCCTAGTCTAAATTTGCTCATTGATGAACGTGACCGCGATATTCGCGATCCAAACCCACCTCGAAAATTTCAAGTTCCTAGGCCTTTCCGTTCGAAAGTTACAATTTTCTATGGTTTCTATGGTTCTGGTCATGCGATCTGGACAAAATATTGCTTTAATATATCATTCTCGATTAAAATACAAAATTTCATCTCGATCGAATCCGTAGTTTCGAAATTATCGAAAAAACAAAATTTAAAACGACCGTATTTACGGAACCCCTAGTATAATTCTGCTCATTGATAAACGTGAACGCCACATTTCAGATTTACACCTATCCTGAAAATTTCAAGTCCCTAGGCCTTTCCGTTGGAAAGTTATGATTTTCTATGGTTTCTATGGTTCTGGTCATGTGATCTGGAGAAATGTAGCTTGAATATATCATTCTCCATTAGTATACAAAATTTCGTCACGATCGAAGCTGTAGTTTTGAAATTATCGAGAAAACTAAATTTCAAACGACCATATTTACGGAACCCCTAGAATAATGTTGCTCATAGATGAACGTGATCACGACATTCAAGATCCACACCTATCCTGAAAATTTCAAGTCCCTAGGCGTTTCCGTTCAAAAGTTACAATTTTCTATGGTTTCTATGGTTCTGGTCATGCGATCTGGACAAAGTTTCACATGTAGCTTGAACACGTGAATCTCCATTTGAGTGCAAAATTTCATCTCAATCAAATCTGTAGTTTACAAGTAATCAGGGGAACAAAACTTTGAACGGCCATATTTACGGAACCCCTGGTGGAATTTGGCCCATTAACGAACTTAACCGAGGCATTCGCAAACTGAACCCACACTGAAAATTTCAAGTCTCTAGGTTGTTCCGTTCGAGAGTTATCGTGCTTACGGACGGCCGGACGGACAGACTCGAATTTTCCGACGGATTCGTCATCAGTGAGTCGAACATAGTCGATTGAGACCATTTTCGGCTCAAAATTCGAAAAATATAGACACGTGACGAAATGATATAGCCCTCGGGCAATTAGTACGAGCGCTCAAAAATGAGTTGTTATACGAAAAAAATTATAAAATTTTGAAAAAACATTCTAGAGACCTTACGATGATTCCTTTAGGTAGCCAAAGGATACAGCATGGAAAAAACTCCACAACCACAAAAGTCGAACTATTTCCATATAAAGTAATCTCAAAGTTGAACATCTAAAAATGTGGATCTTTAAAAGTTTCAATTCCAAAGTGATGTATCGGCCAAAAAAATTATTTCTCCTGAAAGCCAAGTATATTTTCGGGATTCACACCCTCTAATGATTTCGATGACATGTATTGAAGGATTTTTTTTACGAAATTTTCCTTAATTCAAAAATGTGGATCTTTGAAAGTTCTATACTGTCTACAAAATTCGCTCGTTCGAATCCAGGAACAAATTCTATAGTCACGAATATCTACAGTTACCCCATCTGTCCAAGCGTCTCGTACCAACCGCGCCGATTTTTTCGCGTTATTCTATGCACCGGCGTTCGATAAACCGTCCATTGTGTTCGAGGATCGTTTCCCATCGGTTCGCTCTTTATCGCAACGAATTTGCATCGGCATCTAGGCGATTTCTGATATAGAAAATTCAATCACCGTTACCACCGGTGTGTCGATACACCCGGAATCGGGAGCAGTCCGTTCTTGAAAACTCCTGTTATGTGCTCACATTCGCACCTCCGAGACGTGGCGCGTTCCGGCCTGGGTGGTCACAGGAATTCGCCGCGATTTTTCTCGCCTCCTTCTATGCGTCCGATCGTATCCGACTCTATGACCATGGGTGGGCGCCGCGGACTTCCCCTTTTTCTATGGTCTAAGGCGAATAAATTCTCGAAAGTACCATTTAATTACGGGGAACGCGCAGAGAAGATCCCATTGTACTAATTGCGATTCTCCAGCCCCCCCGAAGTAATTAACAGTTTATGGAAGGATGGCTCCGAATAATCGGTACGAACGGTACGCTCTACGAGCGTGAAAAGTATTTGAACGAATTCACAGAGTCTGGGAGAGAATAATGGTCTCGGTGGTCTCGGTCCGGAGCCTCTGGAGTTTACGGAAATAAGAATTCTTCACGGGTAGAGTCCGTTCCCGTAAATTTATGCGTCAGACCGGTGGAGCGACTCGAATGGAATTCATTCATCCCTTGTCAATTTGACAGTTCGTAGAATTAATCGAACGTAGATCGATGTTACATTACCATAGACGACGTTGACGTTTCACAGAATAATCGTGGAAAAACGTCGTTGGTAGTGCCACTGTTGGAATTTGATGTATTTTCTATATTTCTGACGGTTTTCTTTTGCTTTGTTTCAGATGACCGGCAAGAGAACTAGGAGCTTCAAATGCGCCGTGCATCACCGGGATAGAGAGGTTTCCTCCGAGAGCGACTATCATCTGATTACTGAGGACCCGTCGATATTTCGCAAGTATGTATGGTTCCTTTTCGTTTTGAATTCTCTCCGGGAAATATCTATCGTCGGGGAATTCGGCGTCGCCCTAGGGGAAAAGTGTGAATGCTAAAAAGAACAAGAGACCGACGCCCGTTTCTAAAATAGACGCCATAGGCATCTGTCTGCTCTTGAATAATGGGCCGTTACAACTTGGCAGATGGAATTGAGTTGTTTCCATACACTCGAAGAAATCCTTCAAGATATACAACAGGAATTCGATTACTTTAGCAGCAGGAATATTTGTTGATTTTACGTGACAATTCCGGTTGTTTAATTCCTCTAGAAAGAACAAGTTTTACATTAGTTGATGCAACCAAACTGCAGTTTGTCATTTCAACAGGAAAATAAAACTGTGACGAAAACCGGAATATGCATGACTATTTACAGGACTTTTCTGTTTAATAAACTAAACTAAAACAGGAATCACTTTACTTATAACGGAACTGTAGTATCGATTTAACAGGAATTTTCCGTTGAATAAAAAAACTATCGTTCATATTTTACAGTACTAGTTCGAAGGGTATAACCTGAGATTTTACTGGAATTTTTTGTAGTAATGCATTCTTTTTAAAGATAAAGAGTGACTTCGCGAATAGGTGTCTGGAATTAGGAGAATTTATATAATATTGTTTTCAGTATAGAGTACATATCTTTACATTATTCTAACGAATACATTCGTTGACTGATGAGAGACTCTATAGTATACAGGGTGCAGCATTTAACTTGAGGCAGTAAATAATCTCAAAAACTATGTGCTTTAAAAAAATGAACTTATGTATTATGTTTTAACCTTGACCTTGACTTCAAGGTTATTTCAAGGTCAACTTAATTTTTTTGAATGGAAAGGTATATTTTTTAGTGCCGATTCTTATTCTTCCTAAAAAAGTAGTAACTTTTGTTTGAAACTGTTTTCATCGGATTTCAAATTGAAAAGATATTAAAAAATTACGAAAAACACTGCCGTGAAGGCAGGAGCTTTTGAGTGCTCGTACATGCACCTTGTAGGTAGATTCGCATTTTCCAGTTTTAGAAATCAATTGAAGAAATTTTCGACAGCTGTCACAAAAATTCTGAAACTTAAGCGAAACTCCAGACTTCATGTCAGTGCTTTAGGTGACAAATTTTTTTTCGATAATTCGCTAGAATTTTCTATGGTATCTATGGTCTTGGTGTTGCGATCTGGACAAAATTTGGCACGTAGTTTGAATATGAATATTTTAAACAGCCATATTTACGGAACCTCTAGTCTAATTTTGCTCATTGATGAACGTGGCCGCGATATTCGCGATCCAAACCCACCCTGAAAATTCAGAGTTCCTAGGCCTTTCCGTTCAAAAGTTACAGTTTTCTATGGTTCTGGTCATGCGATCTGGACAAAATATTGTTTTGCTATATCATTCTCGATTAAAATACAGAATTTCATCTTGATCGAATCCGTAGTTTCGAAATTATCGAGAAAACAAATTTTCAAACGACCGTATTTACGGAACCCCTAGTATAATTCTGCTCATTGATAAACGTGAACGCGACATTCGAGATCCACACCTATCCTGAAAATTTCATGTCCTTAGGTCTTTCCGTTCGAAAGTTATGATTTTCTATGGTTTCTATGGTTCTGGTCATGTGATCTGGAGGAATGTAGCTTGAATATAACTTTCTCCATTAATATACAAAATTTCTTCCCGATCGAATCTGTAGTTTTGAAATTATCAAGAAAACTAAATTTCAAACGACCATATTTACGGAACCCTTTGAATAATGTTGCTCATAGATGAACGTATCACGACATTCGAGATCCACACCTATCCTGAAAATTTCAAGTCCCTAGGCGTTTCCATTCAAAAGTTACGATTTTCTATGGTTTCTATGGTTCTGGTCATGCGATCTGGGCAAAATTCCACATGTAGCTTGAACACCTCATTCTCCATTTGAGTGCAAAATTTCATCTCAATCAAATCTGTAGTTTTCAAATAATCAGGGAAACAAAACTTTGAACGGCTATATTTACGGAACCCCTGGTGGAATTTGGCCCATTAACGAACTTAACCAAGGCATTCGGGAACTGAACCCACACTGAAAATCTCAAGTCTCTAGGTTGTTCCGTTCGAGAATTATCGTGCTTACGGACGGACGGCCGGACGGACAGACTCGAATTTTCCGACGGATTCGTCATCAGTGAGTTCGAAAAATACAGACATCGTGACGAAATGATATAGCCCTCGTGTAAGTAGTACGAGCGCTCAAAAATATATCTTTCCATTTAAAAGATCAAGTTCACCTTGGAGTCAAGGTCAACGTGAAATTCAGTTCAATATTTTGAAATCCGATGAAAAAAATTTCGAACAAAAGTTATTACTTTTTTATGAGCATTGTGAATTTGTACTAAAACAATAACTTTCCATTTAAAAAGATCAAGTTTACCTTGAAATAACCTTGAAGTAAAGATCAACGTTGAAACAAAATATGTTCGTTTTCTGTCCCCCTTGAATTTAAATAAATTTTATTTGATCCTTTGAGACACAACATGGTGTATAGGACATGTCAGAATAAAAGCAGTACAATAACGATTAAAAAAAAACAATTAATAATAAAACAATGATAAAAAACAATAAGCATTAAGTAACCAAAGAGTCACACAAATATTCTTGTACAGAATAGTTACCTTAACCCACCTTACAATTTTTATAAATTTTTTTTGTAAAATACATAGTTTTTAAGATCTCAAGTTAAATGCTGTACCCTGTATGAATAAATATTTTTCCCTGATTCCAGACCCATATCAGCGAATTTGATCACAGAATTACTATCTTCAAATGCACCTTTCCTGTCGCTTTTCAATCCTTTGGGTAGTATCTTTTGAGTTTTGTCTATTCGGTGGCGCCCTCTGTTGAGCGGTAGACGGTAAATGTTGGGCCGTCGGTGTAGATCGCTACAGATCTAATCTTTCTTCCTTCCTCCGAGCTGGTCTTACCTGATTTGAACCTCTGTTTTAATTTTAAACCCCTATTTCCCTGTTCCTTCCAACACTATGTTTCTTGGTCAAATCCTAACCCTCTTTTCTTTTTTTTTGTATTTCCTAGGAAAAGTTATTCAAGAGTTTGTATCAATCGTAGATCGAAAATATTCAATTCTAGGTAGGAGGTCAAAAAATACTGAAAATATGCACTATGCTAAACTCGAATTTTACATGCTGACTGCCAGATTTAGCATCAAAAATGCCGGATCGGCAACAGTGCGTTCGATATCATCGAGATGTTTATCGAATCGCTGTTTCATCATGTTCGTTCCTTCGTCGGAAACCGATATTTTATTCCAAACAGCTTCAACCCTATGGATAAAAATAGATTTAAATACTGTTAGCTCAACAAGATTTATTCCTCTAGAATAATCTGAATTCTGTGAGAAATACCGAACATTCCTGTTGAATTTAATGTGTCCATACTGTTAGTCGTACAAATATTGTTGGGTTATACTACACATACTTACCGTTTTTCCTGTTCATTTGACTCAAGTCACTTGAACCGGAATCGGCATGTTAGATTGCAAGTATAGATTATTCTCAGAACGGTCGTTTCTTCTTGTAATAACAATAGTTGCGTGTAAACAACAGGAATCCATTGCTTGAGCTAGATGAATATCATAGGATGTCTCAGAAATATTCGAAACATTCTCCAATTTTCCCATTTGCCGCCTTCGAGCTCGCAGTCTTTCAATGTCCGATCTTTGTTTCAGCAGGATGGTAACGATAATAGCAGATCAGTTTTTGACAGACGACAGGGACAGGAAGTACTACGCCGACAGGTACACCTGCAAACCGCCACCAGTGTTCATCTTGTTCATCACCTTAGTCGAGGTAAGTGCAACTTCGATCTAATCGAAAGCATTCGAACGTTCGTCTTTCGAAAACAAACACAAACGCTGGAAATAAATAGGAAGCGCTCCTGGCAATTCTCAACGCACAAGGTCTAAAATTAAAGACCGGTTCCGACAAGAGCAGATGCACGAGGGGTTCTGACCCCTAGAAGGGAGGGTCCCAAAATTAAGGTTTCCGCATTTTTGGTAAGGGCGTCAGATGTTCCCGAGGGGCACGAGCCAAGACGGTTTTTCTCGGTAAAATTCGACGTAGGGATGCCATCTGGGCCAATCCGACGAGGTAGCCCGAATTTTATAAGAATAAGACCGTCTATGATTGAATCATATACTCTATGAACTTCTGTCAGTTATTCTGATGTATGACTTTCGAGAGCGAAATGTCTATGACCCTACAAACGAATCGAACATTATCTGTGGCCCAGTTGATGGGGGCGCGTTCCAGGAACGCAGGTAGCCGAAGAACCATATGCGCCTGATGAATCGGAGATGAGGGTGGATTTTTATGGGAGCACGTGCCGTCGCGTTATTTCTGTTTGTCGTTTCCCCGAATGTAGAAACGCCAGGAGGAACTTATTGATTACTTCCTAAATGAGCGGAGGGTGCCACGAGCCAGATGCCATGGGGTCTTTCAGAATTTCCACATTTCGAACATTCCCGAAAATATAAATAGAACACAGGGGAAGATGCAGACTTTAACCATTTACTCAGTCGTTCTTATTTAATTTTAAAGAGGAAACGTCTTATTTTCTCGAAACGAGCTTTAATTAAATGACGCCGTCCAATCTTGCCGGAAGTGTATCTGGACCAATGACATAATTGAAAAATTGCACTCGCCTCCAAACGATCAGGCGCCAGATATTCTCCCAGTTATCTAATTTTTCATATCCTGCTTAAACTTAACAGTGAATCGAGCGAGGAATTAACGAAGTTGTTTCACGTATAGGAATTCAAGGAACGCATCCTCCTTCCGTTTATATTCGGTGTTCCACGCACGCTTCATCTTCTGTAATCCCCCGTTGACAGATCAAAGAGGTGGATCGATCTCTTCTTCTTTATTTACGCTCTCGGCCGGGG
The DNA here is from genome assembly GCA_963966015.1 of Aphidecta obliterata. Taxonomy (NCBI): domain Eukaryota; kingdom Metazoa; phylum Arthropoda; class Insecta; order Coleoptera; family Coccinellidae; genus Aphidecta; species Aphidecta obliterata. The sequence continues at coordinate 7,258,177 of OZ014431.1, forward strand.
CTATTTGTGTTATTTATCGCTTTTTTTTTTTGTTGGGCATGATGAGTGGTTGATATATTGTAATAGCTGGTATATCTTTCAACAAAAGTCTATTTTCGATACCTAATTTCGATCTTTTTTTTCAGCTTGGTTTCTTCGTGTATTACACCGTGGTCAGGGGTGAGGTGAACCCGGCCGGGCCAGTGCCTATCGATTCTGTGTTCATTTATAGACCTGACAAGAGGAAGGAGATATGGAGGTTCTTGCTTTACATGATGTTGCATGCTGGGTAAGAATTTTTTTTATTTTCAATTTTCCAATTCGTCGAGAATTGGATTAAACTATCCAATCAACGCAGGTTGTCAATTGGAAAGCGAGTGCCGAGAACAAGCGGCACGCGACCACTGAACAATAAAATCACAAACCGTGAACAGAGCGTAAGAAAAAGATCCAATTACTTCGAACAAGAAGGTTAATTGGCTCTAAACTGTCGAGTTGTTTTCTAAACCGATTAGACACTTCAATTTCGTTCAATAAGCTTAGGGATTTTCAAAGTAGGACTGAACGATCTGATACTGAAATAGGGTTGAAGGGTAGGAAGCAGAGGATGAACCTTCTTTCACTATCACAGAAGATATAAAAATGGGTATCGTGAGTTTGGCAATTCGATTGAAATCGTTTCTTACCTTTGATTTTTACTTTACTTTAAGTATCTGCAATTGATCTGAATGATTGATATTGCAAATGATAACATAAACATTGAAGACTGACAGCTGGCTCTGAGGAAGCCGCCTAGTGGGCGTTCCTATCAATAAATTTGACGTTTCTTTTCCATTTGTTTGTTATTTGTTTGTAAGATATTCAAAAGCATATCTTGCAAAAATGGTGAAAAGTAAACCTATGGTTCTTCGAGATTCAATTCCAAGTTGATTCATTCCACAAGGAAAAATTTGCATACCATTTTTTGCAGATCCCTCTTATGGTTTTCATCGATTGTGGCCATTTCCGAACATTATTCAAAAATACTTCTAGACGGACCGTTTACACATCGTTGGAAAGCCCGTTTCTTCTTATAAAAAACACGGGGGTTATGGGTCACTCATCGACCGCTACGCGGTCTTATTTTTCAGTATCCTTACGTGCCATTTACGATTTCAAACGGTAGGCGGGATTTTTATGTGGTTTGATTCTTTTGATTCTATGCCTCTTACCGCTGTAAATGTGTAATAAAAAAAAATTAAAAAAAAATATAGTGAAGACGAATGGTGCGATGAAAACGATCGGATGACTCGGTTTTGCACGAGTATTTTTTGCTGATAATTTCGAAACTACTGATGGACTGGAATGAAATTTTGCACATAGATGAAGAATAATGTATTCGAAAAGTCTGTCCGTCCGTCCGACCGTATACACGATAACTCTCGAACGGAACGACCTAGAAACTTGAAATTTTCAGGGTAGGTTCGAATCTCGAATGCCGCGGTTGAGTTCGTTATTGGGCAAAATTCGACCAGGGGTTCCGCAAATATGGTCGAGTGAAATTCAATTTTCTTGAAAATTTCAAAACTACGGATTCGATCGTGACAAAATTTTGTATTTTAATGGAGAATGATATATTCAAGCTACATTTTTTCCAGATCGCATAACCAGAACCATTTTAAATTCCAACTAATTATTGAATGAAAAATCCTTATATTTCTATAACAGCTGATTCGGCATAATTGACAAAGAGCTGCTTAAATTTTTTGATAGATTTCAAAAATTTCTTCAATTAGTTTCTAAAAATGGAAAATGCTTTTTATAATTTTTTTTTAAGCATCATTCAGTTCAGAGGCAGTTCATTTAGACATTCGGATTAAGGAATGGTTTCCACAGTCGAGACTAATTTCTGTTCGAATTACGGGGGGAAATCCCGTAAGGTATTTCCGGAAACCGTTCGAGCGCGGATTTTCGAAATGAGAGAGGACTTGGACCGGAAACGATTCGTTATTGCACGGTTGCCTAATGAGCGTGAGACCTCGCTCTATCTATTCTTGGGCGAGGAGAAACGGACGAGCCGAACAATAAATTCGATATAATTCTCCTCGTTCCCGGAATGATAATGCAATCGTAAAGTTGTACGAGGAAGCGATATAATTGTACGTGAAAACAACGCTTTTACGCTCAATTACGGGATTAAATAGCGTATTTTCGCGGTACTTCATAGTATAATCTGTTTTGAGCCAATTTGCGCGATAGATTATCGCTTCTCCTTCGTTTAGCTAATCTCTTGTATTGTTACAGATGGCTCCATTTGGGTTTCAACCTCGTCGTCCAGATGGTCGTGGGTCTCCCCCTGGAGATGGTCCACGGTTCCGGCAGAGTGGCGCTCATCTACATGGCCGGGGTGGTGGCCGGCTCCTTGGGCACCTCCGTCTTCGACACGGACGTCTGCCTGGTCGGGGCGAGCGGGGGAGTCTACGCCCTCTTGGCCGGCCACCTGGCCAACATAATGCTCAATTACAACAACATGCAATGCGGCATACTCAAACTGGTGGGCATCATAGCGATAGGTAAGTTATTGGTAACTGGGGATCCTCCAGGTTCCCGTAATATAATCTCTCTTTTCTTTCAGCGTCCTGCGACGTGGGTTACGCCGTCTACTCGAGGTACGCGGGAGAGGTCTTCGGCCCGCCCGTGTCGTACGTCGCCCACCTGACGGGGGCCCTAGCGGGCCTCACCATCGGCTTGTTGGTACTGAAGAACTTCGAGCAGAAGCTCCACGAGCAGCTGCTGTGGTGGGTGGCGCTGGGGGTGTACGCGGCCTGCACCATCTTCGCTATACTATTCAATGTTATGAACCCTTCGGTGGGTCCTTTGGAGAATTTGGGGGAGGGCGTGGACAGTCAGTACATGTACAGCCGATTCGGGGTGTAGCGAATTGGATTGGAGAATGTTCGGTTTATTTTTATTTTGTGTAAATACGTTTTTTCCGAATTGGTTCGGAATGCTGAAGAAACTTTTTTTTACCAGTGAATTAACCGATGAGATTTCGAGGAATCTCGAGATATTCCAGTCGAAATATTTCGCATGGCTCAATTGCGTTTCCGAACAATGATAAAATGCTCGAATTTCTCAAATTCATGTAAAATTGTATATATTTCTAGATATTATTTATTTGGAGCATACCAAAGACTGAAATAAATAAATTTTCCAATTTATTTATGTTGGTTCCAGGAGTCATTGATGATTTTTTTCAAGTTAACTGTAGTTCCTAAGTTATGCATTTCAACTCAGTCCAGAGCCTAAAACTGCCTTAACGTTGTTGTTTCATGAAATCGGCTGGAACCAATTTTATCAATGACTCCTGATTATTGATATTGTTATTTTGATATTTCTTCTGCCTGGAGATTCATTCCAAGTCGATGAAGCAATAAAGAAACCCTCCAAACCGTTGTCGTGAATCTTCAGCGGGGGAGAAATGTTAATTTCAAGTGATATTATAAAACTAGTCATAAAATAATGTTTAAGCCAACCAAAGATCCTGCTAGTTTATATATTTATTACACGAGAAGGTAGATTTTTCACATTACCACTTGAATAGATGTCACGAAGAAAATTTTGTATTTTTTTACACTCAGGTAAAACAATTTGTATCTAAGTGTTGAACACTCCATATTTTTGTTATTTTTCCACGATACACAGTTCTTGAATGGCCTTTATCTTTCATTATTGAATAAATGAATTATTTGAAATTTTCTTTATTTGTAGCTTTGATTTCCCCCTGTTTTCATGCAAGATGATCCTCTTAATCTTGAAGGTGAAATTCCTTTTTTTTTCCAGGAAGCAGAACAATAAATGAACTTATTTTTCCAGGATAAAAGCATTAAATTGATTTGAAAGGGATATTTGAATGTATGCTGATTAAAGCCAAGGTAAGTTAATATTCATTGATGATTTCTTTCAAGTTCAATCGTAGTTCCTAAGTTATGCATTTCAACTCGGTCCAGAACCTAAAACTTCCTTAACGTTGTTCTTTCATGAAATTGACTGGAACCAATTTTATCAATGACTCCTGATTATTGATATTGTTATTTTGATATTTCTTCCGCCTGGAGATTCATCTGAAGTTGTCGAAGCAATAAAGAAACCCCTCCAAACCGTTATCGTGAATCTTCAGTGGGGGAGAAATGTTAATTTCAAGTGATATTATAAAACTAGTCATAAAATAATGTTCAGGCCAACCAAAGATCATGCTAGTTTATTTATTTATTACACAAGAAGGTAGATTTCTCACATTACCACTTGAATAGATGTCACGAAGAAAATTTTGTATTTTTTTACACTCAGGTAAACCGATTTGTATCTAAGTGTTGAACACTCAATATTTTTGTTATTTTTCCACGATACACAGTTCTTGAATGGCCTTTATCTTTCATTATTGAATAAATGAATTATTTGAAATTTTCCTTATTTGGAGCTTAGTTTTCCTCGTTTTTATGCAAGATGATCCTCTTAATCTTGAAGGTAAAATTCCTTTTTTTTTTAGGAATCATAATGTGGAAAGGATCTTATTTTTCCAGGGTGAATTCTAGTGAATTTATAAGATACTTTAGTTTAACAGGTGAGTTTTATCATTCTTACTTGTTATCATCTTATTAATTGGTTATAAGTTAATTCTTTTCTCTCGCTTGTTTAATTTTTTCCCTTACTTATTTAATGCGAACGAGATAAGGAGTGGGTTTTTATTTTTGGTTGTTTTTTGTTCCCCCCTTCTTTATGGCACTCTGAAATAAACTTGTGATTTTCTTGTTTTAAGTGCTAAAAATATGTTTTCAATTTCCTACCTTCCCGTCAATCTCTTCTATTGAATCAAGCGTAATTTGGGTTGCATACACAACGTAGAGTCCTTAAACCACTGTACGATCAAGATCTTGGCAAAAGATTACCTAGAGTAATATTTTCACGATAATTAGTACTCATTCAAGGTAGAGTTCTAGTTCTGTGTTGTTTTATGCAGAAAACTGTAATGTCGATGATAGTTTTAGCGCATAAAAAGCACCAATACAGTACAATGTCACAAAAAAAGAGAAAGTTGTTACTTTTAACAAAAATAATCCAAATATTTTCACAAACTGATCGATACGTGCGTAAGCACCTTTAGTGAACATTCGAACTACTGGAGTTAGTTCATGCAACACAAACGTCATATTTATAGGTTACATTTGCTTTATTTATTTAAACGAATTTCAGAGTAAAATTTCCATTTAAGGAAATGCAGCGATTTATTTATGTATGAAATAAGTACCTTTAAAATTATCCTTGATAACTAAATTGTTTTCCAAACCTTCAACAATGATTCGAAGGATTTTGAACAATGTTTTCGAAACAACTGTACAAAGTGAGAATGTAATTTATCAAAACCCTTTCACAAAACAAGAAACGATACCATTTGGTTGGTTGACAAATGTGGCTCCATGTTTCCCTGTAAAATCTTCGAACATCACTATCTTGAATAATCCCCTACAATTCTATGAAATCTTACTACAATCCGTTGGGAATGCGAGCGAAAGAATAACGTTGGCAAGTTTGTACTATGGTAGCGGAAAGTTGGAGATGGAACTGGTGAAGAAAATTATGGAAAATGTCAATTTTAAAGAGAAGAAGATGAACGTTAATATACTGTTGGATTATACAAGAGGTAGTAGATTTTCCGACAATTCTAGAACAACGCTGTTACCGTTACTGAAAGAAAACAGCGAAAATTGTCAAATATCCCTCTATCACACACCGGTTTTGAGGGGTCTAATGAAAAAAGTACTGCCTGATAGATGGAACGAGTTATTAGGAATTCAACATATGAAATTATGCATATTCGATGATACTCTCCTTATAAGTGGAGCGAATTTATCTAACGATTACTTCACAAATAGGCAAGATAGATACTTTATTATAAAGGATAAGAAACTTTGTGATTTCTATAGTGGTTTGATCAATAGAGTTCAAATGTTCAGTTTTGCCATGGATAAAAATAATAACATAAACTTGAATGAGAAATGGAAAATATCGCCTTTTGAGGGAAGTAAGAATAGATTTGTTGAAGACGCTGGTGATCTTGTTGAAAGATATCTGTTGGAAACTAAAGAGGAACAAAACAGTCATAAAACTGAAGGAAATGGTAAGTAAGAGATATTACCAACAAGTTTAAAATATTTAAAATAATATTTTTGATATATTTCAAGACACTTGGATTTTTCCTTTGGTGCAGATGGGACAGTTGGGGGTCGAACAGGATGCTCTTGTTACGGAAAAACTGATGAAAGAAGCGCTTGCGAATTCCAAATTGAAGATTGCTACAGGATATTTCAACCTTACTGACGATTATATGAACAATTTGATCCATAATTCTAAAGCGAACTGCGATATTCTCATGGCTCACCCTAAGGTATTTTAATTTCTATAGTAATCTATACAGGGTGATTCCAAATTCGAAATGAACCTTGAAAAACCTGTTAGTATCTGAAATTATAATCAAACTAGCTCACATAAAAAAAATTGACGAAAAATGGAATAAGGTGAGTAATTTTTCAAATAACTCGTAAACTGTTGATTTTTGGATATCAATAAATATGGCTCAAATGACAGCAAATGAGTCATACTAACACGTCCTTCAAGGTTCACGTCGAATTTGGAATCGCCCTGTATAATAGTATATATGCATATCCAAAGCTCTTCCTTCTGTCCATTAGTTAAGAAGTGAAATTCAATCATTTTTATTAAATTATTCAAATTTTTCTATTTTCAATTATAGGCCAATGGATTTTTAGGGGCCAAAGGTATTGCTGGACAAATACCATATGCCTATTGCTTAATAGCCCAAAAATTCAAGAAGAAATGTGAAAAATTTGGACATCAAAATAGAATATCTCTAATTGAATACTTAAGAGACGGTTGGACATATCATGGGAAAGGTTTATGGTGAGATAATTTGAATAATTAATGTATATTTTTGGATTTTATCAAAAATACGAACACAAATGGGGGATGTCCCTAAATTATTATTTCATGAAATTCTCATTTCAGGTACTATCCCCCTAACTGTAAATACCCCTGTTTGACCCTGATCGGTTCGCCTAACTTCGGGGAACGTTCAGTTAAAAGAGACCTTGAAACTCAACTTGCAATTTTAACGGAAAATAAGGAATTCCAGAGAAAATTGCATGAAGAATGTGAAGACTTGTACAAGTTTGGCATTCCAATGGAGGAGAAGAGGAGAGTCCATAAATGGGTGCATGGTTTCGTATACTTTTGCCGGAGTTATTTTTGAAAAAATCAAAGATTTATGTGAATCTATCACTTTTACATCTTGGGAACTAAGGTTTTCAAAAATATTCTGGAAACTTCATATAAATGCAACACCTGCATCTATTTGAAACTTGTGTTCAATATTATTTGAATTTTTAGTGGAACTGACAAAAATATCAGGTTTTTTTTGTCCTTGGGCAAGTTTGTGATACTTTGAGTGATGCTATTGACAGTTATTTGTTAGTCATAATTATTTTGAATTTAATTGTTGAAATGTCTTGTTATTCTTCGGAAATATTTCAATTGCTCTTCCTCGTCTTCAATATAAATATCTTTTTGTATAACATTGTGCAACAGGTATAACTATAAAAGATTTGGTTACAGTTCATCGTTGTTACCGTTATTATGATAATTTTTTTATATCCTGGCTCTCCTAGATCCCTGTGTGACTCCTCAGATGCTCGGCGCTTTTGCAAGTGAGCATATCTGGTTGTCTTCTTCCAAGAATTTTTTTTTTTTCAAAAAAATAAATTCAGTACTTTCCAATATGCATTTAAAGAAAAATAACAAAATCAATCACCAAGTTGTCATGTTTTCCAGCGATACTACAATGGAGGGCACCAAACTCATGATGCTTGTTGCTGAAGACACCTTTTCCACTCTCGACCCATTGGAAGACTTAGTTTCAGATGGAAATTTGGTCTGAGTGACACGAAAACTTGCGACTTCGCTTAAACTAGCGTTCACTGATTGATCAGCATCAAACTCCAGGCTGTACGGAATACTAGTCGGGAAAGGCTTCAATTTGGTCAGGAATGTAGCGTTTTGTGGATCGAACTAAAAAATAGGTGAGAACAAATTTTAATCTTAGAATTGGAATTCAACAAAAAATCTCACCTCTTTGAAACATTCACTCAACACTGATTTATTGTGATGATTTTCCGAATCTTTCTCTTTTCTTCTGAAGGATGTTGCCGTTCTTCTCTGTTTTTCTCTTCTCTTCCTATATCCTGAGGCTTCAGTCACAAGCACCTCTCTTTCGATTTCTAGTTTAGTTTTTGGTAGTGAGCTGTCTAGTAAATTATCCAAGAATTCCTGATAAAAGTACACATTATTATAGTCATCTTGCGAATATCGACTACTCACTTCAGATTTTTTTATGGTTGCATCCAGATACTCTCTCGCTTTGTTTTCAGCTAAAACTTCTTTGGATATTGTTGCCCAATAATCATTAACGTTCTTTAAATTATGCAGGGTTTTTTCATCTAGGTAAGAAAATATTTTCTTCACGTTCCAAACCGGTAAAAACTGGACCTGAGATAATGCAATTTTCATGGTGATGCGAAAGCCTTTCAGCAGTTCTACTCACCCAGTCTATATATGCGTCTTTTATTTTGGTTCTAGCAGTATTTTTGGTTACCACATCATCTTTGTTGAATTGTGACCGTTGTCTTTCTTTATTCCTCTGAAGAATTGGCTCGTTCAATTTCTGAACTTCCGATTCGATTTCCTTCCTCAATTTCGCCATACTGCCCTGCCACTGTTTTCTTGCCTCTAATACTTTTTTATGTGCAGAACAATCCGGATTGTAGTCGCTCTGAAACAGCGTTGAGGGCGTTTTTTAATTCCTGAAAATAAAATCTACATTATCTACCTCCTCGTCCTCGTACACACACCCTTGTTGAAAGTCGGGAATTTTGATTAGTTCTTCTTCGCAGTTATCCGGAAAAATCATGCTGGAAGTTGACTTATATTCTTTATAATCTTGCTTTCCTTCCGCATTCCTTTTGTTGAATATTTTGATCAAGCGAACGTACATCTTTTTGATTATACTTCCTCCAGAAAGACGCATAAGACCTTTGAATCAAAAAACGTTATATTTTAAAACTGAACGACAAAACCAAACCCAGTATTGAACAAATTATTCCCCTGATATTAATTTCTCCTCTTTACTTTTCAGGAATATCACGGCGAATTTTACTGGAAGAACAGAGATCTTCAGCTATTTTCAAGTAGGCGTAAAAAAAAATTCCTTAAAAATATCATTTTTCTATGTGATTATACTGAAATTTTCGCCAATATGTAGACATTTAAGAGATTTGATGAATTTTGTTTGTTCATGTTTTATTGTTCGATTTTCGTTTTTTTTGCAAAGCCAATTGGAAATCTAGATGTGTCTATAATTTGATATCACTCACTTGTAATCATATTCATTTGATCTGTGTCCTCAAGGTTTGTGAACCATTCTGTATTATCCAGCACACTTTCTTCAAGTGCATCAAGATCCATCATTCGATCATGGTCTTGAACAAATTGATCATATGCAGAATTTGAATCTGTTCTGTAAAAACCAAAATGGTTTCAATTGTGAAGATATAACGAGATAACATTGAGAAAATATTGAAAAAATTGATATATAATTTAAATGCTGCATTTCTTACGAAATTTTCGAGTAATATATCAGCTTGGTGTTTACAGAAAAGAAGATGTTCAATATATCAGCCAGTATTCGAAGATTGCGAACTAGTTGAAACATGTTTGTCAGTAAACCAATTTTCCTTTTACTGCTCATACGGACGAAAGCCAAAAGCAACGTTCTTCCTTGAATATTATCTTGCATCTGTTTCTCAAACTCTTTATTTGTTATAGTCATCGCTAAAAATAAAATTAAGTTGAAATACATATATTTATGTGTATCTGGCATCTAGTCATGAATCTTGTAACGCTATAGAAAAAATTCAAGTTTGAAAAACAACCTTACAAGTTCTCAAAATTGCATGAAATTGAAATCATATCGTGCAAAAAAAAACGGATCGTAATACTCACCACTATCCGCATCTTGAGGGAAAAACCTGATGGCACTCATTGCCTTGTCGAGTTCGTAAATCCGAAATCCCGGCATTTTATGTTGAACGTTGTCCAAATTCAAAAATAAGAATGTCAAATACAATTATCTCAAGTAGGCTTAATAAATATATTTGAAATTTTTTTTAAAGCAATGATTTTTGCGCACTTGATTCTGTGTACCAGAACGGCGTTCAGTATTTATTTTCAGTATGACAAATAACTAATAGCTAATTAAGAGCCATACTCATTGAACGATTATTTGAGTTAATGATTTCTCGTATTTTTTTTGACACTATTCCGTTTATGTATAAACCTACATATTTTGAAATAAAGTAATATTATTATTAATGTCATTTTTTTAATTTCCCAAAATCCATCTTATAAGTACCCATTCAAATATATAAGAAGAAGAGAAGAGAGAAAATTTCAAAAGGTTTGCTAAGAAATATTTTTCAAATCGATGATCAGGTGAAAACCTGCTACCCGAAGTAACAGGTAAAATACACGAGCGATGTATTGCAAAGGGTGTTTGCAAATCGCAATGAAAACTTACTCCGGATACCTCCTCGAATTCCTATGATCCTGTTACCAAATTCGGTACAAAACGAATTTCGAAGACAAAAATTCTACTGAAAATCTAAATCTGGGTGTTTGAAACAAAATCGGGTAACAGGATCATAGGACTTCGAGGAGGTATGCGGCGCCTACCCGGAATAGCATTGTAGGCAACCCGTAAAACACGAGTGATGTATGGTGTGTTGCCAATCGCAATAAAAATTTACTCCGGATACCTCCTCGAAGTCCTATGATCCTGTTACCAAATTCGGTGCAAAACGATTTTCAAAGACAAAAATTCCAGTGAAAATTCAAATCTGGGTGTTTGAAACAAAATCGGGTAACAGGAGCATAGGACTTCGAGGAGGTATGCGGCGTCTACCCGGAGTAGCATTGTAGGCAACCCGTAAAACACGAGTAATGTATGGTGTGTTGCCGATCGCACTAAAAATTTACTCCGGATACCTCCTCGAAGTCCTATGATCCTGTTACCAAATTCGGTACAAAACGAATTTCAAGACAAAAATTCTACTGAAAATTCAAATCTGGGTGTTTGAAACAAAATCGGGTAACAGGAGCATAGGACTTCGAGGAGGTATGCGGCGTCTACCCGGAGTAGCATTGTAGGCAACCCGTAAAACACGAGTAATGTATGGTGTGTTGCCAATCGCACTAAAAATTTACTCCGGATACCTCCTCGAAGTCCTATGATCCTGTTACCAAATTCGGTACAAAACGAATTTCAAGACAAAAATTCTACTGAAAATTCAAATCTGGGTGTTTGAAACAAAATCGGGTAACAGGAGCATAGGACTTCGAGGAGGTATGCGGCGCCTACCCGGAATAGCATTGTAGGCAACCCGTAAAACACGAGTAATGTATGGTGTGTTGCCAATCGCACTAAAAATTTACTCCGGATACCTCCTCGAAGTCCTATGATCCTGTTACCAATTTCGGTACAAAACGAATTTCAAGACAAAAATTCTACTGAAAATTCAAATCTGGGTGTTTGAAACAAAATCGGGTAACAGGAGCATAGGACTTCGAGGAGGTATGCGGCGTCTACCCGGAATAGCATTGTAGGCAACCCGTAAAACACGAGTGATGTATGGTGTGTTGCCAATCGCAATAAAAATTTACTCCGGATACCTCCTCGAAGTCCTATGATCCTGTTACCAAATTCGGTGCAAAACGATTTTCAAAGACAAAAATTCCAGTTAAAATTCAAATCTGGGTGTTTGAAACAAAATCGGGTAACAGGAGCATAGGACTTCGAGGAGGTATACGACGCCTAGCCGGAGTAGCAGTGTAGGCAACCCGTAAAACACGAGTGATGTATGGTGTGTTGCCAATCGCACTAAAAATTTGCTCCGGATACCTCCTCGAAGTCCTATGATCCTGTTACCAATTTCGGTACAAAACGAATTTCAAGACAAAAATTCTACTGAAAATTCAAATCTGGGTGTTTGAAACAAAATCGGGTAACAGGAGCATAGGACTTCGAGGAGGTATACGACGCCTAGCCGGAGTAGCAGTGTAGGCAACCCGTAAAACACGAGTGATGTATGGTGTGTTGCCAATCGCACTAAAAATTTGCTCCGGATACCTCCTCGAAGTCCTATGATCCTGTTACCAAATTCGGTACAAATTCCGGAATTCCAGTGAAAATTCAAATCTGGGTGTTTGAAACAAAATCGGGTAACAGGTGCATAGGACTTCGAGGAGGTATACGACGCCTAGCCGGAGTAGCAGTGTAGGCAACCCGTAAAACACGAGTGATGTATGGTGTGTTGCCAATCGCACTAAAAATTTGCTCCGGATACCTCCTCGAAGTCCTATGATCCTGTTACCAATTTCGGTACAAAACGAATTTCAAGACAAAAATTCCAGTGAAAATTCAAATCTGGGTGTTTGAAACAAAATCGGGTAACAGGAGCATAGGACTTCGAGGAGGTATACGGCGCCTAGCCGGAGTAGCATGGTAGGCAACCCGTAAAACACGAGTGATGTATGGTGTGTTGCCAATCGCACTAAAAATTTACTCCGGATACCTCCTCGAAGTCCTATGATCCTGTTACCAAATTCGGTACAAAACGAATTCCAAAGACAAAAATTCCAGTGAAAATTCAAATCTGGGCGCCTGGCCGGAGTAGCATTATACACGAGGGATGTATTGTGTGTTGCCAATCGCAATAAAAATTTACTCCGGATACCTCCTCGAAGTCCTATGATCCTGTTAACCAAATTCGGTACAAAACGAATTTTGAAGTCGAAAATTCTAATCTGGGCGTTTGAGCCGCTGATTTCCCAATGGGGTTTAATTGAAATTTTCGATATATATTTTTCAGTTACATTTTTTTTATTGATCTCATAAAATCTACTTTAGCACTTGGTGAAACTGTTTCTTTGAATTATTTTACTTTTCATGTAATTTGAATTGATAATCAATAAAACGAAATATGTTGTTTATGGTTTTTATTGCATCAGACATAAAACAATAATTATAAACATTATTATTCAATTATTCAATGAACTCATTTCTTCAATCTGTTAGTATCCACTCCACATTGTATAAGCCTCAAAGGACGTCTGTTTCAGTAGGATGATCGACCCTGTAAATTGAAAGGAACATAAGAAATTTGAGAATTAATGTGTTTGATATGTTAGTTTGTGAATTAGGGAAGGATAAGTAGAATATTTTTTATATACAGCTCCTCCACCATTTTTTGGTTGTACAAAATTACTTATACATGCATTAGAATCATTAGATAATTGTAATTTACTATCAAAGGAATAAAATTATATTTCTCTAATTCAATGAAATAAAACTCATAACTTCGTAGTTTCGAGAGAAAAATTCAAATTTGAAATCTTGTCATGCTTAATAGAAGTTCAAATTAACAGTAGATCCAGAAATTTAATCACGTCAGAAAAAGTGAAATCGACTAAATCGGGGTTAACATCAATCTACAAATGGCAAGGTTATGATTTCAAGTGCTGAAGAACTCAATTGATTAAATTAATTCAACTTTGGACTTTGTCAGTGGTTTCGTTTCTGTTGTCGCACTTACCGTTACTGCAAGAATTAACCATGATAAATACAGGGTATGGTAGAGAAAAACCATTTATTTCCATCTCTGCATAACTCATCTCATTTTTTCAGGAAACTAGCGGGTAAAACGATACTGATCACCGGCGCAAGCAGGGGAATCGGCAAAGCCATAGCACTTAAAGCAGCAAAGGATGGTGCTAACATTATAGTCGCTGCGAAAACAGCACAACCCCATAAAATTCTTCCTGGAACTATATACACAGCTGCGGAAGAAAGTTTGTATTATAATAAAAAGTAACAACCAAAATTACACTGGATAACTTTCAGTTGAGAAATGTGGGGGTAAAGCGTTACCCTGCGTAGTAGATGTAAGGGACGAGGCTCAAGTGCAAAGCGCAGTGGAACAAGCTGTAAAGAAATTTGGGGGCATCGATATAGTCATTAACAACGCTTCAGCCATCAATTTGATTGGAACTGAAGAGCTCGATATGAAAAAGTATGATTTGATGCAGGATATCAATACTAGAGGAACATTCTTAGTGTAAGTATATTTCGAGATGGGGGAGAATACCTTATTTTAATTTCGACGCAAATTTTCAGATCAAAGTTATGTATTCCCTATCTGAAAAAAAGTTCCCATGCTCACATTTTAACCTTATCGCCACCATTAGACATGAAGCCTTATTGGTTTGCACCTCATGTGGCTTACACGATATCGAAATTTGGAATGAGTATGTGTGTATTAGGATTCCATGAAGAATTGAGGCCGTACAACATTGCGGTCAATGCTTTATGGCCAAGAACAGGTGAGTGAATTCTCACACTTTCTGAATTTCAATGTTAAATCTTCTACTTTTTCACAGCTGTTCAAACTGCTGCGTTGGACATGCTGACTCAAAAAGAAGGTGCCAAATATTCCAGAAAACCCGAAGTAATGTCTGATGCAGCTTATGCTATCTTAATTCAAGATCCTAAGTCCCCAAAAGCGACTGGAAACTTTTATGTGGACGAGGATGTTCTGAAATCAAATGGTATATCTGATTTAGACCAATACTGTATAGATCCGGCATACAAAGATCAACTGATGCTGGATTTGTACGTTGGGGATGCTCCCAATTCGGACAGCCCTCTCTCAATCCCCAAGTTTGGCAAAGGAAAGGCTGAACAAAGCGAGGGGCCTCAGGGGCAGGTTGCAGGCTTGTTTAAAAAGATCGAATCTTCTTTATCGGAGGATGTTGTCAAAAATACTAACGCATCCTTTCAATTCGTGGTAACTGGAAAAGAAGAAGGAATATGGTAAATTTGTTTTAAAATCTTGAAATTTGTATTTCATTCGAACTGTTGTTTAGGTACTTGGATCTTACATCTGGAAGTGGCAAGTGCGGCCAAGGTGAAGCCCCAAGTACTCCTGATGCAACTCTTCAGATGGATAGCGAGAACTTTTTCAAAATGTTCACGGGGAAGATTAAACCGGCAACTGCTTACATGACTGGTAGATTGAAAATCAAGGGAAACTTGCAGAAAGCCTTGAAACTTGAGAAATTGATGAGCAGTCTTAAGACGAAATTATGATAGTTGCATTTTGAGAATTTTTTGATGTTATTTAGGTTTTCTATTATGTTCAAAAATGTTTTTTGTAATAAATATATATTTCTATCAACTATCCGAAGTTTTGCAATTATATTTTCTCCTGGAAATCCTCAGACTTTTCTGCATTTCAGTGAAATATCACTGCAAAGTGGGAATATTATTGGCTTACAGGATATAAATCGAATATTTTATTTTTTATGTTCACATACCAAATTGATACAAAAAACTAAGAACCAAACTGAAGTTTAGTAAATTCTCAATAGTAATTTGCATAATTCGGTTTATGCAAATCAAAAACTTACCAATTGAGATGTACATTTATAAAAATACGAATGAAATAAATATACATTTTTATATCACTTCATTCTAACAAATGCATAAACTTTAAAAACAAATCTAATACCCACTAATAAAACAGTCGACCTCAAGCCGGAATCTGGTAATAGCCTAAGTCATAATGGTCGTCAGAAAAATATTAAAAGAAATCTAAGGCGTATATTTTTCAAATTACAGTGTAACCTTGATATAACGACCCTCAATATAACGAATATTTCGAAATCCTCTAGAACTGCCCGTGAGAGTTGATGTAAAATATACCTCTACATTACGAATACTTTCTGTTAATGACCTCTTTATAATGAATTTCGGCAGGTTGAGACACGTAAAACTGTTTGATGCAAACACTGGTGTTTGTCGCTATAAACAATTTAGAAATTACGATGGCTGAAAAACGAAATTGTTCTTCAACTATCACAGAAAAACAGAAAAATTATTGAATGTGTGGACGAGAATCCCCCCCAACAAAAAAAAAGAGACATCGCTAAAGAGTTCAATATTCCTGCGAGTACATTAGCCACAATTTTAAAATTTTCAGTTGAATTTTCCGAAGAATGTGGGCTGTCATTGAACAGCTGATGATTGTACTTGTTCTTGAAGATTGAAATCGTGCTAGTAAATACAGTGTTTCAATCAATATGTGTTTTTATTTTTTGGTAGAAATAGTTCACCATTGAGATTATAAAAGAATTTTTCTCACCTCGTTAAATCAAATCTGAGACCAATCTAACCTTTATATAACGAAACTCATTCCAAAAAAATACTTAATATAACGAATATTTTGCAATTCCCTTCAGTTTCGTTATATCGAGGTTGCACTGTAATTTGAAAAATACACGACTCAGATTTTTTTTGATATTTTTCTGATGACTATTATGTCTTAGCCTGTTATCTGATTCCGACTTGACGTCGACTTCTGGGTCTCCCTGTATACAAATAACGACCCTTACCAAAAGACAATTATCTTATAACTTGCTGACAAAGAAATCTAACATTAGTTGATCCTCATAATTGGGATCCACACAATACTGAGCAAAATCAACGACCCCCTCATTTTTCAAAACTTCATCGTCTACGAAAAAATTGCCTGTAGATTTCGGCCGCTTTGGATCTTGCACCAGAATGGCATAAGCCGCATCCGCCATAATTGCTGGTTTCATGGCATATTTCGCATTCTCTTTAGAAGTCAACATGTCTAAAGCAGCAGTGTGAACACCTAAAACAAGGTTAAAAGATTCTCAATAAACTCGAAATAAGTGAAGAAAAGTCTCACCATATCGTGGCCAAAGAGCATTCACAGCAATATTAAATTGTTGAAATTCTTCCGCCATACCGAGAACCAACATACTCATCCCATATTTAGATATCGTATATCCTACATGCGAACCAAACCAATGAGGCTCCATCTCCAAAGGAGGAGATAAATTCAAAATATGGGCATGTTTACTTTTCTTCAAATAGGGCAAGCATAGTTTTGACCTGGATCAATGGAATTCAAAATATAAAAAACACATCACCAGATACAAACCTACACGAGAAAAGAACCTCTGGTATTTATATTCTGCATTAGATCGTATCTTTTCAGGTCTAAATCTTCAGTTCCGCTCAAATTTATGGCAGATGCATTATTTATAACTATATCGATACCGCCGAATTTTTCGACAGCTTCATCGATAGCCTTTTGGATCTGATCTTCGTACCTTACGTCTACGACGCAAGGAAGTGCCTTACCGCCAGCTTTCTCGACTGAAACATTTATTTTTATTTATGCCGGTAGGAGATCGAGTGGCTCACTTTTTTCAGCTGCAGTGTAGATGGTTCCGCTTAGTTTTGGGTGAGGTTCCGCACTTTTAGCTGCGATAACGATGTTGGCCCCATCTTTGGCACACTTGATAGCTATCGCTTCTCCAATCCCTCGACTAGCTCCAGTTATGAATATTGTTTTATCTTTGAGTTTCCTAGAATGTTGAAAATTCAGTTTGTTTTAACAATATTATTGAATGTTAAATCACCCTGTATTTTCCATTGTAACCCTTCACTTCAAATCGCAGATTAAGAGTGTATTGTTTCGTTCTCGATTACTGTAATTAGCATCTAGAATCTCATCTATATACTTAAAAATCGCCAAATTAATCAATTAGATTATGTGTGGGATGCCAAGACCTTTGTATCTCGTTGAAAATAATGAAAATAGAGAAATTTTTCTTGATTGCGACTATTCGCGATTCTAACTACCGATGGGGGCGCTGCGAAATGTAAACAAACATGGACGAAAACGAGTATCTTTTCGGGATTATTGTTGTGAAACGGATTATTTCAGGTGTTTTTCTTCGATTTTGTGGGTTTCATGTGAAGACTTTTCAGTGACTGATTGGATTATTGATAGTGTAGTGTCAAGTTTATTGATTCCAGGTGGAAAAATTGTTTTTTTTTCAATTTTAATTATATCGAAATTGATAATAATTCAACAGGAAAAATGGAGCACTATTTGAGTTTGACGACAGTGTTCAATTATTTGGAAGCTACACCTAATTATGATCATTCGTGCTTTTCTTCGGTCCATTTTTTCCACTATGCCAAAGGCATTAGTGACCCAAACTGCTGAGGCATCTTTCTTATGAAATTTATGGAAATGTATAGCCATGTTTTGATTTTTCTTCGAGGAGCAATAGAAGACAACAATTACAATTGGAAACTGTTTTTTTTTTCTAGTACAAGAACTTGGTTCACTCATTGTTATATAATCCAATGTCCTAAAATTCATGTACATATATCATTAAAACATAAAATCATTTCACTCAAACTTCACCTTAAAGATGATCCTAATGTCTTTCTTACAGAAAGATTAAGTCACAGTCATATGAAATACGACTCTTGTTGATAATTATTGAATTACCTTTCTGAATCACCACTCCAAACTTGCCCAGAAAATTGGACTCGAACTTGTAACCTAAAATTCAATAACTTTGTAAACGTATTTCACTCGTATAAATACCTTACCTACTATTTTTTTTCAATACCAATTACTCTGCTCAGAAAACGATAAAAATTCATAAATATACCTCACGAATACTTTCCTGGATATAAAATAAAAATATCTGGTTCAAAAGCACATATGAAAACCATACTCGTTTTCTAGGTTCAGGATTCAGCCGGCAGAGGGCGTTTAGATTTTTGGAATCGCGACTTTTTTCATTTCTGACCATAGATGAAGAATTAATTCTTCTTGTCTTTTAATGTGCCTGGCAGCCAAGGCCATCTACACAGCTCCCTCTTCGTCTGTTGACTCCAAGTGAATGAGAAAGAATACATTTTATTATCTATGTTTCTGATCAGAAATTGTCTTGTCACATCCCGGCGCTGTTTTAAACATAGATAAAGGAATTCTTCTGAGGTATTAAAACAGAAACATTTCTTTGGAAAAACATTCCCGAAAAAAATCGAATCACTTTCCTCATCGTTCCGGAGGTTGTTTTTATCACGAACTATCAACAACACTAAAAAGAATATGATGAGAATAAAATTGAAATTATCTCTTCTAGGGAATATAATCAAGGGTTCCCACATGAGACTTATAATTTCAGTCTCTGTTTGTAGGGAATAATTAACCAGGAAGAACGGATAGATTGTTCTCCCGACTACTACGAAACTACTGATTCGATCGAGAAGAAATTTTGCACTCAGAATGACGTGTTGAAGCTACATGTAAAATTGTCCAGATCGCATTACCAGAAACATAGAAATTATAACTTTCAAACGGAACAACCTAGAAACTTGAAATTTTCAGGGTAGATTCGAATCTCGAATGCCGCAGTTGAGTTCGTTCTTGGGCGAAATTCGACCAGGGGTTCCGTGAATATGGTCGTTTGAAATTTAGTTTTCTTGATAATTCCAAAACTACGGATTCTATCGTGACGAAATTTTGTATTTTAATGGAGAATGATATATTCGAGCTACATTTTTCCAGATCTCATAATCATAACCATTTTTAATTCAAACGAATTATTGAATGAAAAATCCTTATATTTCTGTAACAGCTGATTCGGCATAATTGACAAAGAGCTGCTGTAATTTCTTTGACAGCTGTCAAAAATTTCTTCAATTGGTTCCTAAAACTGGAAAATGCGCATCAACCTACAAGGTGGAAAAACGAGCGCTCAAAAGATCCCGACTTCATGGCAGTGCTTTTTATAATTTTTTATTTATCAAAATAACAAATATTCCAATAGTATAAACAACAATTCTTTCCTCATTATAATATTATTAAAAAATCTAGAATAAAGTTTGTATAAAATAATGATAATTACTTAAGTACAGATAGTCAAGTTTTGAAGAACATAAAAGCTATAAGAATGAATGAATTTTTCCTAGAACTAAAACATGTTGGTCAATACAATCGATATCATAAAGTTAAAGATTCTGAAATAATAATTTTTTTGAACTAAAATCAATAAAGAGATGCAGTCCAAAATCCGATAATCCAGAAAAATTAACACCTCCTTGATGTGTATACTATACAGAATTACTGAAGCAGGTTATGGAAAAGTGAAAAATTAATACAAAATAAGGATCATAAAGTATACAATGAAATCGAAATTTTTGTCTGGATTATTGAAGAATCTGATCCAATGATCTCTGGATTCCGAAAAATACTTACTTCAATTGCAATCCTATGAACCTTCTTAAAAATATTCATCACATTCTTTGTACACCTTCGGACAGAACTTCTTCGCGAACATCGTGTAAGCGCTTTTAGAATCTAAAGGTAATCGTAAAGATGTACTGTGTTTGTTCCATACGTGTATGATGTAGCTATTCAATGTTGCGTTCATAACTTTCGCAAGATATTTCTCTTTGAAATAATATTCCCAAGAGGGCCACGGTATGGGGTAGAAAGTTTGCGGTGGGAATATTTTGAAATCATCGCAAACCTTGCCCATGGCATCTTTGATTTTTTTCACTCGGCAATGATTCTTGACCAACCTGAATAGTAAAAAATATTGAAAATACCTTCTAACTGACAAGTTATAATTCAATTCACCTGGTAACCACGCCAGGTCCATTGTTTCCCCATATGGTACCGCTAAAATGATTTTTCAGATCCGTAACACACTCTTCAGCTAACTCGTTGCCTTTTCCGGTACCATTAGATTCGAAACCCATAATACCGGCAGCCACATTCTCCATCGATTCACAGCCAGAAAAATTAGGAGGAAGAGATTCTAAATTTTTGATAACGACCACGTCGAGATCTAGATAAATGCCACCATATTTCCACAAGGTTAAATATCTACGAATGAAAAATAATTAAACTGCAAATAGGAATAATATAATATTAACCTCAAAACATCACTGGCATGGGACATAGCATAGTCACTAGCTTCGATCCTACCACTCTTATACAAATCCTCCAAAGGAGTTCCCTTCGTGTAGGTCTCGTAATTTAAATGATTAATTCTTACGTTTTTATAACTCATCAGTGCTTGTAAGAATCGATCGGATTCAGATCCTTCAAATTTAAACACCCCAGGGGATGTAAATAGTAAGTATACATCTAAATTGGGATTTAGAAGAGCGGCTGATTCTACAGCGCAAGCCTCCCTTGATGCTATTACAATTTTTCCATTTATATACGAACTGCAAGAAGTTTCGTGAAAAAATAACGACTTCCCTCTTCTAACATCAACTGTGGAAATTTCAGGCAAGGTTTCACCTCCATATCTGTAGCATTTGATCGAATTCGTCTTGTAGAAATATATAAAAATGCTAGAGAACGAATAGGAAGGTTCAGAATAGAAACAGATCCATAGCAGTACAAAAAACACAAATAAGAGTAGTAGTTTTTTGTTGAGGTGTAGAAAAGGCATTATGATACACAGCACTTGGAATTTGCGATGAAAAAAAAACTGCAACTGACTACTCAGAAAAAAATCATAATTTTTTCAGCAATTTCATTCCGTTGGAATCTTTTTCCACATTTCATGCAGTGTTTTAAGATATTATGAAGAAGGTTGTTTTTATTTTTTCCTGTACTTTGGACCGCATTCTTCATTCAATTCGTGCAATAATCACAGCACTGGGAAAATAGATTGAGGTTATTTCATGATATCTGTCAACAATTTTGTTATTCGCATATTCGCGATTCCAAAAGTCTTAACGTCCCCTGCCGGCTAAATCCCGAACCTAGAAAACGAGTACTGTTTTCATATTTCACGTGCTTTTAAGCCAGATATTTTTATTTTATATCCAGGATCCTGGTTCACGTGAGGTATATTTAGGAATTTTTATAGTTTTTTGAGCGGAGTAATTGGTATTGAAAAAACATAGTCGGTAAGGTATTTACATCAGTGTTATTCAGTTGAAATACGTACACGAAGTTATTGAATTTTAGGATAGAAGTTTGAGTCAAATTTTCTGGGGCAGGTTTGAGTGGTTATTCAATAATTATCAACAAGAGTGTTATGAAATTTATCTTCGTATTTCAAATGACTGTAATTTAATCTTTCTGTGAGAAAAAAATTAGAATCATCTTGGAGGTTATTAAGTCTGAATGAAACGATTTTATATTCAAATAATATATGTACAAGAATTTTAGGACATTGGATTATATAACAATGAGTGAACAAAGTTCTTGTACTAGAAAAAAACAGTAAAAAATTGAAATTGTTGTGTCTGCAATTGCTCCACGAAGAAAAATCAAAACAGGGCTATACATTTCATAAGGAAGATGCCTCAGATGTTTGTGTCACTAATACCTTCCGGAATTTTGGCATAGTAGAAAAAATGGACCGAAGAAAAACACAAATGATCGACTATTAGGGCCATTAGGGGTAGCTTCCAAATAATTGAACACTGTCGTCAAGCTCAAATAGTGCTCCATTCTTCATGTTGAATTATCATCAATTTCGATATAATTAAAATTGAAAAAACCTAAAATCAATAAACTCGACACTACACTATCAATAATCCAATCATTCACTAAAAATTCTCCTCATAAAACTCACAAAATTAAAGGAAAAACACCTAGAATAATCCGTTCCACCACAATAGATCTCGAAAAGATACTCGTTTTCCTTCATGTTTGTTTATATTTCACAGCGCCCTCATCGGTAGTTGGAATCGCGAATTTTAGGAAAGAACATAGAAAGAAATATTAACCAAGATATTTGCGACCATCAAAACCATAATATATAAATAAATAAATATATATTACACCATTACATGTTCTTTATTATAAATAATGATGGTCTCAAGAAAATTCAAACGAAGGGGATTTATAATTTTCTGTGACTGCACCAATAGTTTTTTTCTCAGGACCAAAGACTAACCGTCTTCTCTCTTCAGTTTTCAGTAGCAATTTTCTTGTGATACATTTGGAGTGTCTTATTTGTTTCGCACATTGTTCAATTTTTGCCGCTATTCCGCTTATTTTCTCGAACAACCTTCACGAATCCACCCACAGCAGATCCAACCACTCAAATTTCAATTCAATTCGGGGTGGTTTTATAGTTTTCTTTCAATAAGTTGTCTGTTTTCGAAGCATAATAATCATCCAGTATTTTCACCGATTCATTCAAGATGAAAGCAGTTTTTTAGCATCGATTTTCGTGGGAATCAGTTCAGGTGAGTTCTAGATGATTAAGAGAGGAATACAATCGTATACGTTGCATGAATTAATGGATCAGTTCCACTGTTCGTCGACATCTAATAATTGATTAGAAAATTTAATGCATGAACTTCGACATTTATTTTACATTGATGATTGTATTGAAAACTAGTAAAGGTGAGGCTTTCGTTTTCATTGATTTCAACTCGAGTCCTTATTGGTTGAAAAAGGGAGGTCAGTATTTTCCTAATTGTTATTTTCCATCGACTCGTCGAGCCAATGCGTAACTGAACGAGGAGGATGACCCAGAAATCATTGTTTATCACAGGAAACCATTCTTTTGTCGAAATATACAGGGGGTATATGTATAATTTAGTTTTATCAGGCTATTTTCGGAAATGTTTCCCACGAATGGATATCTTTTTTTTTCCTACGAGAAAATTCTATGGTTTGTTATTGGAAATTCGAAAGGAACCGAATTATTTTCGCGTAACCCAACGTTTTTTTTTTTGTTTTTTTACACGTTCTTTCTTTTCTCTCACCGCAGAAATCTAGGCGCCTCTCGCTAATCGAAATGGCGTCGTCCAAAGCCCACCTGCCGATCGGGAGGATCAACACCATCATGAAGAGCTCTTCCGACGTCGAGAACGTCGGCAAAGACTCGGTGATACTCATGAGCAAGGCTGCCGAGCTCTTCATTAAGAAACTGGTCGTCGACAGTTTCAATTGCATGAAAGAGAACGACCCTTCCAGCAGGACGCTGAAGTACCAGAATCTGGCCACTGTCGTGCAGAATTCCAGCAAGTACCATTTCCTGAAAGATATGACTCCGATGAAGATCACGGTGAGGGAGTACAAGAGGATGATGGCGAGGAAGAACGGGGACGGGGAGGAAGCGGGTGGAGACGTTTCTAGCGAGAGTGAAAGTGACGAAGACGACAGTGTTAGTAGCAGTAGTGGGAGTAGCCGGAGTGTCGTCGGTGTACCGAGTGATTGATTTCTATGAACGGTTCTTGATTAAATACTATGTTCGCGCGATTTGGGCGCTTTGAAGTGGACGTGGTGGTTTTTTGAAACTCTGTAATTGTTATTATTTATAATATTCTGTGTAGTTGTTTCTTTATCGAATTGGTATTTGTATAAGTTTTAGAATAAATCGGAAAAACCCTATTTCGATTGTTTTGGGTAACCCTGAAGATGTTTGCTGGTCAGTAGGATTTTCAATAACGTAAATTTTCTACATTCTACGAGATATCGAGAATACTTGGGAGATTCTGACGAGGCTGTGTGCCTTCGGAAAAATGTTTGAAATATTATTCTTGTATTATGCACTGTTGCCAAATGTAAACAAATTTCTTAAGAATATATATAATGTAGAAAAGTAGGAGACGCCACATAGTTATTTGAGACCTCACGTCCTTCGAGCTGGACATTCGACCCTCGGCGGTGCCCGAGATGTTGCGTTTTAATATCCTTATGAAAAGTTCGGCGGCAACTTTTCGGGTTTTTCGAAAAAAAAACTAAACAAAAAAAAACAATGATGAAAAAGGCGTCTTTCCTAATTTTGAGTGCGGAACTCTCTCGTTTGGAATGGGAGCGACCTACTCCCTTCTCGACTGGGTTATTGATCAAAAAACAACGGCGCCAACAACGATTGAAAACGGAAATGAAGGAGAGCTTGGAATATATATCTCTTTTCTCGAATTTACTAAATATGCTTATCTGAGGTGTTAATTTTTTCATATCCATTTTCGAATGTCGAAAATTTAAGGTGCACGAGTGTGTCGCGTCCTTGACGGCCGAACCGCATTTTCCGCGGGGATCGATACCGACCCCCGGCCTTGGCAATGTGGGGCGTCCGAAGGAAAGGGCATTTCCTGGAGGTCCGGGGGCCGTTCGGAAAATTAATATCCGACGGTGGCGAGAATGCGGCACGCGAAAACCGGGGAAATCTAATCCCCGCGTTTATTTATAGCGTTCTCGGTTCGGGAAATACGTGGAAGCTTCTTCGAAGGTGTGTGTTTCTCGGAAAGCGTGTTCGAGTAGGAATGGAAGAAAATCGATTTATGGTTGTTACTGCATTAAGGTAGAATCTTCGACGTTCTAAGGTTGGGTTAAAGGGGCCCAAAGACGAGGAGTTTTTCTGACGTTTCTGGCGACGTTGCCAGATATACGTTAATTTCTCTGATCCTGAGATTAATCTTTGGCTAGTATTATTTCGAGTGGTACATGATCGGTTATTTTAGAAAAAAAAAATTTTCTTCACTTTGGGAAGGACAACAGAAATAAAAAATTGAGGTTATGGTCCTAATATTTCGACGTTCCTGTCATACATTTGTTATAATCGGGCGACGTTGCCAGATATACGTTAATTTCAGAGATCCAGAGATAAATCTTTGACTAGTATTATTTCGAGTGGTATATGATCGGTCATTACAGAAGAATATTTTTTTTCTGAATGATTCATCTTGACATTGGGAAAGAAAACATAAATCAAAAATTTAGGTTATGATCGTAATACATTCGACGTTCCTGTCATACATTTGTCATCTGTCATAATCGGGCGACGTTGCCAGATATACGTTAATTTCTGAGATCCAGAGATAAATCTTTGACTAGTATTATTTCGAGTGGTATATGATCGGTCATTACAGAAGAATATTTTTTTTCTGAATGATTCATCTTGACATTGGGAAAAAACAGAAATCAAAAATTGAGGTTATGATCGTAATATTTTCGACGTTCCTGTCATACATTTGTCATCTGTCATAATCGGGCGACGTTGCCAGATATACGTTAATTTCTGAGATCCAGAGATAAATCTTTGACTAGTATTCTAAGGTTGGGTAAAGAGGCCCACAGATGGAGAGTTTTTCCGATTATTTTTGTATTGATTAATTTTTTGTTGAATGTAAATAATCTTGCCTGTTATCTTATGTTAAGTTAGCAACACTGGCACATACTTATTATGTATCGACGTTGATTGGCGAAGCGCTGGCAAAGTTATGACAGTTCCCTTATCTCCCATTCGAAACGTTACGAAAGTCGATTTAATCGTCTCGAAAAGATTCGTTATCTTTCCGAGGTACAGATAAAAATCTTTCGGCGAACCAATTCGCAAGATAAGGCGATCGGACGAGACGTCTGGCTTTGTCAACGCGCTGAAATTCTTCGCATTTTCGAGATATAATTATATGTACTCTCCTATCGACACGTGTGCCGTCGGTTCGATGATCCTTCGAAAGGGGGTCACTTCATTTATCAATTCGGACGATTTTTTCTACTCGAAAGATGTCTGTGGTTTTTTTTTTCTTGGGGGCGTATGTCATACCGGATGTTCGAAATATCAGAAGGGATAAATTAAAATGAATACAGTCCTTGGACTTCTAGAACATGAACTTAGTGACGGATCTGGCAACGTCGGTCAAATATGACAGATATGGTACGTTCGATCTACTGTGTGACAGGAATGTCATTACGCTCATAACCTCAATATCTTCTGTGACTTATTAAGGAAAATTGTTCTGTTGGTACGAAAGAGGGAAAAAGTGAAAGTCAAAAATCGACTCGACTTGGATACCGATGAACAAATGAAGATCCGACAACTTCGTGGTCGAAGTGCTTTTAATTGCAGCACATAAAAACGTTCGAGTTCCGTTTTATTTACGAAGGCGATAAAAACCATTATGTCGATTTTTCGTTCGTTCGGACGAGGAAAAGTCCGCCTTATCCTCGTGTAAATGTACCTACGATGATAATAATAATGACACGAGTACAAATAAATGATTTCAGTTCGGTATCTCGACTACAATAGATACAGAAAGGATGAGAAGATTAATTTCTTTGTGGATTTACTAGCGCAATTTAGTCGGTCCTTTGTCCGGGCGAGTGTGTCGGTTCCGCCGTCTTCGATATCGGTGTGCGGTGCGCTGGTTTTCTGTGGTTTCACGACTGGTCTTCTATGTGCGTTATGGCCTTAGTTCCGGGATGGAGTGTAAGTGGAACGTTTTGTTGGAGGCAATTTCCCGTTGTTTGTATATCTACTCGAGGGGGTTCAGTGAAGTGGAATGGAAAAGTTTCTATCTGAAAAAGCTGTCTATCTTATCGGAACATTTCCGAGGCTCAACATTAGGATTTGTTCTACAGAATCGATTTAACCCTTTCAGCCCTGACTTTTTGATTTTATTAATATTCTCATTATTTTTATTATAAGTTTAAAAACTATCAATTTACAGTCTTTTTTACATTTTCTACAAAAAAAATTTTTTTTTTTATAAATTTGCGTACAGGCCACCTTCTAGCAAGTTTCTCACCAAATATGAGGTAGTTCTCAGTATTCGTATAGAAACTATGAAATAGTGGCAAATTCCACCACCAGGTCTTCAAATGCACTTGCTGGTGTACGTTGAACTCTGTGAAGTCAGTGGTGGCAAATGCCACCCTCAGGGCCGAAAGGGTTAACCCAACTTGAGTTCCACTATCTTTCCCAACTTCATCGACTCGATTTTTTAACATTCGTTGTTTCCAATGTGCTCGGTGTACTGATTATTTTTTCATGTGCAATCAAAATTATGGTCCCCAGCATTGTTCACAAGAAAAGTTAGAGATTAATTTTTATGAATAATAAATTTTCACCGAGAATTCACCTCGATGGTTTGTTTACAAATATTTGGCAGGGGTAGAATTGTCGCTTATCGAGAAGTTGGTTTCACCCATCGCGAAACTCGTGTATTCCTCATATCTGAGGATATGATTTTTCGCATCAGGCGCGCGCTTCTCCGACGCTCCCCGTACCTATACGATGAGAATCGATCGACGTCCCCCCAGGACGAAGTTATCGAAAAAAGCCCGTTTCGACAACGTCATATGTGGTGTAAGCAATTATTTATCGTCATCTGCACTGCACGGGTCCCCGTCTTTTTTCAGATGCTAATATCGGTGCCAACACAATCTCGACGAAATCTTGCGTTGCGTGTATTTAAATCGACATTTGTGACCGTTTTCGTTCGCGAATAATCCCAAAATCGATCCAGATCGCGAACGGCGAAGTTTATGTTTATTTCCTTTTGTCCGCGAGAATTCTTCGACATTCTGTGACGTTTTGTTGTTATGATTTTGTTCTGTGAGTATTGGCTTTGTGCAGAAAGTTTCGTTCGACGTCCAATGTTTGATTTTGAGTTCTCACTGATTTTCCGTGTTATTATTTATTGTTTTATTATTACTCGACGATTATTTTGACAATTTACACTGAGTTGGGAGATTATATTTCGTTATGTTGTTTGTTTTCATTCTATGTGAAATTAACCTGAGAGTAAAAATTGTCTTCTTGCTTTGAATTTCTGCAGGCAGAGAATATAACCTCACAATTTTCAAATCTTATTTGTTATTGTTTTGATAGTGTGGAAAGTAAAGTGACCAATTGAGTTTGTTATAGTTTGGACTCAAAATGAAAAGATTACAAAATATGCAACGATAATGATGACCTTGACCGTGACACACTTGAGCAAGTTCCACTGGATATTCTTCTCAGATTATAAATTTTATGTTTCAACTTTCCTACATCTTATTTGCGTTTTCAATATAGTCTGATGTAGTGATGTGCTAACCTTAACTCATTATAATTTGTTAAATTTTTCCTTTTCTTTCAATTCAAGCAAGTTTTATCACAACGAACGAATTGAGTTGAGGCAGTTCCTCAACTTGTCATTTAAGAAGAATATTTTTTTTCTGAATGATTCATTTTCACTTTGGGAGGAAAAACAGAAATCAAAAATTGAGGTTATGATCAAAATTTTTTCGACCTTCCTGTCATACATTTGTCATCTATCAAAATCGGACGACGTTGCCAGATATACGTTGATTTCTGAGATCCAAAGGTAAATCTTTGACGAGTATTATTTCGAGTGATACATGATCGTTCATTTCAGAACAATATTTTTTTCTGAATTATTCATCTCGACTTTGGGAAGAAAAACAGCAATCAAAAATTGAGGTTATGATCGTAATATTTTCGACCTTCCTGTCAAACATTTGTCATCTATCATAATCGGGCGACGTTGCCAGATATGCGTTAATTTCTGAGATCCAGAGGTAAATCTTTGACAAGTATTATTTCGAGTGATACATGATCGTTGATTTCAGAAAAAAATTTTTTTTTAATGATTCATCTTGACTTCAGGAAGAAAAACAGAAATCAAAAATTGAGGTTATGATCGTAATATTTTTGACGTTTCTGTCCCACATTTGTCATAATCGGGCGACGTTGCCAGATATACGTCAATTTCTGTGATCCAGAGATAAATCTTCGACTTGTATTATTTCGAGTGGTACATGATCAGTAAATTAAAGGAGAATTTTTTTTCTGAATGATTCATCTCGACTTTGGGAGGAAAAACAGAAATCAAAAATTGAGGTAATGATCATAATTTTTTCGACCTTCCTGTCAAACATTTGTCATCTATCATAATCGGGCGACGTTGCCAGATATACGTTAATTTCTGAGATCCAGAGGTAAATCTTCGACAAGTATTATTTCGAGTGATACATGATCGTTCATTTCAGAAGAATATTTTTTTTTTGAATGATTCATCTTGACTTCAGGAAGAAAAACAGAAATCAAAAATTGAGGTTATGATCGTAATATTTTCGATGTTCCTGTCACACATTTGTCATCTGTCATTATCGGATGACGTTGCGGGTATACGTTTATTTCTGAGATCTGAAGATAAATCTTTGAATTGTATTATTTCGAGTGGTACATGATCGGTAATTTTAGGAGAATTTTTTTTTCTGAATGATTCATCTCGACTTAGGGAAGAAAAACAGAAATAAAAAATTGAGGTTATGATCGTAATATTTTCGATGTTTCTGTCACACATTTGTCATCTGTCATAATCATGCGACGTTGCCGGATAAACGTTAATTTCTGAGATCCAGAGATAAATCTTTGACTAGTATTATTTCGGATGGTACATGATCGGTAATTTCAGAAAAATATTTTGTTTCTGAATGATTCATCTTCAATTTGGGAAGAAAAACATAAATCAAAAAATGAGGTTAAGATCGTGATATTTTCGAAGTTCCTGTCATACATTTGTCATCTGTCATAATCGGGCGACGTTGCCAGGTATACGTTAATTTCTGAGATCTGAAGATAAATCTTTGACTTGTATTATTTCGAGTGGTGCACTTAAGAAGAATTTTTTTTTCTGAAAGATTCATCTTCACTTCGGGAAGAAAAACAGAAATCAAAAATTGAAGTTATGTAATATTTTCGACGTTCCTGTCACACATTTGTCATCTGTCATTATCGGGCGAGGTTGCCAGATATACGTTAATTTCCGAGATCCAGAGCTAAATTTTCGACTAGTATTATTTCGAGTGGTACATGATCGAAAAAGTGCGAACTAATGAAAAACGACACGAGCCCTCATAATTTTCATGACACCTGAGCGATTGTCACCGCCGTTATCAGTCGTGGGAAACCTATTTTTCAATTATTTGCTTATCAATTTTCCTCGTTATATTTGACTTTCGTACTCGACCCCGATTGTGTACTTAGCGTTACAAAATCTAACACAATGGATGCTGGATGGTGCTCTAAATTATGATGATGAGCTTTATGGCCCCGATCGATTTTAACGACGGATTTCGGGGAAATAAAACTTGCGTCAGAAGTGTTTACTTTTGGCATCGGGGTCTATTAATACGTCTTCGATCTATTCTGGACCGACCGAGTTTATGCCAAAAATCCAAATGCGTATTTAAAGGTTCGTGGAAATGTATATTTCGAACCGTTGAAATACAGGGGAAATTGGGAAAATACCCGACTTTCTGGACGCGCCTCGTAGCTCGGAAGATTCCAAACAAATTAATCCATTCTAATTTAGATCAAACAAAACGCAAGTGGGGAATTACACTGTTTGTCCTAATCGATTTTGTGAGATTCCGTGCAAGTGCTTTTATTAAGTAATTAAAAAAAAATCGCCTTGTTGCACTTGAACGACTGTATCGGATAATTCCGTTGAAATCGTGATAAAGTGCGGTTTGAAATCGGAATGATTGAGTGGGACTGAATACGTTTGGAGACTTTACCGATGGTATAACTGCGATTTTCCGCGAACGTCGATAATTTATTCCGAAGACAGGGAATTAATTCATTACATAACAAATCGTGGAAAACTTATGATAATTTGAGGCTATTTTGAAATTATGAATAAAGATTTAATTCAAAATTGAGAGGGGGAGTCCCTAGATTCTGGGAAAAATACCACAACCTCCAAAACAGTTCTCAGTACACGCACATATAATTCAAGAATAACTAAATCAATGTTATACAGGGTGTTCCTGGAAGAGGGGAGATTCCTCAGGTGATTTTAATGACAAAAAGTTCCATAAACATGGGATCGCAAACGTTTCGTTTTCGAGATACAGGGTGTTAAAGTTTTTTTTCTCATAGTATCTACACTTCACAAGATATTCAACACAAAAGTTCAATTTGTTGTGTCGAAACTATAACAATGAATTAATTCACCACAGCTCTTACTAACTGAATTTTTTCGACAATTTGGATTTTTCTGCGGATTTCGAGAGAATCGTTGAAAATTTTTCGAAATTAATATTTTCGAGTCTGTCCGTCCGGCCGTCCGTAAACACGATAACTCTCGAACGGAACGACCTAGAAATTTGAAGTTTTCAGGGTAGGTTCGAATCTCGAATGCCGCGGATGAGTTCGTTATTGGTCAAAATTCGACCAGGGGTTCCGTAAATATGGTCGTAAGAAATTTAGTTTCCTTGACAATTTCAAAACTACGGATTCGATCGTGACGAAATTTTGTATTTTAATGGAGAATGATATATGTATTCCAGCTACATTTTGTCCAGATCGCATAACCAGAACCATTTTAAATTCCAACGAATTATTGAAAAAAAAATCCTTATATTTCGGTAACAGCTGATTCGGCATCATTGACCAAGAGCTGCTGTCATTTCTTAGACAGCTGTCAAAAACTTCTTCAATTGGTTTCTAAAACTGGAAAATGCGAATCTACCTACAAGATGGATGACCGAGCGCTCATAAGCTCCTGACTTTATATAATTTTTATACCTAATTTTCCCATGAAATTATGGTCTTAACTCTGTTCTTTTTTCAGGTACATTTAGTGGATCATCTGTCGCATTCTGCCCCGCATGGCACGACGGCTGAGAGCAACTGACCAACGCCCACGCTTCGGGTCGACCAAGGCACGCATGAAGAGTTCCATGAGAACCACGTCCGGCTCCCTACGCAGGAAATTCAGCAGAGAACTACAGGAATGGCCGAAAACGACATGGACCAAACCAAAGACATTACCGTTAACGAAACAGTGAGTGACGCGAACGCCGACCTCGTGGCGAGCGTGCAGAGCAACGGCACCTCGAGGAGCATCTACGAGAACCCGATAGTGCGACACAGCACCCCGGTGCAGGAGGGGGAGGAGGAGGAGAAGCCGACCCTGAGGGTCCAGTTCGACAAGGATGAGACGGGAGACGTCAAGGAGCAGCTGCTGCGCTCCACGGAGAGCCTCTCCTCCAGTTCCAGCTCGAGTTCCGAGAGCGAGTCGTTGGAGTACACCGAGGCGAGACCTCCGGACGGCGGTTGGGGTTGGGTGATCGTCGCGGCCTCCTTCATGGTCAACCTGATCGCCGACGGGATCACGTTCAGTTTCGGCGTCATCTTCGTGGAGTTCGTGGATTATTTCAACGCCGATCGAGGAACCACGGCTGTGGTCGGGGGGTTGTTCATGGCGATGCCTCTTCTGTCGGGGCCTATAGCGAGTTTTCTGACCGATAGGTATGGGTGTCGGAAGGTTACCATTTTCGGGTCGGTACTTTCTTCCATAGCTTTCGTGATAAGTTCGAGGATGAACAGTATGATGATGCTTTACTTAACTTTCGGGCTGATGGCTGGGTTTGGGTTGAGTCTTTGTTATGTGGCTTCAGTTGTTATAGTCGCTTATTACTTCGAGAAGAGGAGGTCTTTCGCTACGGGTTTAGCCGTTTGCGGGAGTGGGATCGGTACTTTTATATTCGCCCCTTTGATCCAGTTCCTCTTGGATGAGTATGGGTGGAGGGGAACCACCCTGATCCTCGCCGGTCTCTTCTTGAACCTAGCCGTGTGCGGGTTGCTGATGAGGGACCTTCCATGGACCTTCAAACAACAGAAAAAACTGGCTAAGGAGAGGAAGAGGAACCGCGAGCGTAAACGTAGAAACAAAGGTTCCTCCGTGGACACCTTCTCGGTCAGCAACAGCACCAACACAGCCAGCGCCTTACAGCCCATCTTAGAGGCCACGGAGACAGCCACCAACGACAGTGCAGAAAACAGACTCTGTTCCTCCTTGGTGAACCTCCCCACCTACGTGGAGAACGGCGAGAAGGTACCGATCGAGGTCATCGAGCTCCTGGCGTCGCACAAGAACGTGTACAACGTGCTGAAGCAAAACTACCCGGGACTCTTGTCGCCTTCAAGGAGTTTCAGCGATTCCGCCGGGCTGAACAACGAAATTTACAACACCTTGAGGGCCGTAGGGAACTCCGCGCCCGAGAATAAGAACACCAAGGACGAGCTGTACCTGAAACTGACGGAGAAGGCTTCCGCGCCCCCCAAGAAGACCCCGAAGACCGCGTTCCTGAACGACATGAGGATACACAGGTGAGTGAACCTCGCGACATTTTCGGTTTCGACTCATCCCCGCTGTTGAGTCTCTTAACCCCGAGTCTCTGGACGTTGTGATAACTTCACGTGACTTGCAAAGTATTGTAATGAATAAAGTCCAAATTATTCTCAAATAATTTATTACAGTTCACTAATACTAATTTGTTTACCCACTCAATAATTTATTTACACGCGCTATTAAGTCCTATACTGTACTACTATTCTCGTTAGAGCCGATGTCGTTTTATATCCGTTTCATAGTTCTCGGAGGGTCTGGAACGTCGAGAATGGCGTGGATCCGTCTAGAAGGCTCGCGAACGACAGGACCGGCCTAAGTTCGTTACAGTATTTCTGGCCTTGAATTTTCCAGGAACTGGTTGTAAGGCAGTAACGAGAATAGATAGGGATAGGTACGATGTGAAATAGTCGGATATTTCCGGTTTTTCAACGTGCTGGATATCCCATATAAATGACAGATCCCTTTATGAATGAAAGATGAATAAACGTTATATTTGATTTATTTACAAACTCAAAACTATATATAGTCCATTTAAGAATTATTGACATCGAAGCAGGCCATGAACGTCCAGTCGAGGCTTTATTTCTGGTTACAAAAAAGTTACCAAATTTCATCATAGAAATAAAACATGAATATAACCTAGAAAAGTGTTGAGTATACGAATTATCGGAATTATCGGAAAATTAAGCCGGAATATTTCGATTGCAGTTTCTATTATGGGAATTCAGGTTTGAAAGCGCAAAAATATCGTGGAATGCTTTCATTTGAAATTATCTGAACTTATCGTTCATATAAAAGTCAACCATGGAAAATTGAAGATCATTCAAATAAATATTTATTTTCACTCAAGACCATGCAATATTTATTGGTATTGGAAATCTTGCAAACTTCTAACCATATAACTATAAGAGTACCATTTTATGTCAGGATTCAAGAAGGATAATTAATGGAATTCTAGCAGGTACCTAGTGGTGCAACAGAAAAAATTTTTTGGATACTTCGCAAGCACAGGGCCAAAAGAAGGGATTGGAAAAAACGTTATAATGTTTAAAGAATTAAGAGAGAAACAAAAATTAAGAATCTATGTAGTACATGAAGAATTTTGACATGAAATTTGTACCGAACTATCAATATATGAACCAATTTGTGAATTATTTATTGCTCGTTGTTGAATACTTTAAGAAAGTCAATTTTTATTTTCATTCATTAAAACTGTCCATGAATTATTGAAAATATTATGATTGATGAGCAATTTTACAATTATTCAGTATACTTTTGAATTGGGAACAATATAGCATGTGTATTAGCAGAGGGAATGTGAACAGGGTATCATACAGTATAATAAATAAACTTAAAATATCTATGAATGATACAAGAGCAAAGATAAAAATATCATTAAAAACTTTGTTTCCACGTAGTGTAGTGATTTGGATGTATTTATTGAATAAGCTGACATAATCCTATTGTTGGCATCCTTTTGCAGGGAAGGTTTCAATTTTTCAATAACCCATTTATGAAATAATTCACCATTCATAGTAATCCTTATCATTAATACCACTGTCAAGAATAGGATCACATCCAGGTAAAAATCCATCAATTGTTCCAGCATTCAAAATAGTGCACCTTCTGCCTTTACCCTTGTATATACTCGGCATATCGTATTATTTTTATTATATTTTTCTGTTTATCAGTAAGAATTTTTCTTCGATCAACTTTTTTGTATTTGTATCCAATTTTTTTTATGATATAATATAATGTTGATTTTGATCAATTGAAATCTAGGTGCTCTTTGGCCAGTTCGAAAAGGATTTCTAAACTGATATATTCATTGTTTTTAATTCTAGCAAAAACAAAGTCATTCAATGACTCTTTGAAGGAATAATCGTATCGGACAGGTTTTCTTCCACTGCTAATTCCAGGCTGTAATAACATGCTAATATTCTACGGACAGGGCTTGGTGAAATCTGAAAATTTAAGAGACATTGATCAATCAGAATACACTTTGAGTCGGTGAATAACAGTTTACCTGAAACACTAGCGGAAATATATGCCAAATCTTTGAAAAACTCGAAGTAACACCGACAAACTGCCTGGCGTTCTCTTGTTAGGCGCGATGTATCCTGGTCAATTCCAGCCATTTTAATAGCATAAGACAAAAAATACTCAAATTCAGAGCAAATTTTTATAATTACATATTCACCAATATCTTCGATAAAATCATCAAAGCAAGATTTCTATGGGTAATGTTAGTGTTATTCCTATACCAACCTGAATTCAGCAACCCAAAATACTACTGAATAGTCTATTACCAACTTATATTGGTTTTTTCACAGCCAACCGAGATGTCAATAATTCTTAAACGGAGTATACATTAACGTGTTTGGTTGTATCGATTTCACCAAACTTACGACGAACGAATAGGATCTATTTATGATAGATCTGAATTAACAGTTTCTAATGATGAAGATATTGTGAGAATATTTCATCACACCAGTACAATAAAATGTTGGTATCTTACCCAAGCTATGATGTTACCTGAGCTTTCTCCATTAAATTTGCATAGAATGTTGACACTTTCTCCCACCTTTGCAAAGGGGACTCAAATGTTTAAAACCAATGAAAATAAGACGAAAATCTCTACCCATCACATAATTACAAATTGTGACCAATGACAAAGCCAAGATCTACTTAATTCTGGCCTTTCCTATCATAAACTCATAAAGTTCTAATATATTCTATGAAATACATGCCGTCAACTGTCGTTTGTACCGTTGAGGTAATCCCCTAGAGCCATAACATGAACACGCCGGAAATCCCAGAGATAATTTCGAAAACGCCGGTATAATCGGTATTTTTCTGGTAATAAATGTGAATCTTAACACCCTCTTTCTTCCAGGTTATCCGTGTCCTACAGGGGCGCGATGTTGAACATCAACCGTTACCGGCTGAGGGCCTCCTCCTGTCCGGACATCTACCGCAACTCGATGACGACCCTCTCGAAGGAGAAGAACCAGTGGTTCGCCGCCCTGTGGGACCTCTGGGACCTCCTGGTGGACATAATCGATTTCTCCCATTTCGCGGATCCGAAATTCCTGGTCTTCGCCCTGTCCAACTTCCTCCTGTACACGTGGTACGACGTGCCGTACGTGTACATGACGGACTACTCCACGTCCAAACTCAAGATAACCTCGGAGAACGCGTCTCTGCTGATATCCATGATTGGTATAGTTAACATGGTGGGCGAGGTGAGTGTTTCGATTTGAGTTTCTGTGAAATCTCGCAACCCCAACCTTACGACGAACAAATAAGATCTATCTCTGATAGATCTGAATTAACAGTTTCTAATGAAGTTTATTTTTCATTACACCAGTACAATAAAATGTTGATATCTTTCCCAAGCCAAGCTGTGATGTTAAATGAGCTTTCTCTACAAAATATGCATAGAATGAATTCTCCCACCTTTGCAAAGGGGGGCTCAAATGTTTGAAACCAATGAAAATAAGACGAAAATTTCTAACCATCACATGATGACAAATTGTGACCAATGACAAAGCCAAGTTCTACTTAATTCTGGCCTTTCCTATTCCTATCATAAACTCATTGAGTTCTAATATATTCTATGAAATACATGCCAGCAACCGTCGTTTGTATCGTTGAGGTAATCCTCTAGAGCCATAACTTGAACACGCCGGAAATCCCAGAGGTAGGAAGTTCGAAAACGGCCCCTTGTGAATCTTAACAGTTTCTTTTCATCTTGGTAATTTGTTTTATATTTCAGATAATCCTCGGGTGGATGGGCGATCGACCCTGGGCGAACGCGGAGCTCATTTACGCCTTCTGCATGTTTTGTTGCGGCGCGGTAACAGCCCTCATGCCTTTCACCAACGACTACAGCATCTTGTGCGCTTTGTCTGGAGGGTTTGGTTTTTTCATCGCCGCCAACTACTCCCTAGTATCTATTATATTGGTGGAACTGATATCCATCGATAGATTCGCGAACGCCTACGGGCTCCTCTTGCTGGTGCAGGGTTTCGGGAATCTGATAGGACCATCGCTGGGAGGTAAACGTTGTAAACCACAAAATGTCTCGACAATAAATTCTTCAATATATTTTTCTCAGGTTACATCTGCGACGTCACGAAGAGCTACACCATCACCTTCGTCTCCGCCGGCATCTGCATAGCCATATCCGGAGCCTTCTTGCTGGTCCTACCGATCCTGAAGAAATATAGGAAATTCATCTCGAGACAAGTCTCCAACGTTTCTTTAGAGGTGGAATCTTGTATGGATTCCAAAACGGATCCTTTAGAGAAGAACAGAAACGGAAACACGAAACATTAACACTCCGGTTCTGTCGATGTTCATATTGTTGATGATATACGAATTATATTGATAGTAGATGATAGTTTAGGTAAACCTTTTTGAAACTACACTTTTTGAATATTCTAAATTCGGAAGTCACTTAGTAGAATCTACCTCTTTCGAAGTTTTTGGATCCCGCTTGAGATTTTAAACGTTACACGGTGGACAAAACTTTTCGAGCCTAAAGTTTTTATATAGGTTCTTACAATCTATTCAAGGGCAATAATACATACGTAACATATTCATTGTCTTCATCTTGAAAACTTCTTTTACATCTAAATGACTTTGAAAACAAAGTGTTATGTATACTAAGCTTACGTATTATTTCAAGTCAATCGAATGACTGATTAGTAAGGAGTGTTTAAGTCTAATGGACCTTGAATGGGTACTGTTTCAGTATTACGTACAATTATTTAAGTTGATAGATTCACTTCGGAGTATTTTATGTTTGGAATGTTTCCCAATTTCTCAGATTTCATTTCATTCAAATCAGAAATTCTCTCTATGAAACTTGCCTTAACGAGTATTATAATTTGAATGTTCGTGTTTCGGAGTACCTTATATTTGCCAATTCTGTAAATATGTTCAAAGTATAGGGGCTGTGTAATATTTATTTCGAGATAGATTTTAAGGAGATAGAGTTGAATTCACTAGAAAAAGCAATGAAGCACACTTACACCTGAATGTATTTTACTTTTCTTTGAACATTACTCAACGAATATGCCCGGTTTTTGAAGGATTTCAATTTAGGTGGCCAGTATTTTATGTTGTTTTTAATGTTATCTTTTTTTGTATGCTAGAAACTTTCGATTGTATCGATTCATTTGTTATCGACTCCTGAACAAATTACGAGAAGAGAATTATTTTATTGATTTTTATATTAATAGTTCATTATATTGTTTGTAGTAATTTTTTCAGTGGGTCCAAGTTGTTACCAGCATATTTTTAATTAATTTTCATTAGTTCAAAACTGAATGCAGCTTTATTAATTTCATTTTCATATAGTACCTAAATAGATTCGTCAAAAATTAGAATATTTTTGATAAAAAGCATAACTGTGATTAGAAGAAATAGATGTTACTTTTTCGCAGCCGGTAACTCACGAGTTACCGCCAAAATCAGTTATTCAGGTAAATTCCAAAGTTTCTTCCTTCATTGTAGTGAAACTCTGTTAGGATTTCAAGGTTTCCGTCTTCAAGCCGCAACTGTATTTTAATTGAATGTTTAACAATTTTGACTGCGTAGTGTTAATTCCATATTCTAAAGTTCAATACCTGTATTTAAACAGAATTTTACTTGTGTATATATAGTTTTTAGCGAAACTATAGTAAATTTCATGAATTAAAATCAGTATGATGAGACATTGTGTTTTGATTCGTTCGGTAACAGGCTAAGTCATAATAGTCATCAGAAAAATATTTAAAAACTCTTAGTCATGTTTTTTTCAAATTATATTGTATTTTTTCTTATTCGAGAAAATGTTCATCATGTGATGATCTTTACTTTTGTTTTAATTTTATTTTTCCTGTTATCCTGAAAAGTGCTTCTGTAACCTCTGATTCTAAGCCAAGCTCAAAATGATTCACATAATCCTCAAGCGCTCTACGAAGGGAATAATATAAGGCATACATATTCG
This sequence comes from Aphidecta obliterata, assembly GCA_963966015.1. NCBI lineage: Eukaryota > Metazoa > Arthropoda > Insecta > Coleoptera > Coccinellidae > Aphidecta > Aphidecta obliterata. The sequence continues at coordinate 7,298,139 of OZ014431.1, forward strand.
GAAGAAACCTAAAAAATCATGCATACCGATTCTTATGATAAATTTATTCAAACGCAAAACAAAGAATACTCGAAAGAAAAAATACTATATTATATTTTTATTGAAGATAATCGAGTTTTATTAACGAAAAAATAGTGGTAACTTTAATCTGGCAACGTCGGCCGAATATGACAGATGTGATACATAAGATCTATTGTATGACAAAATTATAACGTCAATTTTCGTTTTGATTAGTTTTTTATCATTACAAATCCAATTTTTAGCGTTTTTCGAACCAAATCAAAATGATTCACATAATCCTCAAGCGCTCTATGAAGGGAATAAAATAAGACATACATATTCGGAAGTAACCTTAAAAATCATGCATACCTCTTCTTATGATGAATTTAATCAAACGCTAAACAAAGAATACTTTGTGATTCATTAGATCTACTGTATGACAAAATTATAAGGTCAATTTTCGTTTTGATTAGTTTTGTATCATTGAAAATCCAATTCTTAGGGGCAAAATATTAATTTTGAATCCTCGGTTCGACAAAGATTGACATTATTTACCAAGCTGGAATAGTTGTCTTAGAATCAAAGGTTACAGATTACAGAAGCACTATTCAGGATAACATAGGAAAAATAAAATTAGAAGAAACTGAAGATTTGTAGCAACAGTAGTCGAAAAATTATCACATGGTGTGCATTTTCTAATTGCAATATATTTTAAAGAATAAACGACTTAGATTTTTTTTAAATATTTTTCTTACGACTATTATTACTTAGTCGACTTCTGGGACGCCCTGTATAAGTTCAATGATATAATATACAAAAAAAATCTTATTTTGGGATGGAATATTTATTAATTTGAGTATTTTTGGAAGTTACAGCTTCTGCATCGTTTATATGGCAGTGTTAATGGGAGGGAGTATACTGAGCCAGTTCTTCGATATGGTTAACAAAGTTTCGTGCCAAAAGGACATGGTTTGGTACTAATCGGGTATCACACATGACGCCCAACTTGACATGGTCCGCATATTCGTTGAAACTAACGGAAATACCTGAAATCAATTAAAGAATGAGTATAATGTTTATTTTTACCACAAAATTATTAAATTTTCACTTACAAGTATTCGCCTGTGGTGGTCTGAAATAAATCGCGCTTTCCACCTCTTGACCCCAGAGAGTCTTCTGCGTGACGTTGGGATGTCGGCTAGATACCTCAGTAACAGATATGGCGAATTTCCTCGACAAATACCTCAGATAAACAATGAGAAGAATGGTCGGTAAAACCTCAGTTAAAATCCCGTACTTAGTCTGTAATATCGTCAAGAAATAAGACATCTGTTGTTTCTCCAGGCTTTCGTTCAAACGATTCTTGATTTTAACCAAGTTCTCGATCATGGTGTCTCCCTTCCCTTCGTTCAAAATCGGTAAACCCATGAATAGGATACCGGAGCAGGAATCTTCAGGTCTTATGTTCACTCCTGTTGCGAAGACATAGTTCGAGTTTATATTCCGTATGAATATCGAAATTTCCTCTGGGATTACATGATTCGTGTGGTTCAGATATTTCGAGAGGTCCTTGCTGAAGGATGTTAGCATTATTTCCAGCTCCAATACACCAAGACTTTTTGAGATTGTCTGTAGACGGCTGCTTTTTATTGGTTCGGACCAAGCGACACACTTTCTCCCGCTCAAAGTGACTGTTTGAAGATATTCTTTCTGGCATAAAATATGGGATATTATGTTCTTCGGAGCGTAAAAGATTATTTTGGCTAAATCGATGAATTCGAATAGGGCACCATAAATTAGGGGTGCGTAAGTTCTGGTCGCACCTACAAAGGTATTCGCGTTGCTGCAATAACCATGAACAATGCATTGGTACAAAGCAAAAACTTCAGAAATAAACATTGATGGTAGAAAAATAGGTAATGAAATACAGGATATCCAAACTAACTTCAAAAAAATTTTAAACGAATTCCTAGGATCAAGAGAGACCAGAATCGATGTGAGGAACGTTGAAAAATGCAACTGTCTTTTATTTTTCTCCCTTTCGATTGTGTACCGTATAAAAGTCACCCTGGAATAAATATCGGGTTTAATAACTCTAAGTCCGCGTCTGATTTCTTTCAGTGTCGCTATAATGGTAACCAGAGTTATCCCTAAAAACTGCGTAAAACTTGGACTATCCTTGAGCAACGCTACATTTTCCAACGGGTCATAATTCGACAAGAATTCGTTCCAAAAGTTGGTCAATTCCGTTACGAGATGTTCCACGAGCTTTGGAGTCGACTCCGGTTTTTTGAAGATATGGTCTAGTGGACTCTTGGATGTAAAGTATCTAAGAAAAAAACAAGTCAATTCTTTCTTCAATTCTTTTTAAATTTTATATTTACCCTGTACTGGGTTTGGTCGGTGGAATGAGGGGGAGAAGATCTCCGATGTTGAGATGTTCGTTGAGGAGGATATGATGCAATTTCAGAAGGATGTAGTGATGATCTTCCAGAGTCGGGATGATAATTAGGTGCCAAGGGGAGCAGTTGGGAGGCAAATATTTCGAGACTAGATCGCTGATGTAATCCTGAAAAAATGAAATTAAATTAATATTGAAAAATTATAGAAAGTCGGGAGCTTTCGAGCGTTTGTTCATCCACCTTGTAAGTAGATTCGCATTTTCCAGTTTTAGAAACCAATTGAAGAAATTTTTGACAGCAAAACATGGGACAGTGTTCCAAAAAAAATATCTCCCTGTAGATTTGCTATTGAAATTGGCATGTCAAATGGTGTAAACTCCCAATTTTAATATCTATGCCAAATTTCAGTTGAATATCTTGTGGAGTATAGATACTATGCAAAAAAAACTTGAAAAAAATTCAAACTTTAACACCCTGTATCTCGAAAACGAAACGTTTGCGATTCCATGTTAATAGGACTTTTTTTTCTTAAAATTACTTAAGGAATCTCTCATCTTCGTTTGAACCTACAATTTAGGAGTACCCTGTATATAAAGTTTTTTTTATAATTTTTTGTGAATTTTTTTTCCAGTTATTTTCAAGATAGATTCGAGAAGATTGAATAATAAACCTAAAATAAACATATGAAAATATCAAAGTAATGAAAATTATTAAAGAAGATAGTGTGTAGGAAAGAACCCTAAAAAAGGTGGAATGTCACCTAAGGAGAAAAAATCAAATAAAGAAAAAAATTAGGCAATTTATCAAAATTAAATAGTACAAATACATATCTCGTTTATATAATTAATTTTAAATTTTTTTGAGATTAGGATTAAATTAGTAGAAATAAATAAATAAATTATAAAATATAAATTTTGAAAGTATTATTCTTAATATTACAACCAATATGATGAATTGATGAAAGGGCAATTTTTTTTTAATCTAGATCGATTCCAAATTTCAAATCCTCTCAATAATATTCAAAATATTAAAATAATCAAAAAGTAAAAATATGTTCATTTTAAAATTATATACAGGTGTCCCAAGTTCGAGTGCCTACTAGACGTTTCGAACCGGACCTATTTGAAATCTGAAAATTGGGATTATAATATTGTTCGACTTCATCTACTGAGCTCAAATATTCTTGAAGCCTTAACACTTTCAGTTATACAGGGAGTGAAAATAAATTTCTCGAAAACTTTTTTTTTGCAATTTTTCGTCTCTTATACGATCGATTATTCAATTTTGAAAATATTTCTATTTGAATCGTTGCATTCGTCGAAATAGTTTTCAAAATATCGAAAAAATAATTGAAAAAAAAGGGAGATATGCGCAGTAAGTATTATGTTCGTTATTCCTATTCTCAATATTTCAAGCATAAACTGGTTTTAAAATTTTTGAAGTAGAAGAATGGCGGAATATTGTACATCTCCTAAATTTCGGAAAACTAGCCACTGGGTGTTTCAAATATTCCGTCAAAAATTAGGATCAGAATTTTCCCATAACTTTTGTTTTTTAAATTAGAACCCTATTTTTTCATATTATTGTTATAAAACAGATTTTATGAATTTGTCTCTATGTACGACATAAATTCAGAAAATCCCTTATAACTCAGGAATTATAAAATTTAAGAGCATAAACATCTCTGAACACTATCATTATTTCAGCGATTCAAATAGAAATATATTTAAAATTGAATAATCGATCATATAAAAGACGAAAAAATGCAAAAAAAATTTTCGAAAAATTTATTTTCACTCCCTGTATAACTGAAAGTTTTCAAGCTTCAAGAATATTTAAGCTCAGTAGATAAAGTCGAACAATATCATAATCCCAATTTTCAGATTTCAAATAGGACCGGTTCTCAAGAAACATCTAGTAGGCACTCGAACTTGGGACACCCTCTATTTGAGACAATATGAACTTTGTAATCAGAATGATGCTACCTTTATCATGTTTGTTGTGAATGGAGATATCAGTCATGTCCCAGAAATTCAACAGTGATAAGCATCCCGAAATATCTCACTTATAATGACATCAGCATGCATTTATTCCCACCACAATTCTCGAAAAGCGAAAATATAATTACCTGAATGTTAAATTCCGAAATGGGTCGATTCTTGAAGATACCAGTCGAAACAGACAGATTTTTCTCAATGTCAAAATCCACGTTTTTCCAAGCGTATTGGCCGCATTTTGTGACGAGTGCTTGATGCAGCCTAGGAAAGCTTAATTTACCATTTTTGCTCTTTCTGTTCACCACTTCCTAAAGAAAAGAGACCTAAGTTCGAATTGAAGATTATTATAAGCTTTCTTACCAGTAGGTGTCTTGTTACAGCTTCAGGTTGCGCTGGACCTTTCACCCGCAAGAGAATCGCTCCAATTCCTTGATTTCTGTGAGTATCTAGGAGACTTCTCACCGTTGTAGTTTTCACGAATTCCAACTCCGGGTATATCAACGAGATCAGACCAAACCATACTGATAGGAGTAATTGACTAACTAAAACAGATCAAGAAGGGTTTTATACAATTTTATACCGATATTAAAAAAACTTACCTATGAACTTGAAGAACAACAAAGGCACAACCGCAAATAACACAAACACAAACAGGACACCACTGATCAAAAAGTTGAACATATTCTAAAAAAAATTGATTTTCAGCGATTCACGTAAGAACATATTAGTGAGAAATCAGAAAAACAATAAAAATAACAGATCATGTTGAAATCTGTGTTTATTCACAATTAAATATTATCATTTTGTACGACAAAGATGGTGATGTAATAAATGATCATCTAATGCACTGACCTATGAACCTAACAGACGATTGTATATACAGCTGTTCATAAACAATTCCAACAAATAAACTGCTGTAGAAATATCTTTTAAGGTTTAAGTTTGTTTCGATATTTTTTCAATATTGAACATCGAATATGTGTATAACAGAATTCAGATAATAAATCTATTTCAGAAGATAAAAACAAATCATAGCTCAATAATTATATTAAAATATTGACTAGAAACAATATGAAATTATATTGTCCTTTCTCAAATATTATCGACAACTGATAAGAACTTTGAGTGGTTATCTTCCTTTTAGATAAAGATTGTCAGACATATTTACGCATTATTTTACGTTTAGCTTCAACCCTCAGTTCTTCATTCTATACTCGGACATTTCCACAGCATATTTCTCTTTAGATTTTTCATACATATCGACATAAACCTAAAATCATCCGTTTTAATCAATTTTTCAGTGAAAAATGATAAATTGTGATTTAACTTACCCGTTTATCATTGACAGACAAAGTTTTCCACCTGACGGCCAGTTGTCGGGTCAGTTCTTGTTTGGACGGTTCGGCTTCACCGGGTTTTAGGTTTGAATTCAACTCTTCCATCAGAACGGGCCTCTGCTCTTGGCAAAATTGAAAAAAGGGATTGGAAGGTCTCTTAGGGGCGTTTGGATCTTTTTCAGTTTTCACCGATCTACGTTTTACCGACCTTTTATTTTTAGATTTTTCCGGTTTATCTTCGTAATCTAAAACAAGATTCTATAATTCTGATAAATATTTCAATTTTCAGTTAACCAACCATCGAACTTTTCTTCCTTTATCTTTTCAGTCTTAACAGTAACGTTCGATTTTCCACCCTGAATCTCTTCCTTAACCAAGTCTGTGTTTGGAATCACAGACCAATCTTCGCCGTAGTGTTGCAACAGCCTATTCTTGAAAAATTTCACTTCTTTATGCCTTTTCTTAACTATCTTAGTCACTTCTTGTATTCTTGAAGAAAAAAATTAGTCTGTGTTTTCGTCAATTAGTGATTTGCATACCTGAACACGAGAATTTCGTTCGCCTTTTGGATCTCTGCACATTCTTGCAGTAACAACTTGTATTTCTTGTAGTACATATCATGTTCGTTGTTGTCTTCGTATATAACATCGTTTTCTGATTCATCAGACATCATTTTTTCGGAGAAAAACCCATAAAATTAATTTTTGTTTACAAAACACAACCTAAAATCACTGTCGAAAAATAGGGTAGGCAACCGAATAAATTTTTAACAATTATTAATTGCGAAAATTACATAATTTCATAATTTCCTTACGTAAATGAATATTGTCTCGACCATACTGATGTATTATTCTGATAATAAACTAGGTCAGACTAATTAAAGAGGGATTTCATTTCTGAATCTTTCCGAATATCCGTTTAAATCATTATGAAACGACATTATGATTTCGAATATTTCCGCAGGTTTATGCGTTTCAATTCACTGAGAATGCAACATAATTGGAATCTAAATATAAATCCAACAACAACCAGGTGAAATATTTCAGTATGTAGCAGAACTCCTAACTATTTTGAAATAGTCAAAGCGCCATAAATTTATGTTGAGGTGTCTTTTTTCATATCTCAAAATTGGCAAACAAACTGCAGTAATGTGCAAAATCATCCAATTTTCATCTCAAGGTTGAGTCGTTTCAGATTTTCCGATGATTCAATCTGAAAAGTGCGCAAATTTCGTGGCCGTCATCATTATTTTCAGTGTTCAAGTTGGTAGCCCTTGATGAAACCACTCGAAAAATCATCAGGTTTGACAGCTTTTCATAATAATATCTAGAAAATTCTCGAAATTTCAAAATATTGGGAAGAAACTATCCAAAATTTTCAAAATGGAAAAATACAAGGTGGAATTGTACATCTACGATCTCTCCATGGGAATGGCCAGGACTATAGCCCCGATGTTTATAGGTTGGTAATGAATTTGAAAAAACATTCTCTGCAAGAAGACGAATTTTACAAATGTTTCGTCAATTACAGGTAAATCGTTGGAAGGTATCTGGCATACGTCTATAGCTGTTTTCGGCCGAGAATTTTTTTTCAATTCCAGTAGTGGAGTTGAAAGTTGTGCACCTGTAAGTATTTGAAAAAATGACACAATGTTATCCTCTTTGACGACAGTTTCAGAATAAACTAAGGAAGTAAAGTGCTCCTCTTGACTCATCAATTGTGTAGGCATCATAAGCATTTCTGCGTTGGAATTAGAATATCTAAAATTAAACGTGTTCTATTTTTGCTCCGAGTGTTGTCTTGCCTAATTCTCTATGCATCTAGCTTTGGGTCGATAAAGTTGATATTTTTAATGTCGTGTTGAATTGAAGAATTGGTAGGTTTAAACACTTCGGAGAAACCTTTGAAATATTGAAAAATATGGTGAAGAAAAAGAGCAGTTTACGAGTGTATTTTTTCAGGGAAGTACGCATTTAGGAAGACCTCTACGTGTCGAAGTTCTAGGATTCACGGAAGTGCCATATCAAGTCTTCTCAGAATATATTGGGAGTTTGGGCGAATCCACATATGCGTAAGTTTCTTAAAATTGTTTTATGGGTCATTAAATTTATTTTTGGTGCGATTGAATTTTACCTTGTGGGAATTCTTCTGTTGCCTTTTTGAAGTTTTCTTCTCATGCATCTGAAAAAAAAAATATCTAAATGATTATCTCCTTTTCAGGGTATCCTCTTACAATCTCTTCACCCACAACTGTAACAATTTCACAGAGGAAGTAGCTCAGTTCTTAGTCGGAAAAAGTATACCTCAGTACATCCTCGATCTTCCGAAAGAAGTATTGAATTCTAACCTACCTCCGAACCTATTGGACCTACTCAATCAGCTAGAGAAAGGAGCGCACGTTTTGGCCCCCAGTCAGAGTACCAAAGAAGGCAGTCCGGACTATGAGGAGTTGCAGTCTCAGATAGACGAAGCAAGGTTAGCTCCGAAAGTTTCTGGCGAAAATGAGAAGCTTCCAAATTGAGATTTTAGCTTAGACAGAAAGAAAACTGGATGAAAAAGTCTTCCATCCATTAATAGAAATTTGATTCCACTTTTCTTTAAACCCCACCTGCTTTGTGTTCTGTTGTTGTAAGTTCTTAACCCAGTGTTTTCTCGTTGTTGCTGTTCGATCCTACCACTATAAAGTTTTGTATTAACAGTAATTGTCTTTTATTTATTCTATTTTTTTTATATTTCACTGGAATCGTATAAATGCCTAAATAGTTGAATATAAATAGTTCAATAATGTCCAAGTTTTTATAATATTGTTATATTTCAGTATTTTGACTATTTTTTTCTGCCCTATAGAGACAATTTTCTAGCTATTTTAATAGATAATTTCCATTTCATTTATAATTTCTGGAGTTGAACAAACTAGTAGATCAAAGTTGTAGATATAATTTCATTGTACGAATAATAATATAACATTTGAAATGTTTCAATAAAGCTAAAAAAAGTTGAAAGTTGTTTATTAATTTTTTACTTGTTCAACAAAAGATTTTCTCTAATATTTTCTTGAATTGGCATATAACATTTCCCATGGGTTGTGTGTTGAAGCTTTTAGTTCATTAGAAAAAAAATTATAAAATTCATGATGAAAAAGACGACATAATAGAAACAATTTATTATAGGTATCACTCTTTGTTACTAGAACTGAGAAGAAAAAGGTTAACAGAAAAATTCTTTAAAAGGGAAAGAAAGAAGGCTAAAGAAAGGGAAAGAAGACGTAGAGAGGGTGAAGGACCAGCACAAGACGCAGTGAGTTTCGAGTCTTTCTTTAGTAATTGAATTATAAAAAAAAATTATAAAAAGCACTGACATGTAGTCAGGAGCTAGATCATCCACCTTCTATTGAACATTCTATGACAGCAGCAAGATTTTTTTTTCGATAATTCGCTAGAATCTTCTATGGTCTTGGTAATGCGATCTGGACAAAATTTCGCGCGTAGTTTAAATACATTATTCTTCATCTATGTGCGAGTCTTCATTCCAATCCAATCAGTAGTTTCGAAATTATCAGGAAAAAAATTACGAAAAGCACTGCCGTGAAGGCAGGAGCTTTTGAGCGCTCGTACATGCACCTTGTAGGTAGATTCGCATTTTCCAGTTTTAGAAATCAATTGAAGGAATTTTTGACTGCTGTCAAAAAAATTCTGAAACTTAGGCGAAACTCCAGACTTCATGTCGGTGCTTCAGCTGATCAATTTTTTTCCGATAATTCGCTAGAATTTTCCACGGTATCTATGGTCTTCGTGATGCGATCTGGACAAAATTTTGCACGTAGTTTGAATACATTATTCCTGAGCTAGGTGCATAATTTCATTCCAATCCGATCGGTAGTTTCGAAACTATCACGAAAAAAATATTTTGAACGGCCATATTTACGGAACCCCTAGTCCAATTTTGCTCATTGATGAACATGACCGTGAAATTTGCGATCCAAACCCACCCTGAAAATTTCAAGTTCCTAGGCCTTTCCGTTCAAAAGTTAGAATTTTCTATGGTTTCTATGGTTCTGGTCATGCGATCTGGACAAAATATTGCTTCAATATATCATTCTCGATTAAAATACAAAATTTCATCTCGATCGAATCCGCAGTTTCGAATTCATCGAGAAAACAAAATTTCAAACGACCGTATTTCCGGAACCCCTTGTATAATGTTGCTCATAGATGAACGTGATCACGACATTCGAGATCCACACCTATCCTGAAAATTTCAAGTCCCTAGGCCTTTCCGTTCAAAAGTTAAAATTTTCTATGGTTTCTATGGTTCTGGTCATGCGATCTGGACAAAATTTCACATGTAGCTTGAACACCTCATTCTCCATTTGAGTGCAAAATTTCATCTCGATCAAATCTGTAGTTTTCAAGTAATCAGGGAAACAAAACTTTGAACGGCCATATTTACGGAACCCCTGGTGGAATTTGGCCCATTAACGAACTCAACCGAGCCATTCGGGAACTGAACCTACCCTGAAAATTTCAAGTTTCTAGGACATTCCGTTCGAGAGTTATCGTGTATACGGCCGGACGGACGGACGGACGGACAGACTCGAATTTTTTGACGGATTCGTCATCAGTGAGTCGAACATAGTCGATTGAGACCATTTTCGGCTCAAAATTCGAAAAATACAGACATCGTGACGAAATGATATAGCCCTCGTGTAAGTTGTACGAGCGCTCAAAAAACGACCATATTTACGGAACCCCTTGTCTAAAAAGTAGAAGTACAGGGGGTTTATAATATATGCGCTGGATTTCAGGATGTGATAGCTCGTCCAGAAATACGAAAAAAAGTTTCTAGTCAAACGTACCCTCTAAAATGCACCATTTTCGAGATACAGGGTGTTGAAATTGAAAAAGAAAAGTTAATTTTTTTCGAAAACGGTCGTGTTTAGAGCGTATGACCAGTGGTATCTTTTTTGTGCAGAAAACATTGGCGCTTCAAATGGGCGTCTCAAAAATCTACTTTTTCCATTAGCGTAGAGGTTGGGGAGAAAAACACCCACTACCCCTCAAAAAATTCTATATTCTTCAATTTTAATATTGAATATCAAACAGAGAAATCTTAAACGATTATTTAAATATTTTTTTAATAAATTTAAATCCTTAATCCATTTCTTGAGCGATCGTACTACTTACACGAGGGCTATATCATTTCGTCACGATGTCTGTATTTTTCGAATTTTGAGCCGAAACAACTTCAAAAATAGCCGACTTATGAATTTTTGAAAAAACGCTTATTTTTACGATTTTTCCGGCTTCTCTACGGTAATAATGACCCTATTGAGTTGCACTTTTTTTTTCGTCTTTTCATTCTCTACAATACTGTTGCTGAAAGTGTCAGAATCGCTCCATTGGTTCATATTTCACAAGCAAAAAACTAAAAAAACACCGTTTTTTTTGGTGTTTTTTCGAAGAAAAGTAATCAAAGTTTCTACCTAGATTTTTTTTCAAAGGAAAACACGATGAGTGATGCTGAACTAGTTAATGGCAACAAAATTGCCTCACCTTCGGCCGAACAACTTTTGGCTTTGGACGAAGAAGAGAGACTAGAGGAGGAGGAACAAAGGATAGACAAAAACCCCCCGATCGTCTTCACCGATGTGATCGACGTGAGTCAATAAAGTCCCCATTTTTTCCAAGTGTTTGAACATTAAATCCACTAGGTCAAAGCCGAGTTCGACGCGCTGATCAACCTCATCGACGGTAAAATATCCACCGTCGAAGAAGGCTGCATGGAGGAGCTGTCCGTTTATATGCTTGAAGGCGAAGGCTGTTGGGCTCTCAGCGATAACTTCTTGACCTTCGTAGGAAGACTATTCACCGATGCGGTTTTCCCGGTCGAAGCCAGGATCAGGATGATAAATATCCTGGCGGCTGGAGCTTTGAAGAGCGATATCATCCTTCTTTTACACCAGGATAGAAGGGACCACGTCCTTATGAACTACGCTTTCGGCATAGACAGGCTCACTCTGGAAGAGCAGCAGGCTCTAAGTCTCCTCGTGAGTATTAACAATTTTGGTGAATTTAGTCTTTGATACTCCTGATTCCAGATTTGCAACTTGTTTTCCAACATGAGCGCCTCCGAGTGGCTCTTGTACATATCGGAGTGGAACTTGAATGGTCAGCAGACTAGCAACCTAAGGGTCACTACCAAAGTTAGCGTCCACTGCTTGTTATCCGACGATAAGGTTTTGCAAGACAGGGGAACTGCCATCATCCACAACTTGGGTTGTAAGGAGGTAAAAACAGTGGTCCGTATCAATGTAAATCGACTGTGTTGGAAAGTGTTCTGTGTGTTTAATCCAAAAGTCTAACCACATTATTTTGGGATTTTCTAATACCAAAGATGATTTTGGAATTTTACTTAAATTTGTGTTTATCTGAGAAAGTGGACAAGATACTCCTTTTTCCTTTTATTTTTTTTCAGAAGTTGTTCAAAAATATAAGGATTCGTCAGCTTTTGCCCAAAGGTTCTTTGTCTAAGGTAGCTTTTTGTGGTCCAGCTTCCTTTTGGATGTTGTTGTTTTGGCATATACATATTTTCTACCTCGGTTAGGAAATTCTTGTCATCTTAGTTTTCATCGTTCATTTCATTGTGCAATTGAAAATTTTTATTTTGAAATTATTTGTTGTAAGGTGTTGAAGCACCGTGAATAATATGAATATTTTCAATTTAGACCAGGCAACAGAGCAGATAAAGGGTCATTATGTGACAAAAATGTTTTCGACTCGCAAATATGATTACTTTTCTTGTAATTTCGAAAAAACACCAAAAAAACGGTGTTTTTTCAGTTTTTCGCTTGCAAAATCTGAACCAATGGAGCGATGCTGACACTTCCAACAACAGAATTGTAGAGAATGAAAAGACGAAGAAAATGATTGCTAATGCAACTCAATCAGCCGAAAAAACCGTAAAAATCAGCGTTTTTTCAAAAATTCATAACTCGGCCATTTTTCAAGTTGTACCGCTGGTTTTACGGGTGAAAGTAGTGGTTAATAGGTACTTTGAGTGTGCACAAACCGGACGTTGTCGGTTAAATAGTTTTTGCGTAATTGGGATTTGAATTATTTTAGGCACTGTTTTCCGGAAGGGCTGGATGCGTCAGAAGTTGTCCGTTTTCAATTTACAAAACGGATTTTGAAAGTAAAAAATAGTACTACAAAACGTCAATGTTAATTTCTCGTTGAAATGTTGCAAAATAGGTGAAAAAATGTGCAAACATGACATGAAAGTGGACGAATAGTGGGGGTAGCCAGCCGTTTTTTAATAGAAGCGCGCTGCGGCCGGGCGCGAATCTTTACATTTAAACCCCCACTACTCGACCGCCATCGAGCACTCGACCAGTGTTGGTCATGCTTGGACTTTTTTTTCACCCTCTTTACTCTGAATATTATTGAATTTAAATTTCATTGAGTTAATAATATTTCTAGAATCAATTTCACTGATTTCATTGATTTCTTCATATTGGTTATTTCTAGGTTAATAATTTTTAAATTTCATGAACAAATATTATGTCAAAATTTGGTCATATTAATGTATAAATAAAGATGTCCATTTTAAAATATGTAACATTAAATAAAAAAAATGAATTAAGGGTAATATTTATCAAAAATATACATATTTAAATAATCGTTTAAGATTTCACTGTTTGATATTTAATATTAAAATCGAAGAATATAGGATTAGGTTGGGTTAGCTGAAAATTGTCAAAAAAATCTCTAAATTTAGTTATTTTTTCAAAAAATTTTGAAATTTCTGAAATTTTTTTTTTTTGAATTGTTTTTTCTCGTAAAATGAAATTTAAAGAAGATGCGGTTAAAAGTCGTTATTAAAATTTGTAAAAAAGTGATCAAAAATGCAAAAAAGTCGAAAAATCGAGAATTTTCGAAATTTCTTCAACATAGTTTATGTGAAGAAGATGTTATTATTCAAATTCTTGAAATTTTCTTCTTTTAAATTAGTAATTTCATTGATTTATTTTCAGGGGTTCGTTAAGTAAATATGTATTCATTTTTATATAATGATATTTCATTGATAAAAAGTACTATACTTTTACTTTCAGAATAAGTTTTCTGAATTAAAATCGGACATTTTTCCGACGCATCCAGCCCTTCCGAAAAATTTATTAAAAGAATACATATTTAAAAAATCGTTTAAGATTTCTCTGCTTGATATTTGATATTAAAATTAAAGAATATCGGTTTAGGTTGAGTTAGGTCATTTTTTCGAAAATTTTTGAAATTTCCAAAATTGATTTTTTTTATTGAATTGTTTTTTCTCGTAAAATTAAATTGAAAAAAAAATGCGGTTAAATATCATTATTAAAATTTGTAAAAAATTGAAAAAAAAATGATCAAAAATGCAGAAAAAGTCGAAAAATCGAAAATTCTTGAATTTTTTTTATAGTTATGTGAAAAGGATGTTATTATTAAAATTCTCGAAATTTTCTATTTTTAAACTAGTAAATTCATTGATTTATTTTAGGGGTTCAGTAAGTAAATATTCATTTTTAAATAATGATATTTTTATCAATAAAAAGTACTATACTTTTACTTTCAAAATCCGCTCTGTAAATTAAAATCGGACAACTTCCGACGCATCCAGCCCTTCCGAAAAATAGTGCCTGAAATAATTCGAATCGCAATTATGCCAAAACTATTCATCCGACAACGTCTAGGTTGTGCACACTCAAAGTTCCTATAAACTACTACTTTCATCCGGAAAACCAGCGCTACAACTTTGAAAATGGCCAAGTTATGAATTTTTGAAAAAACGCCGATTTTCACGGTTTCTCCGGCTTTTCTAGGGTATTAATGACCCGATTGAATTGCACTAGCACTAATTTTCTTCGTCTTTTCATTCTCTACAATTCTGTTGTTGAAGTGTCAGCATCGCTCTATTGGTACAGATTTTACAAGCAAAAAACTAGAAAAACACCGTTTTTCTGGTGTTTTCTCGAAAAAATCTCCATTGCCTGGTCTAATTTTGCGACTGCAAAACTTCACCGAATAATCTTACCACTAAAAAAATAACAATCATGATAATGTCGCTTCGTTTGATATTAAAACCAAATAGTTTTATGCTTCTACTTCCACGGAAATCGAAATTACGACACTTTCAACTTTTGATGGAAGTTTTGTGTTTTACCCCTTAGTTACAATTAATTAATTCTCGTCGCTGCCATCAGGTATTCGACGACGTAGCCGTGGAGTTGGCCATGGCAGTGTTGCAGTTCTTCAACTCCAAACCCTCGGAAGAACACCTCTTCAGATGCATGAAAGCTTTAGCTAAATTCTCCCAAGTTTCCAGACAAGAAGTACCCCAACTCATCCAGATGATTGGACCTGACCCGAAGACCTTCGCCGGTACAAGCGAGAGGGTCGATCAGCAGATAGCGGAGATAGGTGGTGGAAGAAGAACCTAACAAATCACATTAATGGAATTCTAAAATATACCGAGATCGAAAAATAATTGTTTTTTATTATTGGCATTATGGCATTTATCTACAAAAATTTTGGACGAGTTCTATCAATTAAAGTTTTTACTGTTTCTATATTAAATGTCTTCCTGATGATTTAGTTTTCGTGTGTGTATAATTTTGTTCTTTCAAATGTAAATATTTGTATGTTTGGCGGTTGGAGGATCCGATGTACTTTCAATTGGTGCAATAAAAAATTCAAAAACTGATTATTTATTTTTGTTAACTGTGTTATCAACAGGAAGGAGGTTTAGATATATATTTTAGGAATATATGTGGTCTGATTAGGACACATATGGATGCCTTTTCCCGAAGAAGCTTTTGAAGCATTCGAGGGGTTTCGCAGAGGAATTTAGGATAGCTGGAATATATTCATTATTATTTTTATTGGAAGCTCATTATTTTAAAAAGGATCCAACTATTTTTCTTAGATGTGTTTTTCGACTGTTAAATCTCGTAATATATACATAATCCCAACCCTGTATATTTCAGATGAACCTTTTATCT
The DNA here is from genome assembly GCA_963966015.1 of Aphidecta obliterata. Classification (NCBI taxonomy): domain Eukaryota; kingdom Metazoa; phylum Arthropoda; class Insecta; order Coleoptera; family Coccinellidae; genus Aphidecta; species Aphidecta obliterata. Next base: position 7,313,908 of record OZ014431.1, read on the forward strand.
ATTATTCATTCGAGATTTATATTACTATGTATAATTTTGATGAGCTCTCAATTTCCAATGACGCACAAGTGCAGGTGTTTATTGTTTGTTGTTTTCCTTCTAGAACTTTCAGATAAGATAATGTTATGAATACCTCTGAAGATACCTCAATAATTGAAAGTAGTTTCTTTCTATACTGTATAATAGATAGGTCGGATAATCGTCCGTTGTAAATAAATTGTTTTTTTAAAACAAGGCTTTCGATTTCAAAAATATATTATATACGTGTTTGGTTGTATCGATTCCAGCAACCTTACGACGAACAAATAAGATCTATCTGTGATAGATCTGAATTAACAGTTTCTAAAGATAAAGATATTGTAAGAATCTTTCATTACACCAGTACATTAAAATGTTGGTATCTTACCCAAGCTGTGATGTTAACTGAGTTTTCTGTATAAAATATGCATAGAATGTTGACACTTTTAACCACCTTTGCAAAGGGGGTTCAAATGTTAAAAACCAATGAAAATATGACGTAAATCTCTACCCATCACATAATGACAAATTACGACCAATGACAAAGCCAAGATCTACCTCATTCAGGTCTTTCCTATTCCTATCATAAACTCATTAAGTTCTAATATATTCTATGAAATACATGCCGAAAAATGTAGTTTGTAATGTTGAGGTAATCCTCTAGAGCCTTAACATGAACACTCCGGAAAACCCAGAGATAGGAATTTCGAAAATGCTCATGACCCTCGTGAATCTTAACATATACTTAAGTGGAAATCGTTCTTTTCGAGGATGGCAGCCTCTAGAGAGCAACAGATTGTAAAAATTCAAACAAAGTCCGTCGTCATTCCTCCCGGCCAATCATAAGAGTCCATAAAATTTCCGAAGTGATAAAACGGAACGTTACCTCCGGAATAATAGGGGTTTTAATTTCGCATGGAAAAATCCGATCTGGACCTATTGGGAGTAATAAACCGCGGATTTACGAGAGTGCCCCAGATAAAATGGCGAGTTAATAGATCTTCAGACATTATTTTAATTCAATTTTAAGAGTACATCGTTCGTAGAATCATTCGTATCTCGGTTGTGTACAAGAATACCTATCGAGACGAAGGCGAGCACTTAAAATTTTCATCGCTAATTAGATATCGAAACGATAGGGTTTTTCCTGGAAGCTTTCATGGGAATATTTCGGTTTTGCGTCTTCGAACGAGGTTTAGTTGGCTGTCGGAAGCGAAAAAGTGAATTAGTGTGATTAATATTTCGTTAACAAGAAGTCGAAGTTGGTAGTTTTCGTGCCAGTGTCGTTTAGTCTCTGCAGATATCCGTAGGTGAGCAACGTCACTAATCCAGACCCCTTAGTTCGATGAACTTTGGAATTCTTGTAATGGACTTGTCGAAGTTCGGGAAGAATTCAGAACAGAAACGTCGGAACTTTCTTAGATTATCCCTTCTTTTGAGGGATACACGAGGTGAAGGACCAGAACAACAATTTCATTTAGGGAATCTACTTCAAAGCCATAACATGAACACGCCGGAAATCCCAGAGATAGGAATTTCGAAAACGCCCGTATAATCGGTACCTTTCTGGTAATAATGGTGAATCTTAACAGTACCCTTCCTGAAAACTTTTGGTTTTATAAAGATTTTTCCGTCGACGTCGAAGGTCTCCTTGGGTCAGCGCATTTTCCGACAGCTTTCAGTTCGAGAAAACGAATAATACAGTTGAAGCGGGAAAAGCCCCGAAAACTGGATCAGGGTTGAGGAATACATCAACCAGATCCGCCGATAAGCACGACTCCTGGAAAAATGGAAAAGTCGTTCGATACTCGGGAAATTGAACGGGGGATGTCAAAAGCTCACTTTGACTGAAAGAAAGAAAACCGGTTTTTATTGCCCGAATATGACGGAGCAGGGAAAATGGAATGTCACAAATCCGATCCCGAAAAAGGGCAAATCGAGATTGAGAAATAAAACTTCGTAGGGCGTTTTACAACAAGGACAAAGTTTCTTTAGTACTTTTGTTCGGTGTTATTTCGACCTTTCGTTCAAGTTGCAATTCAGGAAAATTGGGTTGTATTTTTCACTTCGGAAGCATTGGAAAGAAAAACCGCAACGAAAAGTCGGGAATTGAGGTTATGAGTGAATTCTTTTCGACGTTCTTGTCACACATTTGTCATCTGTCATATTTGGGGGACGTTGCCAGATATACGTTGATTTCTGAGATACACAGATGAAAGTTGACAAGTATTATTTCGAGTGGTACTTGATCGGTCATTTTAGAAGAATATTTTTCATCTGAATGATTCATCTTAACTTTGGGAAGAAAAGCAGAAATCATAAATTGAGGTTATGATCGTAATATTTTCGACGTTCCTGTCATACATTCGTCATCTGTCAAAACCGGGCGACGTTGCCAGATATACGTTAATTTTTGCGATCCACAGATAAATCTTTGACTAGTATTATTTCGAGTGATACATGATCGGTCATTTTAGAAGAATATTTTTTTCTGAATGATTAATCTTCATATTGGGAAGAAAAACAGAAATCAAAAATTGAGGTTATGATCGTAATATTTTCGACGTTCCTGTCATACATTTGTCATCTGTCATAATCGGGCGACGTTGCCAGATATACGTTAATTTTTGCGATCCACAGATAAATCTTTGACTAGTATTATTTCGAGTGATACATGATCGGTCATTTTAGAAGAATATTTTTTTCTGAATGATTAATCTTCATATTGGGAAGAAAAACAGAGATCAAAAATTGAGGTTATGATCGTAATATTTTCGACGTTCCTGTCATACATTTGTCATCTGTCATAATCGGGCGACGTTGCCAGATATACGTAAATTTCTGAGATCCAGAGATAAATCTTTGACTAGTATTATTTCGAGTGGTACATGATCGGTCATTTTAGAAGAATATTTTTTTCTGAATGATTAATATTCATATTGGAAAGAAAAACGGAAATCAAAAATTGAGGTTATGATCGTAATATTCTCGACGTTCCTGTCATTCATTTGTTATCTGTCATAATCGGGCGACGTTGCCAGATTTACGTTAATTTCTGAGATCCAGGGATAAATCTTCGAATAGTATTATTTCGAGTGGTACATGATCGGTCATTTTAGAAGAATATTTTTTTCTGAATAATTCATCTTCACTTTGGGAAGAAAAACAGAAATCAAAAATTGACGTAATGATCGTTATATTCTCGACGTTCCTGTCATACATTTGTCATCTGTCATAATAGGGCGACGTTGCCAGATATACTATAATTTATGAGATCCAGAGATAAATTTTTGAATAGTATTATTCCGAATGGTACATGATCGGTCATTTCAGAAGAATATTTTTTTCTGAATGATCAATCTTCATATTAGGAAGAAAAACAGAAATCGAAAATTGAGGTTATGATCGTAATATTCTCGACGTTCCTGTCATTCATTTGTCATCTGTCATAATCGGGCGACGTCACCAGGTTTACGTTAATTTCTGAGATCCAGAGATAAATCTTCGAATAGAATCATTTCGAGTAGTACATGATCGGTCATTTTAGAAGAATATTTTTTTCTGAATGATGAATCTTCATATTGGGAAGAAAAACAGAAATCAAAAATTGAGGTTATGATCGTTATATTCTCGACGTTCCTGACATTCATTTGTCATCTGTCATAATCGGCGACGTTGCCAGATATACGATAATTTCTGTGATCCAGAGATAAATTTTTGAATAGTATTATTTCGAATGGTACATGATCGGTCATTTTAGAAGAATATTTTTTTCTGAATGATTAATCTTCATATTGGCAAGAAAAACAGAAATCAAAAATTGAGGTTATGATCGTAATATTCTCGACGTTCCTGTCATTCATTTGTCATCTGTCATAATCGGGCGACGTTGCCAGATTTACATTTATTTCTGAGATTCAGAGATACATTTTTTACTAGTATTATTTCGAGTGGTACATGATCGGTCATTTTAGAAGAATATTTTTTTTCTGAATGATTAATCTTCATATTGGGAAGAAAAAGAGAAATCAAAAATTGACGTTATGATCGTAATATTTTCGACGTTCCTGTCATACGTTTGTCTTCTGTCATAATAGGGCGACGTTGCCAGATATACGTTAATTTCTGAGATCCAAAGATAAAAATTTGATCTTCGCCGAGGGTCGAATTTCCAGTTCGAAGGACGTGAGGTCTCAAATAACTATGTGACGTCTCCTACTTTTCCACAATTTTCACAAGAACTAGAATTGAAAATGCCCAATTTTTGACACCTAGAGTAGGTCCGAAAAAAATTACGTCGATCATAGATATTCCGTGTCGTTTCTCCTGGAATTAAATTATACGTCTTTTGACACTTCTTTGATATTTCTCGAAACTCGCACAAATCTAAATGAATTATTATTATTATTATTATTCGGAGTGGTACATGATCGGTGGAGAAATTGCAGCGCTCTTCCATTTGCTGTTATTGTCGATTGACGTAGTAGATGGCGCTAGCCTTCATTATTGTTTTTTATTTTAAGTTTATTTCATTTACATATGGTTATTCTTTTTCATTTCAGTTTGTTCACTTCATTTCAATCATTAATTTCAATTTATATTAGTTTAATTTTTATTGTCAATGTATTTACGTTGTCAGGAAAAGAAGAATATCCAAATGCATGACATTCTGTGAGAGTGATTCACATTTTATTCGCTCCTAATTCGTAACATCGTACATGTAAGATAAACAACAAAACAACATAACCTAATTTGGTTGTGTTTATATTTGTTAATGAATTGTTTTATATTTGACCAACCTAATTTTAAATTAACCAGTGCAAAGATTTAATTTAGTCTACAGTCCACTCCATCGATAAAATCTATTCGATCATTTTAGAGGTTTTTTATTTGAATTATTCATCTTCACTTTGGGAAGAAAGACAGAAACCAAAAATTGAGGTTATGAGCGTGATATTTTTAACTTTCCTGTCATAAATTTGTCATCTGTCATAATAAGGCGACGTTGCCAGATATGAGTTGAAGTAGTGCAAACACAGAATATTTAAACTTGTCTTTCCTCATCCACTCGCATTCCACCCGATTTCCTCCTTCGTTCTCGACCTGCCGGACGCACCCTCCGCCGACCTTCCCGATCAATGTCTCCCGATCAAAGACTCGGCGCTCCTAGAGCGTCTCGACGCGTCCCCGAAATCGTCCGTATGCTCCGCGCCGAAACCAGTCGAAGCGACGCCGTCCCGCCGTGAGCCTCGCGACGCCCGCGTCCGGACGTCGACAGAACGAAGAGCGGTTCTCAGTGCTTGTACGAGGTGCGCGAGTTCTGGTCCCGTCGCGGACCCAAAAAGTTTTTTTTATCGGATTTTCGGGGTTTCCTCAGCTTTCGGATTTCGAGATGGTAGCGAGGAAATGGTAATTTTTTCCCCTTGGATTTATATAGGATGAGGCTGGAAGTTTTTCTCGGACAAAACAGTGAAAGTCGTCGAAATTTGCTTGGAATGAAAATTATTAAAAAATTTTGGGACTTTGAGTATTCAGACAAAAGCTGTATTTTTCGGAAAGAAAAATTGATGATATTACCTAAAATTTCACTTGTTTCAACAGGGGGAAGGGGAACAATATGGGGCCTCGTTATTTACATTTTTTTTTAATTCTATGGAATCTGTTGATGCTTTTAGCGTTTTTCTTCAAATAATCCGACGAATCGAAACTAGAGAAAAGCTTTTAATCCCCTTTTATAGTATATCGAATCTATAATGAAAATACCCAAGCACTTCCTCCATTGAATTCCAATGGAAATTCTCGATAATAAAAAAAATCACAGTCAGACTTAAAAAGTCGGAGAACGCTACTAATTACTTCCCTTATTGTCACCCATCAGCGACCGTTCTTCTCCAATAAGGAAACGGGCGAAAAAAACTCGCCAAATTAAAATTCCCACCCCGAAGGGTCCTCGGATACAAAATTCCATTAGCGCCAACGGTCGCTTCGAAAACAGTGGCGGAATAGGAAAAAAGAAAATCCGTCCTAGTCGCTGGAAATATAGAAGAATCCGATCCATTATTCAGGGCCAATTCCGAAATTCGGGTTACGTTCATTTCGCCGGAGAGTGGCTTGAATTATTCAACGGTCTTATCGCTTAATGATCTCTCGATCTGCCCAGAGGGCGCACGCTACTGGATAACTGCCGACCTGAAGACGTGTCCGAGTGTATGTTGTACTATACCCATGTACTTTGAGCGCTGAAAATATTGCCGTTATTACAGTTCTCCTTTTATATTTTTCTACGTTGGGGGAAAGCCAATGAGAACTGTACCCTTCGGAAAGTTATTTTTAACGGCGAACGATAGCTGAGAGGAAAATGGGCCTTATAGAGTTGGAGTCTTGAAATTCGTCATATCGTTATATTATTACATCTGCATTACGTCTGCATGTAGCATGGTCGGAAAATTTTTTGTTCTCCTTTCGTCTTGAACTTTCTTTCATTCGTTGATTCGACCACGAAGATTTCGAATATGCAGTCGGATTCTCCATACACCCTATAGTTTCGTCGTAGTATACGTGGAAAGTTTCGAATAAATGAAATGTTTGGCGAAAAAAATCACAAAATTTTTCAGGAACCTTCTAGGGACTTTTCGATGATCTCTTTCGGTAGTCAGAGAATGCAGTGAAATGAAAAAAAAAATGCACACTAACCAGAGTCTATCCAATTTCATTTAGGAGAATCTCAAAATTGGACATCTAAAAAAGTGGATCTTTAAAGTTTCAAATTCAAAGAGCAGTAGCGACCAGAAAAATAATTTATTGATGGAATAAAAAATAATTTCCGGGTTAGTACTTTCGATTTATACTGATTACATGTATTTTTGCTCTTTATTGGAGAATTTTTTTTTACCAAATTCTGCTTGTAAATGGTCGGAAAATTTTTTGTTCTCCTTTCGTCTTGATCTTTCTTATATTAGTTAAAACGACCACGAAGATTTTGAATATGCAGCCGGTTATTTTTTTGGTCGCTACTGCACTTTGAAGTTGAAACTTTTAAAGATCCACATTTTCAAATGTCCAACTTTGAGATTCTCCTAAATGGAAATGGATAGACTCTAGTGAGTGTGGATTTTTTTCTATATCACTGCATTCTCTGGCTACCAAAAGAGATCATTGAAAGGTCCCTAGAGCGTTCTCAAAAAATTTTATGATTTTTTTCGCCAAACATCTCATTTTTTCAAAACTTTCCACTATACTGTGACGAAACGATAGGGTGTATGAAGAAACCGATTGCATATTCGAAATCTTCGTCGAATTTACGAATATTAGAAATCTCAAGAGGACAGGATGACAACAAATTTTTCACCAAAAAATATTTCCGACTATATACAAGCAGACTTTCGTGAAAAAAAAATTGTCCAATATAGAACAAAAAAATATGTGATCAGTATGATTCGAAGGTACTGACCCCGAATATATATTTGGTTCCATCGAGAAATTATTTTTTTGATCGCTACTGCACTTTGAAGTTGATACTTTAAAGATCCACATTTTCGGATGTCCAATTTTGAGATTCTTCTAAATGGAAATGGATAGACTCTGGTGAGTGTAGATTTTTTTTTATATCACTGTATTCTCTGTCAACCGAAAGAGATCATTGAAAGGTCTCTAGAGCGTTCCCAAAAAATTTTATGATTATTTTGCCAAACATCTCATTTTTTCAAAACTTCCCACTATACTGTGACGAAACGATAGGGTGTGTGAAGAAATCGATCGCATATTCGAAATCTTCGTGGTCGAATTTACGGATATTAGAAATTTCAAGAGGACCAGGGAACAAAAAATTTTTCACCAAAAAATTTTCCGCCTATTGTATACAAGCAGACTTTCGTGTAAGAAAAATTGTCCAATATAGAGCAAAAAAATATGTGATCAGTATGATTCGAAGGTACTGATCCCAACTATATATTTGGTTCCATCGAAAAATTATTTTTTTGATCATTACTGCACTTAAGTTGAAACTTTGAAGATCCACATTTTCGGATGTCCAATTTTGAGATTCTCCTAAATGGAAATGGATTGACTCTGGTGAGTGTGGATTCTATTTCCATTTCACTGCATTGTTTGGCTACCGAAAGGGACCATCGGAAGGTCTCCAGAACGTTTTTAAAAATTGTTATGACTTTTTTCGCCAAACATCTCATTTTTTCGAAACTTTCCACGTATACTGGCACGAAACGATAGGGTTTATCGAGAAACCGACTGCATATTCGAAATCTTCGTGGCCGAATTCACGAATATAAACAATTTCAAGACGAAAGGAGAACAAATAAAATTTCTCCAAAAAATTTTCCGATCTCAGCAGATTTTGGTAAAAAAAAAATTGTCCAATATAAAGCAAAAATACATGTAATCAGTATAATTCGAAGGTACTGACCCCGAATATATATTTGGTTCCATCGACAAATTATTTTTTTGGTCGCTACTGCACTTTGAATCTGAAACTTTAAAGATCCACATTTTCAGATGTCCAAATTTGAGATTCTCCTGTATGGAAATTGAAAGACTCTGGCCTGTGTTGATTTTTAACTATTCGACTGCATCTTGGACTAACGAAACAAATCATCGGGAGGACATTCCCACAAAATTTTATGATTTCTTTCGCGAATAACTCTTTTTTTCGAAACAGTCTACTTATGATACGACGAAACCATAAGTTCTATGGAGGAGCTGACGGCATATTTGAAATCAACGAATTAACTGTTATGGCAAATTTCGAAACGTTAGGCGAACAAAATAATTTTTATATTAAAAATATGTACTTGCTTTTCACGAAAACTAAATTTCCGCTCATTCGTACTTTCTTGAACAAGAGAAACTGAAATGATATTTTTCGTTGAGTTTATCGAGTCGTTTTATCACTTCCCATTTATCTATTCGAAGAAGATTTTCTCGGAATCGCCCTTGCATAAAACTCCATAACCGTGAACATATTTACAACCAGCGGGTAACCACCACAAAAACAGCTTAACTACCCTTCTTTTCCGGTCCTCCAACCTTCGCATAACTTCCCTTCCGCGGACGCAATAAACCATCCGATATGGTCCCCGCCGCGTCTTCCCCAGGGGTCATTACTATTCCAATAAATTCCCGGGACGCACTCCATAAAATATTCGGACGAATTTTCCTTCTGAATTAATCAGAGAAAACTCGAAGATGAAATCCCAGGACTCGAGACCGCTCAATTCGCTCGGAAAAGTTTCCTTATCGGACATCAGAAATTCCGGAATTGAGGGATCATCTGTGATGAGGGTGCATTTTTCGTTATTAGGTTGGCTAGAATTAAGTTACTGGTTACTGCTCGTTCGTGCGGGATTGTGAGCTGAAGAGCTTCAGATTTACGCTTATAATATTCATGCAACATCCTGAAACGTCGTCTCGAGAACTACACTACGTTTTAATAATCGACCTAAGGGCTAGTCGGATCGTTAGGGAAAATTTTCAAAGTTAAAGTTCGTTGTTTCAACCCCGCATTTTCACTTGTTCCCAACAACTCGGAAAAAGTAGAATGGTGGAAGTTGAGGAACGAATCCTAATTACTGCAACTTCAACCAACCGTATCGGGGCGGAATTTTAATTAAGGGGCTGACTTGGAAGGGTATTTCGTTTTATCACCGTTTCGTTCCATATGGATCGATTGATTTCTTGCGGAAAATAGGTCACTGGTAGAAGCAGAAACCGACCATAATCCATCGTGGGTTATCGTCAACCTTAATTCGATTGAAACCCAATGTGACTCGCCCGTGATGAATTTGCGTCGCAACCTCTTAGATAAGACCTGGTTGTTATACCCGGCGGTTTTAATTCTCCCGCGGGAACCCCTAACCCGATTCTCCTAACGACTATTACGCCCTGATAGTCCAAGAAGCCGGGGAATGTCGCCCCTCGTTAGGCGACGAGTGTAAGAGGGCCATTAATCCGAATTTCCCATACAAATTGATTGATGGTTCTACACGACTTTGATTTAGCGCCCGTTGAATTAGATGGGTTGGCCCATTTGTTACGCGAAATGTTGCGTAGATCGATCCATTGAGCGGAATACATGTAATCATATGACAATATGGTGAATTTCAAGACACAATTTCCCTGTCAGCTATCGTTCACCGTTAGAAATAACTTTCCGACGGGGGGACAATTCTCATTGGCTTTCCCCCAACATGGAAAAATAAAACCGTTGAATAATTCATGCCACTTTCCGGCGAAATGAACGTAACCCGAGAAAGTTCAAGAGTATAAGAGAACAAAAAATGTTTCACCGAAACCACCTACATGCAGGCGGTAAAAAAAAATGGTCTAATATTGAGCAACAATAGATGTCATCTGTATAACTCGAAAGTACTGACCCCAAATACAGATTTGATTCTATCAATGAATTATTTTTCTGGTCCCTACGGCACTTTGAGTTTGAAACTTTAAAGATCCACTTTTTTAGATGTCCAATTTCGAGATTTTCCCCAATCTGCTGGTCTACAAACAAACGGTGCTGCACAATCAGCGATTCGATAATATCGGAATTACCTGATTCGAACCAGACCATCCAGTAAATCGACCAACAGGAACTTCATTGAATTCAATACGGCGAGGGCAGATTCCGTTAATTTTATAGGCGGCCCTATCTGTACCGAGCGTGATCCGGTTTTCCGCTTTACGTTTTATTATCAGGCAGGAAATTATGTTTTCGGACGCTTAAAATTTATATTGTTTGCCGGATACCGGGAAAAACGATCCGGAGCGCCGCTACGTCCCAATTGGCGCTGATGGAAAAATCGATGCTGGACGTCGCGGTTGATGGGTTCTTGATGTCTTGAGGAATTTGATGGGTTCTTTTTGGGGGCTTGAGATTAATTTTGATCGTGAAGCCCTTAACGATCCGTCAATCATTTGGGGTTCTTTTTTGAAACTCGACTTATATAAGTGGACGACACACTGTGTTTTGCAATTCTACTACGAAGTCCCTATTGTTGGTTGATGCTTGAAACGAAACGATTGCATATTTGAAATCAATATTGGGAATTTATTGGAATGAAAAATTTCAGCATAATTATTATAAGATATGACAAAAGATGTTGTTTACAAAAAAAATTGAAAATATAGAAGAGCAATTCGTGTCATTATTTCTATTGGAGGTTGTAGATTCCGAATGTTTACTTGGTTTCCTTAAGAAATTTTTTTTTTGGTAGCTACTGCACTTTGAAGTTGAAACTTTTCCACATTTTTGAATGTCCAACTTCGAGATTCTCCTAAATTGAAATGAATAGACTCTGGTGAGTGTGGATTTTTTTCTATATCACTGCATTCTCTGGCTACCGAAAGAGATCATTGGAAGGTCCCCAGAGCGTTCTCAAAAAATTTTATGAGTTTTTTCGCCAAACATCTCGTTTTTTCAAAACTTTCCACTATACTGTGACGAAACGATAGGGTGTGTGAAAAAACCGATTGCATATTGGAAATCTTCGTGATCGAATTTACGAATATGAAAAAGTTCAAGACGAAAGGAGAACAAAGAATTTTTCACCAAAAAATTTTCCGACCATATACAAGCAGACTATCGGGAAAATCAAATTGTCCAATATAGAGCAAAAAAATTTGTGATCAGTATGATTCGAAGGTACTGACCCAAACTATATATTTGGTTCCATCGAAAAATTATTTTTCTGGTCGTTACTGCACTTTGAAGTTGAAACTTTTAAAGATCCACATTTTCAGATGTCCAACTTTGAGATTCTCCTTAATGGAAATGGATAGACTCTGGTGAGTGTGGATTTTTTTCTATATCACTGCATTCTCTGGCTACCAAAAGAGATTATTGAAAGGTCTCTAGAGCATTCTCAAAAAATTTTATGAGTTTTTTCGCGCCAAACATCTCGTTTTTTCAAAACTTTCCACTATACTGTGACGAAACGATAGGTTGTATGAAGAAACCGATTGCATACTCGAAATCTTCGTGGTCGAATTTACGAATATGAAAAAGTTCAAGAGGATAGGAGAACAAAAAATTTTTCACCAAAAAATTTTCCGACCATATACAAGCAGACTTTCGTGAAAAAAAATTATTCAAAATAGAGCAAAAAAATTTGTGATCAGTATGATTCGAAGGTACTGACCCAAACTATATATTTGGTTCCATCGAAATATTATTTTTCTGGTCGTTACTGCACTTTGAAGTTGAAACTTTTAAAAATCCACATTTTCAAATGTCCAACTTTGAGATTCTCCTAAATGGAAATGGATAGACCCTGATGAGTGTGGATTTTTTTCTATATCACTGCATTCTCTGGCTACCAAAAGAGATTATTGAAAGGTCCCTAGAGCGTTCTCAAAAAAATTTATGAGTTTTTTCGCGTCAAACATCTCGTTTTTTCAAAACTTTCCACTATACTGTGACGAAACAATAGGGTGTATGAAGAAACCGATTGCATATTCGAAATCTTCGTGGTCGAATTTACGAATATGAAAAAGTTCAAGACGAAAGGAGAACAAAGAATTTTTCACCAAAAAATTTTCCGACGATGAATAACATGAACATGAGCAATCGTTCTGACAGAGCAAGAACGATTTTTGAGCGCTCGTACTACTTACACGAGGGCTATATCATTTCGTCACGATGTCTGTATTTTTCGAATTTTGAGCCGAAAATGGTCTCAATCGACTATGCTCGACTCACTGATGACGAATCCGTCGAAAAATTCGAGTCTGTCCGTCCGGCCGTCCGTCCGGCCGTATACACGATAACTCTCGAACGGAATGTCCTAGAAACTTGAAATTTTCAGGGTAGGTTCGAATCTCAAATGCCGCGGTTAAGTTCGTTATTGGGCAAAATTCGTCGAGGGGTTCCGTAAATATGGCCGCTCGAAATTTTGTTTTTCTGATTACTCCGAAACTACTGATTCGATCGAGGTGAAATTTTGCACTCAGATGGATAATTACGTACTCAAGCTACATGCAGAATTTTGTCCAGCTCGCATGACCAGAACCATAGAAACCATAGAAAATTATATCTTTGTAATGGAAAGGCCTAGAGACTTGAAATTTTCAGGATAGGTGTGGATCGTTAATGTAGCGTTAACGTGTATCAATGAGCAAAATAAGACTAGGGGTTCCGTAAATATGGCCGTTTGAAATTCAGTTTTCTTGATCATTTCAAAATTATGGATTCGATCTCGACGAAATTTTGAATTTAAATTGAGAATTATATATTCGAGCTACATTTCTTCCAGATCGTATGATCAGAATCATAGAAACCATAGAAAATCATAACTTTCGAACAAAAAGGCCTAGTGACTCGAAATTTTCAGGATAGGTTCGGATCGCGAATTTCGCGATCCTTTTTATCAATGAGCCAAATTAGACTAGGGGTTCCGTAAATATTGCCGTTCAAACTATATTTTTTCTGATAATTTCGAAAATACTTATTGGATTGAAATGAAATTTCGCACATATATGAAGAATAGTGTATAATTTTGTCCAGATTGCATTACCAAGACCATAGATACCGTAGAAAATTCTAGCGAATTATCGAAAAAATGGACCCAAAGCACTGACGTGAAGTCTGGATTTTCGCGTTGGTTTGAAATTTTCTTTGACAGCTGTCAAAATCTTTCCAATTGGTTTGTAAAACTGGAGAATGCGAATCTACCTACAAGGTGCCTGTACGAGCGCTCAAAAGCTCCTGCATTCACGGCAGTGCTTTTCGAAATTTTTTTCATCGTAATCCTACATTTCCATACCAAACTCGATCGGAATTTTTCACGCCTTGGACACAAATTCGATCGCCTCCAAATCCACGTGCATCGCACTCTCCTCGAACCTCCTCCTTGTGCATTAAACCTCGCGGGCGTAAAAATAAATTAACAAACACAATCCCCCCCGTCTTGCCGTGGGATTTATGTAACGCCACCAATTCCAATCCTCGCCTTTTCTTCTAATCAGTTCCGGAAACTTAACGGCGCGAAATAAAGCCCGTTTCTCATTATTAATTTCACGAGCACACGTGTCCCCTTCGGGAATAAATGGACGCTCCATTTTTTTCTACAAACGTCCGCGTTTTTCCCCCGACTTATTACATTTGAATCCGCCGAGTTCCCGGGGGATTTCTCTCCCTTTTTGGCGGACAGATATACAGCGGTCGGGCTCTTTCCACGTTTCGAATCTGATTTGTACGAGACAGAGGGATGGATGTGGACCCAAGGAAAATTGAGTTGGAATTTTACTTTTTCGACGAAATGGGTCAGTGATAACTTTTGCGGATAAAACTCGAAGATAGAGGAGGAGCACTCAAAGAAATTTTCCAGGATATACAACAGGAGTTCGGTTACTGCTACAGGAAATTCCCCTTATATAAGCGACAGCAGGAATATTTGTTAATTTTACGTGACAAATCCTCTAGAAATAACAATTCTTACATTAGTTGATGCAACCAAACTGCAGTTTGACATTTCAACAGGAAATTAAAACTGTGAAGAAAACTGGAATATGCGTGACCACTTACAGGAATTTCCAGTTTAATAAACAAACTAGATAGTTGCATTTTAAGCTTCAAACTTCAGTTTCTACAAGAATTTCCAGTAACGAACACTAAACTGAAACAGGAATTACTTTACTTATAACAGCACTGTAGTATCGATTTAACAAGAATTACCCGTTGAATTGAAGAACTATCGTTCATATATTACAGTACTAGTTAGTTGTATTCGAAGCATATTGTTACGTTATCACCAATCCAAGGCTTCACACGAGGCACAGCCTGTACATTCCTACTTCGTGGAACTTCTCATAAAGCTCAGCACATTTCTAGGCATACCAAGAATGACCGTCTTACCACCGGAAACAGTGGAAAGAAGTGCAATTTCGCGTTTCCCATGAGACTCGTGCCTGAAGTGCAAGTACGCGAGTTCCCCCACATAGGAACCGTAGTTTACTTTTTACGAAAGACATTGTTTTAAAGACAGTTCATATTGTAAGCTTTTAACATCCACTTGTAATCAACTACCGTTTCTATATTTTCATCTGTAGATCTAGTAATCCTTTATCTCATAGTTTTGATTATTATTTCGGGAAGAAATGAAGTTTTTTTCTAAAAATAGACTTTTGAAACGAAAAAACATAATTATATAACCTGAGCTTTCACAGGAATTGTATGTAGTTATCCAGTATTCAACTGGAATTTCTTGAATTTCTTATTAAATTAACCACGTGTTTTTTGGAGTGATTTCCATGTGTAGCCGACAATTTTTTTCTTGGAATTTTACTGGATGTTTCCGGTTAGTTCTACCGTAGAGCATTGTTGTACTTTAGGATACTTCCTGTCAGTATTCAAGTGCTATTTTGTTATTTTTGTTATGCATTTTTCATTTTTTTTATTCTAGTTTTTTGACCTTATTTATTGCAAGTTTCAGTTATTCCAATTTTTTCTTCGGAATTTTACTGGAAGTTTCCGGTTAGTTCTACCTTTGAGCATTGTTGTAATTAAGGATACTTCCTTTCAGTATTTAAGTGCTATTTTGTTATTTTTGTAATGCATTTTTTATTTTTGTTTATTTCAGTTTTTTGACCTTATTAATTGCAATTTTCAGTCATTCCAATTTTTTCTTCGGAATTTTACTGGAAGTTTCCGGTTAGTTGTACCGTAGTGCATTGTTGTAATTTAGGATACTTCCTGTCAGTATTCAAGTGCTATTTTGTTATTTTTGTAATTCATTCTTTATTTTTCTTTATTTTAGTTTTTTGACCTTATTAATTGCAATTTTCAGTCATACAAATTTTTTCTTCGGAATTTTACTGGAAGTTCCTGGTTAGTTCTACCGTAGAGCATTGTTGTAATTTAGGATAATTCTTGTCAGTATTCAACTGCTATTTTGTAATTTTTGTGATGCATTTTTTATTTTAGTTTTTTGACCTTATTGATTGCAATATTCAGTCATCATTTCATGTTTTTCCGTTCCAAAAGTCTGTTTTCAAAATGAAACTCTATTTCTTCCCGAAATAATAATCACAACTATGAGATGAAGGATAACTAGATCTACAGATTAAAATACAGAAAAACGCGAGTTGATTACAAGTGGATGTTAAAAGCTTATACTACGAACACGTCTTTCTTGAAAAGAAAACTACGGTTCCTATTTGGGGGAACTCGCGAACTTGCACTTTAGGGACGAGTTTCAGTAGTCTTATGGGAAACGCGAAATTTCACTTCTTCGCACTGTTTCCGGTGGTTCGACGGTCATTCTTGGTATGTCTAGGAATGTGCTGAGCTTTATGAGAAGTTTCTCGAAGTAGGAATGTACAGGCTGTGCGCTGTGCCTCGTGTGAAGCCTTGAAGGGGTGATCACCTAAAAATTTAAAGAACTTTCCCTACCTGATTCCGGACAAATTTTGGCGAATTTGATAACGGAATTACTGTCTACAAATGGTAACACCCTTTCTATCGCTTTTTAATCGATATTCCATTCCAAACAACTTTAACCACATGGTACAACATAGATTAAAATACTGTTGGCTGAACAAGATTTATTCTGGAAGAATATGCTGAATTTCTGTGAGAAATACCAAACATTCTTGTTGAATTTGATTTGTCCATACTGTTAGTCGTGCAAATATTGTTGGGTTTTACTCATAAAAGCATCATATTTTACTAGATATTCCTGAAAAATTTACGGAAATATGCCTTTTAACACAAAAGTACCTGATCACTGCTATACGTTTTTCCTGTTTATAGGACCCAACTCACTCAAATCGGAATCGGCATGTTAGATTGCAAGTACAGATTGTTCTAGGAACGGTCTTTTCTTGTCGCAATAACAATAGTTGCGTTCAAACAACAAGAATTAATTCAACCGGAAATTCCCGGGATTGTTCAATTTCGCGCTTTACACATGCATGCGGCAAAATCGCGGATCGTGAAATATTTCCTCCCTAATCGATACAAACGGACCGATGGAGGCAGGCACGGCCGAACCCGGAGGTTTTCAAGGAAGCTTTTCATGTTTCGTCTATGGTACTTCGTTAATTTCGAGGTTAGAACACCCGCCTATTATCCCGCTTCGAACGTGTCAGGTAGCTGCCATAATTAGGGTTGGGGTGGGTTGGAGGAATCTTGACGTTGGAGGGTTGGGCGATGAAGCGAAATTCTCCATTGAAATTCGACGTTTGAGACGCTTCAGGCTCGAATGAATTTCCGTTTTCACATCTAACGACACATCCTGGTTATACAGGCGGTATAGATGTCGTCTCAGTACTTATGGAATCTTGTTTTCTTCCCCAGAAAAATGACCGTGATAACCTCGAATCACCCACAATTCTGACCAGTCATGGAAGACAAGAAGAAGGAGTACTCAGCCTTAACCATAGATCGGGCAGCGTTCCTACTCTTGAGGGTCAAGAAGGCCTTCAAGAAGAAGAAATTGCAGCGGAAGGAGAGAGAGAGAAAGTAAGTTGATATTATTGAACTACCCTGTAACAATCTAATTCTACTTTAATAGATATTTAATCAACTAGTTTATTAATGACAGCGATAAATGGTCGAAATATTTTAACGCGTGAGCGAAGCGAGCGCGTTAATGTTCGAGACCATTAATCGCTGAATTAATAAACGAGTTGATTACAAGATTTTTCCGTCGACCTCATCAGGAATTGAATATAAATTCTGGATCGAAACCAATTTTTATTTTGCATGATATACAAATTTGACGTACCTAATACAAATTTCTATGTTCATTTCGATATATTAATATTTATGCTTCCTATAGAACAATTCGAAAAATTCATAGAGGGAATATTGGACATATTGTGACATTCTGAATAGTTTACATTCATTTCATTTCCTATAATGTCCGATAAGAAACGTGTGGATGAAGTGGAGGTTGAAGCATTATTTACTTTGGAACTATTATGACATAAAATTTTTTCTGCAGTTTCTATTTTATTCTGAATGGAGTTTCCAATATGTATACCCTCTGCAACAGAAGTTGATTTCCAACCAACAAGTCTTCTGATGGCTGAAAAATCTGCACTACTGTCAGAAAGAATATACGCAGAAGAACGCCGAAAACAGTGACCTGTATACAAATGTGGTTGCTCTCATTTAAGAAAGTTTGCAATCATTGACGGTAATTTAGAAAATGTTTTAATTCCAACTGGTTGTGTTGAGCATTTATAGTTCTTATAAAAAACGAAAAATCTTTCGTGTGAAGTATGAGCTGGCCTCAAGGATATATATATCTCTTTATTATGTTTAAAAGTGTATTCTTATCATTATCCACCACAGTGAATATCCTGTTCGAATGTGTTTTCGATGAATTCACTGTCACCAAAAATTTCGATCCCATATCTTGTACATCCTTTCTCTGCAACCTTAACAATTCATCTTTCCTCAATGCACCCGCTACTCCGAATATCAAAGCGACCTACAAATCAAACAATGATAGTTATTTCACTATAACGAGATAATGAGAATAAGTTGGAATAACGATTCAATTGAGTTTTATTTTTACCTTCGACATCAAGAAAACACTATCAGGAGCATTCGCTATGAACTCTCTCACATGTTCTTTTTCGAGAACTTTTGATTTTTTTTGGATATATCCCTCTCTTTTCCGTTTAATAAACATCACCAGTTTGTGGTATCTGCTTATATCAGTATTGTCTTTCACATTTAGTGTTGATTTCAGCATCGAATATTTTGGCCATAAACTTGCTAGGTGCCACTTTTCTGCAATACCCGTAAAGTATGCCAACAAAACCGTTTCCGTAAAGTATGCCAACAAAACCGTTTCCGTAAAGTATGCCAACAAAACCGTTTCCGCAAAGTTCCGAACCTTCTTGGCCTTGCACCAAGATCTGAATTCAGCATAGGTTTTCTCATATAAATGGCGGCTCTTTTCAGGAAGCAGACTCAAAGTTGCTGCTTCAGCAGTTTTTGTCACATCTGGCGGTGTCAAAGGGATATTTTCTTCGTTATTCATTATGTAGTAGCGTAACGGATAAAATCAGATTCTGATCGAAAGCGAATAAATAAATTTGACAGCTCGATCTTGCTCCGACATAGATGCATCTATGCTCCGACTGAATATTTTATAATCGGTTGCCATGATAATCATGCATTAATACAAGAAATCATGCATTAATAGGGGTGATTTCGAGTGCGTTAAAATGAGCTTTTATTCTATGGTATTTCCTTTTCTCCCTTCTTCGACTTTGTTAGATTACCATCTACCTGCCGTCGAATCGATTATTCGCTCACTTATTTAAAGGGGCTGCAGACAGGGGGAAGAGACGAGCAACTCGACAGGGGTCTGAATCGAGTTAGACGTTGACGCGAATCTCTGCAGCCTCTCACTTTGATTCGAAACGGAGGCATTTCCGTTAAATAAATAATGCGATAATTGGGTTAATGCGCCTTTTGAACGCCCACTCTCACGCTGATGCCACGTACCTCGATAAGACCGAGATTATACGATGATTCGAAGGGTTGGCCGGATGGAATTTGTTAAGATTCACAGAAAGTTACCGATTATACGGGCGTTTTCTAAATTCCTATCTCTGGGATTTCCGGCGTGTTCATGTTATGGCTCAAGAGGATTACCTCAACGGTACAAACGACAGTTGCCGGTATGTATTTCATAGAATAAATTAGAACCTAATGAGTTTATGATGGGGAATGGGAAAGGCCAGAATGAGGTAGATCTTGGCTTTGTGATTTGTCACAATTTGTCATTATATAATGGGTATAGATTTTCGTCTTATTCTTATTGGTTTTAAACATTCGAGCCCCCTTTGCGAAGGTGGGAGAAAGTGTCAACATACTATGCATATTTTGTAGAGAAAGCTCAGTTGAAATCACAGCTTGGGTAAGATACCAACATTTTATTGTACTAGTGTAATGAAAGATTCCTACTATATCTTCATTTTTAGAAACTGGTAATTCGGGGTTACGAGATTTTACAGAATTAATCGGGAAATTTTCGATGAACTGTGCTCCTGCCCAAAGATAATTAATTCTTCGAAGTTTACTGTTCATTAATTTTGTGTAATTTAGAAGCTCCGCTTCCCCGTTTTATCTAAGCACTTATTTGATTTTAATAGAGTTTTTTTTCCTTCACAAAAAAGGTATTTCCTTCGATTACATGAAACATATCTACGAGGTATTAATGACATCCTCAAAAACTCGACGTCGCGGCAAAAAGACCGTAACGACGCCGATCGGTCTCGAGAAAATCCCCCACAATTGATTCGTTTTTATTCGATTTCCACCCTTCACGGCGTTTCTAAAGAACGGACCCGTGTAAGCCTCGCAGATTAACCCGAAACCACGTCAAAAAATTCGTAGGGTAGGTTCTCTCAATTCCCTGGAATGTTCTAATTCCGGCAAAGGCGTTGTTTTGGTATTCTAGTAAAGCAATGGGAGAAACAAACATGAGTCGTTCGACGGTTTTTCTCATATTCGGATGTTTTTCGAGAGCTCAACACCAATAAATAAAGGGGGTTTCTCAAGGAAGGGAGATAGGAGATTGACCTTATTTCTGTACAATTCTGCACAGGCTATCACCTGGTTGAAGAAAAATCACACAAGGCACTTCACTCAAAGTTGCTCAATGTCGCTCTCGACGATATATCGGAAGATACGATTTGTTTCTTCGACGAGAAACTACGACGATCTTCTTTCCACAAGACTCCACGCCGCAATTTGGATTCTTCGAGGGATAAAACCTTAATCCACCCGCTCAACTTTTCGAGGATCTCCCCCAAACATCAATCACCGAAAAGTTCAACGAGATTTATGACTTACTCACTTATCAGTTCGCCAAATCGGGCGATAAATACGTTGGGGGAAAATTGTGCCAGTCATCTCTCACACAATTTTTCTCGTCGTTAAAAGCTGATCTTGCCGCCGACAAGATTATTAACTGTTCGCCATTTCTCACCACGAGGCAATAAAAAATTTCCACCAATTATCGTGAAAGAAATTCAAAAATGAAGCAGACATGGAAAATTCAAAGTATCACAGACCAATGATGAAGAACTGAATAATTCATGAGGATCGGTCGTAAAATAACCATGTCGCTTGTATTTTTACGATCGGGATCGTCATACTCCCACCATTTTATGCACGTTTTATGGTTCTACAAATGCGAATCTTTAATTTTTTTCACCACCCAATCGAAAATGCGACAAAAAGTTACGGTTGTAATATTCGATAGCGACAGGTGAAACGTGTTATTTGAAATTTGAAAAGACAATCAATCAGGACCGAAACGCGCACGACGCGTTAGTAATTTAACGCCTGCCAACCGCACAAAAACAAATGGCCCCGTATATGCGTTGTTTGTATTTTGGACCTAATCCTCTCTTTCAACAACCCACATTTCGCCGTATTTATCCGCCCCCCGGACTTGGGTCAACGTTTTTCCCTGGAGGTGAAAATCGACAGTGATATATGAATTTTTCCCACTACAGTTTTTTTCGGGTGATTGCAGAGTTTCGTTTTTCCTTCGGGGTGGGAGGCCCTAAATCAAGCCGAGAGTAGCGAATTCAACTGGGTGTTTATCCCACGTCAAATAGAAGGAATTTATGTGAATGTGTACATTCAAAGAAATTTTCGAGGATATACAACAGGAATTCGGGTACTTCTACAGGAAATTCCCCCTATATAAGCGACAGCAGGAATATTTATTGATTTCACGTGACAATTCCGGTCGTTTAATTCCTCTAGAAATAACAAGTTTTACATTAGTTGATGCAACCAAACTGCAGTTTGTCATTTCAACAGGAAAATAATACTGCGAAGACAATCGGAATATGCGTGAATATTTACAGGAATTTCCTGTTTAATAAACAAACAAAAAAGCTGTATTCCAAGCTTCAAATTTCAGTTTCTACAAGAATTTCCAGTAATGAACACCAAACTAAAACACGAATTTACAGAAAATTTTCCAAACTTTTTTTTAACCGATTTTTACAAAAACCATTAATTCAATGCCGTAGATTCAGAATATGTGATAAGTTTTCCGGTGAAGTCTTTACTATTTCATTTTCAGCTGCATTTATTGATCGTTAGTTGGATCCGAGGGTGCCATGTGACCAGGATCCGGAAATATAAATACATACAGGTGTTTCTAAATGATTGTTACATCGCAGTGGGCTTGGAAATATTCCTATTCTACTGTTCCACACTGGCAATTCAAGCCACAGAATTTATTTTCTGCGCGCATGACGAACAGAACACTCATGAAAAAAGTTTTTTCGTACGAGTTTCACCAAAGTCATTTCATTACTTGATTCGATGCTGTAGATGAAGAATATGGGTTAAGTTTTCTTGTGAGGCTTTTACTTTTCGAAACATATCACTTTTAGACGAAAAACTTCGAAATTTTGGTCTACTTTGAATGACTGTATCTACCAGAATAATCCAGGTAAGCCCAAAAAGTATTTTTTTTATCGTTTTACTGATTTTCACGAATTCAAAAATGTAGATTGAAAGACGTTCATAGAATAGTGAGGTAGTAACGAATTTTTTCGCGGAAGCCTATTTTTCGTCATTTTCAAATGGCCAGTATTCGGGAAGTAAATTTTTCTCAAAAAAACTAATTACATATTCTGAATCTACGCCTCCGGATTAGTCAATACCGTAAGTTTGGTGAAGATCAGATTAAATTAAATGTTTTCGAAAAAACACAAAATTTTGCATGCATATGTATGGAAATTTTCGCGTTTTCCGAAAAAAATTTTCTTCATCCGATTGTTACCAAACATACACTATTGACTAATTCGAGGGCGCAAATTCAGAATATGTTATTAGTTTTTTTGAGAAAAATTGATTTCCCGAGTACTGGCCATTTGAAAATGTCGAAAAATAGGCTTTCACGAAAAAATTCGTTACTACCTCACTATTTTATGTACTTCGTTCGAATTCAAATTCTTGCATTTGTAAAGAACAGTAGAATGATTAAAAAATACTTCCCGAGCTTACCTGGATTATTCTGGTAGATACAGTCATTCAAAGTTGACCAAAATTTCGGCTTTAAATGGAATATTTCGAAAAGTAAGGACTTCATCGAAAAACTAATCACATATTCTGATTCTACAGCATTGAATCAATGATGACCATGATTTTTGTAAAAATCGGATAAAAAAAAACTTCGGACTTTTCCAAATTGTACACAATCTATACCGCGCAATGTCGCAAAAATTGTTCCTACCTAATCTCCACCAAACTTACACTATTGACTAATTCGAGGGCGTGGATCAAGAATATGTAATTTTTTTTGGAAAAATTTAATTTCCAAATAGCGGCCAGCAACACGAATTCACAGAAAATTGCGAGTACTGAGAGACTCCATAATAAATATGAATTGAAAGAAATTTTTTTTCCCTGATTCCGAACTCATATTATCGAATTCGATCACAAAACAACACATGCTCACACCTTTTCTGTCGCTTTTCAATCCTATGGGTAGAATCTTTTGAATTTTTTCTATTCGGTAGCGCCCTCTGTTGAGCAGTACGGTGAATGTTGGGCCGTTGGTGCAGATCCCTACAGATCTAATTTTTGTTCCTTCCTCTGATCTGATCTAACCTGACTACAACCTCTGTTTTCCTGTTCAACCCCTTTTCCCTGTTGCTTCCTACACTATCTTTCTTAATCATATACTAAACCTATTTTTTTTTGTATTTCCTAGGAAAAGTTATTCAAGAGTTAGTATCAATAGTTGATCGAAAATATTCAATTCTAGGTAGGAAGCCAAAAAATGCTTAAAACATGCAATATGCTAAACTCGAAATTTTTCATGCTAACCGAGACGAAAATATGCTAGATTTAGCATTTAAAATGCCAAATTGGCAACAGTGCGTTCGATATCATCGAGATGATTATGGAATCGCTGTTTCATCGTCGGAAACCGATATTTCATTCCAAACAACTTCAACCATATTGTGTAAGATGAAATTGAAAACGGAATTTATAACGAGCGATTATGCAACACAGAAAGAATTGCCAACGGTCGGATATAGAGCAAACGGGCCTTGCCACCTCTAAGACTTCCAACTTCACTACACACACCCAAGTTTTGTGCACTTCGGGAACAGAAAAACGAACTAGAGTCACTTTCTCCTATAATTGCTCTCCACGAACAAACGTCGTTAATCAAATACCCAATTTTTCCCAGTGTATGGTGACATTTCTATGGTTCATACCCGATGACGTAATTCTAAGGCTGCGTTCCGACGCAATTAGAACTCTCCAGAACCTGATCAATCGGTCTTGAGGGGAGTCGTTGAAACGTTTATCGTCGTCGATTCTCCCCGACGAGAAAAACAACCGGCAGGGTGCATCAACCCTGAACATCGATTAGCGGGATGCTCGGGATGGATCGAGGGGATGTCGTGTCGGGAACGTTCCCGAACGGGAACACGGGCTGATATGGGAAATGAAAATGGCAAAGGTGAAGCTGATTGTCCGGAAAGTCATTACCGGCGGTACGTGCCGTAACGTTGGAGACGTGCGTCAGCCAGTTTCAATTTCGAAGAATATGTAACGCAAAATATTAATTGAAAGTACAACGAAAAATCCTTTCAGGTATGATTAAAATTTGTTATTCGCTGTCGCTCATCGTTTTTACCGGACGCGAAACGAAAAAGAACTAAAATAGAAACCTGTCACCGCTTGAGACACGCTTTGTTCCTACGCATTTCATAGAGAATTTCTCGCAACTCACGTAATATAACCATCAAAAGCCGAGTCCAAAACAGAAGGAGAAATTCGAAAACTGCCATGCATTTATCTCAACTTCCACGAGGAACACCTTCCGCCCGTATCGGCTTAATTGCACCCTCCGGATAGATGTAACATTTACAAATTATTCCGTCTTTGCTTCAACTCGATATTCTTCTTCTGAACTTTCCCAACTGAGAAACAACGAAATTGACCTCTTTTTCCCGTTCAGCCACCAATTAAGACGGATTTAACGGCGACAGTTATTATTCGAGGCGAGATTTCGACGTCGAACCGGAAGACCCGACTCTTCGTTTTTGCTTCGACGGAAAACCAAGATAAACGATGCAAATTGAACGAAGGGTGATGTGGGGGGAGAAGAAGGGAGAACAATGCATCGAATTACACGGGTAAGGTCTTTTAATCCACTCCGTATTGTTTTTACGAGGGCTGAAACTCCGACAAATTAACGAGGATCGAATTCAAAGCGGGAAAACTAAGGGTTACAACAAAGTATAATGACGATTTGGTGTATTCTGATTGACGTTTCGATTTCGCATAGGGACCGCGACCGGGTGCAGTCGGATGCAGCAATATTCCATCCGAATAAATCACGGGGTGAAATATGGAATCGGTTCGGATTAACCCGACGTGTCTTTCACCTGTCTGTGTTTCGCGAGTCGACAGCTTCGGTTTCGTTTGATCGTGACGTGTTGGCCGATCCGTTTGATGTTTACGCGGCGGGCGTCGATGGATGTTGAACCTAAACAGAAAAAATCGTGCGAGTGCGAGATTGATTGAACACGTGTATGATCGAAAACTAGGTAGTTTTTCATTATTATAATTGCTTGCTTGTTTCCATGCCCAACTGTCTGTAATTTTCGAATATTGTGTATAAAAACCTCCCTTCTTCGACGCGAATAGATAAAATGTATCTTCGCCCGAACTGATTATTGGAATTTTTTTTAGAAGCTCTCTGGTTCATCTATTGGAGATTATTGCCTTTGATTAAGGTCCTGTCGTGATCTTCGAACATCTGAACTTCCAAAAATCATGGCTTGGAAAGTCGAATCTAGTTGGAAAAACCCATTCCGGTAGAGGTAGAGAAGAATTCGAGAGATGAAAGTGATCCCTCGAAATCAATTTTTATAGGGCATAAAATTAATTTCGAGGAATGCAAAACCATCTCTGCTGAAAGAACACTCACAAGTAGGATTATTCACGAAGACCTTGAAATCGAAAAACGACCCAACTGTCTCAATAAACGTGATGATAGTCAAAGATTAACCAACTCATGAATATTTTTATCAATTATTTTGAGGTTCATAAATTTTATATGATAGTTTTAGTCTCCCTCCGAACATCGATTTCTCGCTGTAAAACAATATTCCACCCTCGAATATAAGATTAATTTTGGGGAATGCAAAACCATCTCTGCTGAAAAAACACTCATAAGTAGGATTATTCGCGAAGCCCTTGAAATCGAAAAACGACCCAATTGTCTCAATAAACGTGATGATAGTCAAAGATTACCTAACTCATGAATATTTTTATCAATTATTCTGAGGTTCATGAATTTTATATGATAGTTTTAGTTTCCCTCCGAACATCGATTACTCGCTGTAAAACAATATTCCACCCTCGGACATAAAATTAATTTTGAGGGAATGCAAAACCATCTCTGCTGAAAAAACACTCATAAGTAGGATTATTCGCGAAGCCCTTGAAATCGAAAAACGACCCAACTGTCTCAATAAACGTGATGATAGTCAAAGATTACCCAACTCATGAATATTTTTATCAATTATTCTGAGGTTCATGAATTTTATATGATAGTTTTAGTTTCCCTCCGAACATCGATTACTCGCTGTGAAACAATATTCCACCCTCGGACATAAAATTAGTTTTGAGGGAATGCAAAACCATCTCTGCTGAAAAAACACTCATAAGTAGGATTATTCGCGAAGCCCTTGAAATCGAAAAACGACCCAACTGTCTCAATAAACGTGATGATAGTCAAAGATTACCCAACTCATGAATATTTTTATCAATTACTCTGAGGTTCAAAAATTCTATATGATAGTTTTAGTCTCCCTCCGAACCTCGATTACTCGCTGTAAAACAATATTCCACACTCGGATATAAAATTAATTTTGGGGAACGCAAAACCAACTCTGCTGAAAAAACACTCACAAGTAGGATTATTCGCGAGCCCTTGAAATCGAAAAAAGACCCAACTGTCTCAATAAACGTGATGATAGTCAAAGATTACCCAACTTATGAATATTTTATCAATTATTCTGAGGTTCATAAATTTTATATGATAGTTTTAGTCTCCCTCCGAACATTGATTACTCGCTGTAAAACAATATTCCATCCTCGGACATAAAATTAATTTTGAGGAATGCAAAACCATCTTTGCTGAAAAAACACTAACAAGTAGGATTATTCGCGAAGCCCTTGAAATCGAAAAACGACCCGACTGTCTCAATAAACGTGATGATAGTCAAAGATTACCCAACTCATGAAAATTTTAGATTACGTTCTTTCAACGCAATGTCAAATTAAAATGATGATAGATTCGTTATTTTCAGTCAAAAATGTTGAAAAAAATTAATTGTCACCTGAAATGAATTAACTCTGGAATTTTCTCATCATACTTGAGTGTAGCAGTAATGAGTTCAAATGTTCCTCAAAATTCAGGTCTGCGAAAACAATAATTATTGTGAAATTTGTGAGTTTTCCAACGCAATCAATTGGTTTTCTCTCGTTAATTAGTTTTATTCCAATTT
Organism: Aphidecta obliterata; assembly: GCA_963966015.1. NCBI lineage: Eukaryota > Metazoa > Arthropoda > Insecta > Coleoptera > Coccinellidae > Aphidecta > Aphidecta obliterata. Next base: position 7,341,463 of record OZ014431.1, read on the forward strand.
CCCGGCCCTACATAGCCCTTTTCCGCTTCATCAGTTGGAAACCAGATATTCGGCCGTTCACGGATATATAATTATTGTGTTTTTCGTGTAACATTGTTGTTCGTTCCACCGAACAACCGGAACGGACAATCATGCGAAACGAGGTGGAGGTTGATTTTTCCTCGTTGTTTTCCATGGAAACGTTTTCTATGCAAATACCTTGTTTTTATTGCTTTCTGAACTGACCGAATGGCGCAAACAGATGGCTGCGACTTTTTTTTATTCAAAACCCACACATAATCATTATAATAATAACAATAATAAATAATAATAATAAAAATAATTGAATTAATAATAATAATAATACATAATAATGTCGACTGAATTTATAAATAATTATCGATCCGATTGAAACATTCCTTTCCTATTGAAGTCGAATCCCTTTATCGGATACATCTGATAAAAAATCGATACTGCAAACTTCAAAGACTCGTGCCTGTTTTCCCGACGTTCCGCGGACGAAACAATCTCGTCAAGAACGCGGGCAATCCGTTTCCGCCACTCCGATGGAATTTTTCATTTCGAACGTGTGAAATCCAGGCATTCCCCTCGACCTATTTAACATTCGACACGGGGGGTCGTAGATCGTGTCATACATAAATTCCGCCGACCCCGTAATTGGGGTGACGTTCGTTGTGACGCAGTCCGGATGACCTACGGCTGCCGTTGTTTAATCAACGGTTAACCCGGATGAATTCAGCGTCCGGCACATATTACCCCGAGTAGAAACTTGTTTTTCACTCTCAAGGTTTCCACTCAACGAATATCCACAGAAAATCGCTTAGCACAGTCGCCCCTTTGAAATCGACGACGTTTTCAGTTTTTCCATACGGGCCGTTCCGATAATGGGCCCTGTGTTCGTCGCATCTGCATGTTTTCGCATTTTCCGAACGTTTTTCCACGATAACACGTCGGGAAGCCGTGGAGGGGTGGCAATTCGTCGCATCGGTATCGGAATACGTATAAATTTCCATCTTTTCGTGAGCTGAGGGTCTTCTCGACGACTCGATCGTTAACCTTTGGCTGTTTCCGACGAATAAACAGATTAAGGTCGATGCCTTCGGAAATTTCCGGTTTTTATTTCGTTTTGTGTCGTCGAGGGTGGAATATTGTTTTACGGCGAGTGATCGATGTTCGGAGGAAGACTAAAACTATCATATAGAATTTATGAACCTCAGAATAATTGATAAAAATATTCATGAGTTGGGCAATCTTTGACTACCATCACGTTTATTGAGACAGTTGGCTCGTTTTTCGATTTCAAGGGCTTCGCGAATAATCCTACTTGTGAGTGTTTTTTCAGCAGAGATGGTTTTGCATTCCTCAAAATTAATTTTATGTCCGAGGGTGGAATATTGTTTTACAGCGAGTAATCGAAGTTCGAAAGGAGACTAAAACTATCATATAGAGTTTATGAACCTCAGAATAATTGATAAAAATATTCATGAGTTGGGCAATCTTTGACTATCATCACGTTTATTGAGACAGTTGGGTCGTTTTTCGATTTCAAGGGCTTCGCGAATAATCCTACTTGTGAGTGTTTTTTCAGCATCCCTCAAAATTAATTTTATGTCTTTTTTCGGAATAGTATTCGAAAAGGGCTGATGTTGGATCTACTCTACTCATTGCGAGTTGGTGTTCATATTTTATTTCATATATAAAGAGTTAATTTGTTTTGGTTCGAAATATAATAATATTTGGAAATAGAATCCCCCTTTTTTGCAACTTAAATAATATCAAATTCAAGGTCAAGTAATATTGTCTAGGTTGAAGTTTTCCTATTGATTTTGAATCAAATTATCCTTCTGTTAGTTTTTTGATAAAACAAAAGTTATCATCGTTAGCACCATATAAATTCCTGGAGACAGTCGCCGCCAAAATCGATCCTCGAATAAAATTAACCCCCTCGAAAAACGGCGTCAAGGTAAACATTCCCTTTATCTGTATATGTCACGATGTCTGCCCCATAAATTTCCATCTGACATTATTTGGGAGCGCCCCATAAACATCAAACAGTCACTTCTACCAAAGATCACATGATAAAGCGGACGTGACCTTTGAACGTACAAGCCCTCATCGATTTGTTTCCCCCTTTTTGCGGGGGGGGGGCGCGGGGAAAGTTTCCCGAGGAGCGCTCGGATAATCCGACGAGACGCAGGGAAAAAAGAAGAAATCGTTCTTTCGATTCGACCGCACGAAAACGGCCCCAGTAATTGTTGCTTATCGAGTCGTTGGTTGGCCCGAAATCCCCGTTAATACTGCATTCTTTCCAGTGTCCAAATTCCCTGCACCAAACCGAAACACGCCTCTCCCCCAAACTCCCCTCGACGCATACAAGTAATCCCGTTTTCCGCAGAAAGGACCTTTTAACTATTAACCGGAATATCCCGACGAATCCCCCCATTCAATTATGGGGGAACCGTGTGGGTCTGGTAATAAATTCATGAATATTCCGTTTCAATTGACCTCCCTTTAATGCCCATAAACGGATACGGCGTCGGGGCGCGCGAGTTCGTGGAAAATGGTCTTATTGAAAATTGAATCTATACGGCGGAACGTTCCGTCGATATTGGGGTTCCGGTATTTCGAAAATAAGCGGCTCAAAGGGCGATGGGAGAAGATAAAGGTTCGATTACCGGATTCCTGAACGGTTCAGACGGTCTGAGCTGTTGTATAAAAAAAATCTCTTCTTCGACGCGAATAGATAATATGTATTTCCGCCCGAACTGATTATTAGATCATTGATAGAACGAAGAATTTTTTTTTAAAAGATCAGTGGTTCATCTATCGGAAATTATTGCCTTTAATTAAGGCCCTGTAGTATTCATTGAACATCTGAACTTCCAAAAATCATCGCTTGGGTGGCCCAATGTAGTTGAAAAACCCCCTCTGGTCGAAGAGCAATAAGTTTTGTATTTTGAATTCAAATATTGTAGGAATTTCGAAAGATAAAAGCGATTAAATTCATAGGACATAAAATTAATTTCGAGGAATGCCAAACCATTTCTGCTAAAAAAGAGCATCTGCATTTTATTTGTTTCTTGCTTTCCTTTTAGATAAATCCTTTTTCGATTTTCTTCTTGTGGATGGGCGCGAGTAAAACTAAAACGCAATATACAAAAAAGTGAACAAAAAAAAACGAAATTATACTACGAAAATGGTCAGTAACGTACGACAAGAAAGTTTTGGGTTTTTGTCTGTGCTTTTGTATCATACATAATTTTTATTTCTTTTGTTCGACATGCGATATTGTTTTTTTTAAGAAATGTTTTATTTTGATTCTACCCTCTGACAAACAATTCACTTCTGGAAACATTCCGGTGAATTTCACTGAAAATAACAGATACATTCGAAGAACTCCTGTAAAAATGATTTTCAAGAAAAATTTGAATTTGAAAAAATTATTGATAATCAACAAAATTCATAATACAAAAGATATAAATTTCATTCTTTCAAAATAATTTAACAATGAATAGAGGCCTCCGAGAATTTTCTCGACCAAAAAAGTTTTTGGGTTTTTGTCTTTTTTGTCTGTGCTTTTGTATAATACAGAATTTCTTATTTTTTTTGTTCCACATGCGATATTGTTTTTTTTATAGAATGTTTTATTTCGATTCTACCCTATGACAAAAAATTCACCTCTGTAAACATCCTGTTAAATTTCATTGAAAAAAACAGATACATTCGAATAACTCTTATTGAAAGGATTTTCAAGAAAAATTTAAATTCGAAAAAATTATCAATAATTAACAAAATTCATAATACAAAAGATATCAATTTTATTCTTTCAAAATAATTTAGCCTTCGGGAATTTTGTCGACCAAAAAAGTTTTTGGGTTTTTGTCTTATTTTGACTGTGCTTTTATATCATAAAGAATTTTTATTTTTTTTGTTCGATATGCGATATTGTTTTTTTTTATGAAATGATTCATTTTGATTCTACCCTCTGACAAAAAACTCTCTTCTGTAAACATCCTGTTGAATTTCATTGAAATTAAAGATACATTCGAAGAAATTGAAATTCGAAAAAATTATCAATGATAAACAAAATTCATAATACAAAATATATCAATTTTATTCCATAACTTAACAATGAATACAGGGCTTCGAGAATTTTCTCCACCATAATCCTCTTCAACATTCAGCCAGGCGACACAACATGTTTATCCCTATTACACAGGGGCGTATTTGAAATTATTTCGCCATCTGTTCATACCAAAACACTGCTTGAAACTTGGGCATCACTCCTGCTCAACTTTTCGTTCATCCTCTTCAACAGATACTCCAAATAACTCAAGCAGGTTATCTTCCTGTAACTCAACTTTTCGCTCACCTCCAATTTTTCCACTTCGATCTTGGTGTTTATCAATTCTTCGTCCAATTTATCGAAGTCCTCTTCAGGTATTCCATCCGATACGATCTCCAACATTTCCCTGACTCTTCTCTCCACCTGGAACATCTTCTGACTGACCAAAGACAGTTTTTCCAGTCTATCCTTCAGGAAGTTTATCCTGAGGGAGAGTTCCAGATTTTTCTCCGACGATTCGTCTGATGGTCCCCTGATGTTACACAGCTTCACTTCCAAATCTCCCAATTTTCTCATGAGTTCCGCGTAGGTGTCATCGTTTGGAAGGCCTTCGAAGAAGGATATTTCCATTTGGAGTTCATCCAAGTTTCCTTCTATCTCTTTCTGCATTTCTTCTTTAGTTCTTCGTTTCGTTTTGACCAAGTTTTTACAGATATCGATTTCTTCCAGAAGTTTCTTCAGTTCGTTAAAGGTGGGAGTGTCGTTTTTCACGTTTAAATTGATCAATTCCAACGATTTCGACATCAGACATTCTTCGATTAACGCACATTGATTCACGTCTAGGACGAAGCAATTCTCTACGTTTTCCCTCAATTTCTTTATGTATTCTCCGTTTTCTGATATAATTTTTTTCGTGTCTGTTAAGTTTTTTTCGTTTATTATCTGCGTTTCGTTTTGTGCTTTCTCTTTCAACATTTTCTTCATGTAATTTATTTTGTTCTTCAAACACTCGTTTTTTTCTTTGTTGTCTATTTGTGTTATATCTTTTTGACAGTTTGTGAGTTCGACCTCAAGGTTATTATAGTTGACATTTTGAAAGGTACCAGTAAATCTCTTCACCTTTTCTTCGATACTATCCAGTCTTTCCTTCACCTTTTCCTCCGATATATTCTGATTGAGTTTGTACCTCAAATACTCCTCGTAGAAGTCGATTTTCTCCAAGATTTCCTTTTTAAAAGCATCCACTTGATTCCAAATGGCTCTATGCTTCAAATTCTTCAAAACTGTTTTTTTGTCCATCAAAGCCGCGGAGAAGAAGTTGTACTCCAAATTTTCGGTGGTGCCATCGAAACATATGACCCCCCTCCCTAATTCTTCCACCCTGTCGGATATTTTTGAGACCTCCTCTAGGGCGTACTCGATCGAACCATATTTTATCGAATTTGGTATGTTTTTGGAATTTGGTATGTTTTTGGTTGTTTCAATTCGGGGAAGATCGTATATTTTCGCGCTGGTCCTTACGACTTCTTCTGATTTTCTCCTGTTCGCCTGTTCGTTCTTCATCATGTTCACCAGGCTTCTTCGTTTCGCTCTTATGGATTCTTCGAATTTTTGTAATATATCGTTCACTTTTTCCACTTCGTCCGATTTCGTCACCGACATATTGTTCTGAAGGCTGGTCCACTCTTCTTGTAGATGGATCAGATCTTCAACAGATTTACTTGACTTGAGTTTTTTATTTCTTAGAGTGACGTTAGTTGGTTTCATTTTTTCCAGAAATTTATCTAATTCTTGGAGGTAATCATCCCTGAACTTTTTATTCTCGCTGTGTTTCACGTCCAAGTTTTTCAACTTTATCTGCTTCGATTCTATTTCTTGTACGACTTTCCCTTTGTTCGTTTCTTTCTGTATTTGTATTTCGGTTTTTAGTTTATCAATTTCGTCCATTAATTCGTCTAAATCGTTCATTTCTTTCTTCTTTTCTATTTCCTTCAGGAATTCTTCGGATTCTATAACTTTCTTCATCAGTAGAGTTTTCGATTTGTTGGCGTCGTTTGTATCATCATGGATTTCGTCTAATTCTTTTTCGATTTTGGTTAGTTCTTCGTTTATTTCTTTTAAGTTTCCTCTGTTGTCTCCTTTAACAGTATTTTGGAGTATATCGTGTATGTCTTCCAACATTATTTCGATATTCCTTAGTTTCAAAGCACTCGAATCCGTATTATCTGTACCGTCTTCACTCTTCACTGTTTTATTTTTTTCTTTTCTGGTAATTTTCTGGTAATATCTTCGAAAATCTTTTTCCAAATTTAGTTTCTTCGGGTACAAAGAAGATGTTTGTGGTATATTTAGAAGTTCCAGGTCTGTACATAAATCTTCGATGATTTTTTTTTGTAACTGTAAAAGCTTCAGATCGTTATTTTTCAGTCCAGTCGAGACAGAGTCTTTAACTTTTGTTAACTCTTGTTCAATTCCATTTATATCCTTGGTTTTAGGTTTTATTTTAGCACTTTTTCTTCCTCGAGCTTCTTTAGGCGAGTTCTTCTTGCGGCTCCTCAACTGCTCCCCCCCGACATGTACGAAGGAGTGAGACTCGTCTGCGTTTTCGTCCAAGTGGTCGTCGTTGTACACCAAGAGTTCCTCGTTGACGTCCCTCACCAGCTTCTGGATCTGGTCGATCTTCAGCTGTTTCTTCTTGGATTTGGTCGCTCTCAGGGTGTTCAACTGTTTGGAGTCGTTGACGAGGGCCTGGTGGAGATCTTCTTTGCTCTGGAGCGGCACTTGCTTCCTCCTCAGGCTCGTCCTTATGTCTTGGGCGTTGGAGCGGATGGCCTCGATGGTTATCTCGGGTTTTTTCGAGTTGGCGGTACCCATTTCTCCTGAAAGTAAGGTTATGTGAAGTTTAGACGTGAGTTATTAACTTTTGGGATTTTGGATCTATCACATTTTCTCAGGTTAATTTCGACGAAACTATCACTGAGAATAAAAACATTGTACGTACTTACGTTTTACTTTTCTCAGAACAAGGTATAATCAATAAGCACAACACAAAACAGGTCTCGCGATGTTGCAAATGAATCAGAATCGAAAGAATGCCGTGAGCGATCGAGATAAGGTTGATAAAGACGATAACAAATTGGTTCATTGAATTTGTTTGCCTACCTACTATTTTATTGCAGGTGAGTAAGCTCGAGTTACGGGAGCTACTCGATAAGTACTCAAACCACTTATCTCTTTTCAATGCGTGTTTCGTCGAGAAAAAAACCTCAAAAGGATTGAATATACTCAAAGATAATTTCCAGGATATGCAACAGAAATTTGGTTACTTCTACAGGAAATTTCCCCTATATAAACGACAGCAGAGAGAGGAAGAAACTTAATCTGGAAAAAGATTTTCGAAAATGCTACCAGAAAATCACCAGAAGAGAAAAAAATAAAACAGTGAAGAGTGAAGACGGTACAGATAATACGGATTCGAGTGCTTTGAAACTAAGAAATATCGAAATAATGTTGGAAGACATACACGATATACTCCAAAATACTGTTAAAGGAGACAACAGAGAAAACCTAAAAGAAATGAACGAAGAACTAACCAAAATCGAAAAACAATTAGACGAAATCCATGATGATACAAACGACGCCAACAAATCGAAAACTCTACTGATGAAGAAAGTTATAGAATCCGAAGAATTCCTGAAGGAAATAGAAAAGAAGAGAGAAATGAACGATTTAGACGAATTGATGGACGAAATTGATAAACTGAAAACCGAAATACAAATACAGAAAGAAACGAACAAAGAGAAAGTTGTACAAGAAATAGAATCGAAGCAGAGAAAGTTGACGAACTTGGACGTGAAACACAGCGAGAACAAGAAGTTCAGGAATGATTACCTCCAAGAATTAGATAAATTTCTGGAAAAAATACAACCAAATAACGTCACTCTAAGAAAAAAAAACTCAAGTCAAGTAAATTCGTTGAAGATCTGATCCATCTACAAGAAGAATGGACCAGCCTTCAGACTAACATATCGGTGACGAAATCGGACGAAGTGGAAAAAGTGAACGATCTATTACAAAAATTCGAAGAATCCATAAGAGCAAAACGAAGAAGCTTGGTGAACATGATGAAAAACGAACAGACAAACAGGAGAAAATCAGAAGAAGTCGTAAGGACCAGCGCGAAAATATACGATCTTCCCCGAATCGAAACAACCAAAAACATACCAAATTCCAAAAACATACCAAATTCGATAAAATATGGTTCGATCGAGTACGCCCTCGAAGAAGTCTCAAAAATATCAGACAGGGTGGAAGAATTAGGGAAGGGGGTCATATGTTTCGATGGCACCACCGAAAACTTGGAATTCAACTTCTTCTCCGCGGCCTTGATGGACAAAAAAACAATTTTGAAGAATTTGAAGCATCGAGCCAGTTGGAATCAAGTAGATGCTTTCAAAAAGGAAATCTTGGAGAAAATCGACTTTTACGAGTATTCGAGGTATGAACTCAATCAATATATCGGAGGAAAAGGTGAAGGAAAGACTGGATAGTATCGAAGAAAAGGTCAAGAGATTCACTGGTACCTTCCAGAATATCAACTATAATAACCTGGAGGTCGAACTCACAAACTGTCAAAAAGATATAACACAAATAGACCACAAAGAAAAAAACGAGTGTTTGAAGAACAAAATAAACTACATGAAGAAACTGTTGAAAGAGAAAGCACAAAACGAAACGCAGATAATTAACGAGAAAAACTTAACACACACGAAGAAAATATTATCGGAAAACGGAAAATACATAAGGAAATTGAGGGAAAACGTTGAGAATTGCTTCGTTTTAGACGTGAATCAATGTGCCTTAATCGAAAAATGTCTGATGTCGAAATCGTTGGAATTGATCAATTTAATCGTGAAAAACGACACTCCCACCTTTAACAAACTGAAGAAAATCTTGGAGGAAATCGATATCTGTAAAGACTTGGTTAAAACGAAACGAAAAACTGAAGAAGAAATGCAGAATGCGATAGAAGGAAACTTGGATGAACTGCAAATGAACATAGCTGTGTAACATCAGGGGATCATCAAACCAATCGTCGGAGAAAAATCTGGAACTCTCCCTCAGGATAAACTTCCTGGAAGATACACTGGAAAAACTGTCTTAAGTCATCCAGAAGATGCTCCAGGTGGAGAAAAGAGTCAGGGAAATGTTGGAGATCGTATCGGATGGAATCCCCGAAGAAGACTTCGATAAATTAGACGAAGAATTGATAAACACCAAGATCGAAGTGGAAAAATTGGAGGTGAGCGAAAAGTTGAGTTACAGAAAGATAACCTGCTTGAGTTATTTGGAGTATCTGTTGAAGAGGATGAACAAAAAGTTGAGCAGGTGTAATGCCTAAGTTTCCAGCAGTGTTTTGGTATGAACAGAAGGGGATGGAAATAATTTCAAATACGGCCCTGTGTGATGGGGATAAACATGTTGTGTCGCCTGGCTGAAGGGTCGAGAAAATTCTTGACGGCCTTCATTCATTGTTGAGTTATTTTGAAAGAATAAAATTGATATCTTTTATATCATGAATTTTGTTTATTATCTATAATTTTTCCGAATTTAAATTTTTTTTGAAAATCATTTCAACAGGAGTTCTTCGAATGTATCTGTTATTTTAATGAAATTTAACAGGATGTCAACAGAGGTTAGTTTTTTTATCAAAGGGGATAATCAAGATGAAACATTTCATGGAAAAAACAATTTCGCATGTCGAACAAAGAAAATAAAACAAAGTAATAAAATGTATGTCCAACTTCGAATATTCAGACTCCTTCCTAAGATAGGGGCCAACCTCTTCAGGCCGACCTTGCTGTTCTCAGAAATGGATTTTGCCAAAGAAAAACGAATCAGAACGCCCAAAGTCGGCGGGGCAAACTTCGAAACTTCCTTCTTGTGGGACCGCAGCTATAAATCAAACGAGCATAAATGTTTGCGGTAATTCAACCGGGTAAACGGGCAATAAGTGGGAGATTTATGCACCGCCGAGTCCCCAAAAGTGAAAGAAGACACGAAACGTGCCATGCCGTCGGGGGCATTTATCACCAACCGATCAAACTTGCTTATTTCGGTAAGGCCGTTAACGGCACGTTAGAAACCGATCGTGTCGTTCTCAAGTCCTCATTATGCAAACTTGATGGGCTGAACGAGCCAAGTTTCGAGTTTTAATAACGACAAAAGGGTTTTGTCACAGTTTTATCTACAACGCAGGGTTGTCACTGTAAAAAATCGACCCATTCGTCATTATTTATTTTTCGTGCACGAAACGAGATAGATACGTGGAATAAACATGGAATCGCTCATCGATTATAGATTAGATTTTGACGCTGTAATCCCTCGGATAATCGTTCACCGTTTTTCAAAGCGTACTAAGTGAGGTTAGTCACAGAAGTTCGGGAGTTCCAAATGGACGGAAACGAGGTTATCAAGAGGCGATCTGTGGTCAATAACCACAGAAAATTCACACTGGATCATTTGAACTATTTGAGGTTATGGGAGCGATTACTGAGTACACAGAGGATAGTTAAATCCTATGAAACCGTCGAGTCTATGATGATAAATGAAATTGAAACAGAAAGTTCCACAATGGAGAACTCGTGCGAACCCAAAGAAAAACAGTTCGTGAAATCGACGAAACCGAGGATCGTCGGTGTTGTAGTGAGTAAACCATTAAAAGTCTCAAGAAATACTTCACTATATTATTTCAGTATAAATTTCCTTGCCAATACGAGAGGGACGTGCTCGACATCGTTATAGGAAGAAGGAGATGGCATCACAGTTAATCTAACATGCACTTTGTTGACATATTGTTGAAAATATTGTAGAATAAATCTTTTTATCTGTCTTCCCGACAAATTGGCAATTTTATTTCGCTGCGGAGATGACGAGTTGTCTCTCGTCGTAAATAAGCCCTTGATAACATTTTTGATACAGATATTGAATCATGGAAGGTAAGTACCTATTTATCAATGTTATCTTTCTTATCTTCTCGCTTTTGGAAACAAAAGTGGGTTAGTTCAGTTTTTGTCTCGAAGCCTGGCGAAGTTCCGATAAATTTTAGGTGAAAATGCACCTAACACTCTGAAAAAGTCCAAAAGTTATAGTGTTTTTCTCGATGTGACGTTATTTTTCCCTACGAGATACTTATTTATCTGATGTAATTTCGAAAATACTGGTAAGTGAATCATTATTAAATAGATAGGGGATAAAATATCATAAAAGAAAAAAAAATGGGAAATTTGAGAGAAAGAAAGTTCTTTTTCTATTTTAAATCATTATTAGTTCATGGTTTTTTTTTCGAAAAAACAACAATTAAGTCTAATGTATATTCATATAAATGCTACACTCAACCCCCCTCCCCCAATTCAAGAGGTCATTTAAAAATCAGCTTCACTGCCACTTCTTGTGACGTCATAAGTCCTCTGATAGCCATATTCCCGAGTTGCCAGTTCGGCCCTTTTTCGGAACTTCTGAGGAAATGTTAATCTGTTTCATCTTTTGGGTGAAACAGAACGTGTCCCAGCATATACAGGGTGTTTTTAAGGTGAGGCTTCTTTTTGGACAATCATCAGAAGACATCATTTTGCCGGAAGTTGATCATATAAAATATTCAATTTAAGAACAAGTGCAAAAATTCTTGGGCATCTTCATTTTAATACGGCTCTGTTAGGAGATCTGCCATGAATCACGGTGCCATATGCATTCCAGCAAGTAAATAAAGTGCTGGATTTTATCGCAAATTCGTATATTCTCTTTAAGATTTTATTAGAGATTTTTCCTGAACGGTATAATTCTCAAAGTTCAAACTAAGGGAGGAAAATTACTGATTGAAGGGGTCCTATAAAAAAATAAGGAAGTTCACAAACTCACCGATAAAATTGATCCAAATTGTTTACAAAAATTGTTCCAAATTCGTTTGATGTGCACAAAATCTCGCCCAGCCTAATAACGAATTATACATGCAGCAACTATCACATCAGTTTGCTCACGAATAATGTCACAAGCATTTTCAATGCGTTGTTTTAGTTCTCCAACACTATTCACCTCACCGTTCCGTACACAAATTTTTTCAAATGATCCCAAAGCAAGAAATCAAAGGGGTTGAGATCCGGGAAGCGTGCAGGCCAAGAAATCGACCAACCACGTCCTATCCACCTAAAGTCTCAAAAATCCTACGCTCTGTCGAATGATTTTCCGTAAACTGAACGCATTTAATAAACACATTTAAATTAAAGATCCAGGCTGGGAATTTCTCAGATTCGCGGGTAACTTTGATTTCGAAATACTCGGACCTGGTGAATATTTTATATGAAGGATTGTTTGAATTTTGACTTATTTTGATGAGTTCCACTCAGTTCTAGCACCTGTCAAAAAAAAGCCTGATCTTTGAAAACACCCTGTATAATACAAGCTGTTCTTGAATAATATCTATTTATACTGAAAACTGTGTTATTTTTTGGCAACAATGATCAAAACTTGTAACGTTACAACCCGCCAGTTTTCAAACAAACATTATTTTGAAAAAACTTTTTCGAATATTTTTTTTTAATCTTACCACTTTTTTGATCGGTTTTCCCTATCGAATAATAACCCGCAAATTATTCTCATATAATCATCTTTCCATTCGAATAATCAAACGAACCAAGATCTGGGCGTCAAGGAGGCCAACATACCACCCCCAACCTAATCCTTACAACATCTGACTCGCACCTTTTTTTTTCCACAGTTGACCAGCATGGGTTCCTCTATGTCTTCATCTGTGGGCGACCGAAGAGCCAACGCCCTCCGACGGTCCCAGAGGAAATCGCTGACGGGCGCCTGCTCCAGCATCGACAAAGTTCTCAGGGCGCTTAAAAACTACAAAGGAACCGAAGACAGCGAAGAATACAAGAACATGAAGATACGAATCATACAGATCGAGAAGAACCTCCAGAACAAACTGGCGGAACCGCAACAACAATTCAAGACCCTCCACGACATAACCCAACAAAAGATAAAAACAGCTTTCGAAACTTTAGAGGAGAAAACCCAAGAGAACACCAGAGCGTCATCACCGCCTCTAATTCTAAACGGAGACGGCATGAAACCGCCATCACCAAACACCAGAAAGACTATTGAAGAGATAAGAACGGAGGAGTTGAACACCACTCCTGCGCAGTCTCCGACTATCGAAACCAAAAGAAACTCCCTCCTTATACGCATGTCCAAATTCACCCTTCCCAAGAGGGAATCCAAGTCCTCAACATCCGAAGAAGTGACGGTCGAAGTGCACAAATCTCCGGAAGCCACCAGGAAATCCATAATGAAATATGGGGTTCCCGTGCTGCCGTCTCCGACCCCCAACAGTCCTCCCAAACTCGTGTCTTTCAACACCCCGGATCGCTTCGAAGACACCCTGCTGAAGCACGAGAGACGCCTGAAGATCATCAAGCAGGACATAGCCAACCTGGAGATCCGCATCAGCGAGTTCATTGGGAAGAAAGACGGGAAACACTACAACAACCTCAAGGTCTCCCTAGATCAGATGCGGGAAGAACTGGAGGACATAAAAGAGGAGGAACTCGTGGACCAAGTGGACATGTGTCAGAATTACATAAAGAGCTGTTTGAACTTTTTGGAGTCCAAAGCTCTGGAAGAGGACGACGTCGACGACGAGATCTTCACGAATTATACTGATTCGAAGATTTATGGCAGCACCCATGACTTGTTGGAAGGGCATAACATTAGGACCACGGCTATATAGTCGTCTGATATTTGTTTAATATTTCGAATATTGTAATTTAACCTAAAAAAATTATTATACGTTTATTCTGAAGATGACATCACATTTCTATACTTATTTTCTGCTTCTGGTCCAGATTGTACATGCAGTCCTGGACGTACCTAACAGCAGCTTTCCTGAACTCCCTGACCTGCTCGTTATTCTTCGGATCCACGTTGTCCAGTTCGATATTTTTCTGTAGGAAGAACTCCTCGAACTTCTTGAACTCAGACATTTGTTCGAACTTCTCCACCTTCTCCATTTCCTTATACACCTTCTCGATGTCCTTGGTGATCTTCTCTATCTTATCCAAAGCCTCCTCTTCGTACGATACCATTTGGTTAACAGTTCGACCAACCTCCCTGACGATGTGCGAAGAGCTTTCTAAGCTGTTCCTTCGTTGCTGGTTGGTTCTGGTCGCCAAAGAGGTGCTTCCATCGGTTTTCGTAGGGGCTTCCTTGGGGCATCTTTTCCTGGCGACACTGAACTGTTCCTCCACTTGGGCCTGGTGATTTTGTTGGACCTTAGTCGATGGCGTATCCGAGGGAGTTTGAGGAAAGTTCTCATCTGCTAGACCATCGGATCTGTAGCGTTGCTCGGACATTTTGAAGACATTTTGACTGTTTTTTGCCTTGTATGACATTTGCGCACAGACGATTTTGACTAGTAAATGACATGCTTATTCAGTCATGACCTTGATTTTATTGCAGTGCTCAGCTAGCAGCAAGCAGGATCGACCAAAGGGCCTCCTGCGCTGGCCTGGAAGGTGCTGCTAGGACTGTGAGAAAACCACCACCTCTCCTGAGGTCGAGAACCTTACCAGCCATCATCGTGCCAGGTGTTAACATAATCCAAACCCAGCTTGGCACCACCAACCAAGGTAAGGTCTATTACTCCTGCAATTCCTGCAGGAATACCTTCGATGATGTTTCAGAGAGTTGCCAAACGCAGGAAAATCGCCCAAACAGACTATCGACACTGTCCAGATTCCACCCGACGAGGATTTCCTTCAGCAAAGATGACACGGTGGCTTTGGACGTCAGGAGGAAAAGTGCAGTCAGCAAGCTCTGCGGGAATGGAAACTACGGACCGGAGAGGGGGGCAGATGGAGGTCTCATACTTAGGTAATTTACTTCTCGAATCAATCAAAGACTCCGAAATCGATTCTCCAGGTCTCCCTTCCTGAGCATTCTGGATTATGAGAGCACCAGAGCGTTTTTTCCCCCTTTTAAAAGCGAATTCCTTTCAAATTGGAGCTTTCTCGTTTTGAATCTCGGTGAATTATCTCACCCCTGATTAGGCACGTGATTTCATTAGGCGAGTCCCGGTCGAAAGAGTGGCTTTTCGAGTAGAGCGTTTCGTCGCTTAAGTGGCCTTCCGGTCGTATTTTAATTAAAACTGGTGGCGTCGAGATTTAGACGGCGAGCGTTCGCGACAAGTGGGGAGAGAGCGATTCTCGAAGGACCAGGCGGCGACGATCTGGAGTTGGAACGACATTATAGGTTTTTATGGGGGGGAAAGTCCTTTATTTGTCTCTTAGGTCTTTGGTTTCGCGTTTTATGCATTTTAATTTTATTCGATTTTTGATTGTAGGTTGAGGCTTGCCGAAAGGAAGAAGAAATGGAGAATAATATGTAATTCTGTGGTCTCAACTGTCAGAATCACTGTCTTTATTCTCTCTCACTCATTCGTGTAGAACAAATGATATAATATTATATTGTTGTTTTCGTTAACACCTTTTTAAATAGCATTCGTTGTCACCAGGGCAGTTCCTTTTGATGAAGAGAAATCCGAAAACTTCTTATGTATGAGGGTTGATGGATCGAGTCCATAGGTTAATAAAAGTTAACCCAAAGGGGTATAATCCTATTATTGAGTAAACTTCCCACTTCAGAGGATAGAGGTTTAGTTAATAAAAATGGCTCAATAGCGTAGCACTCATTTCACACACGAATTGCTTATTGTTGGTTCACTAATTAAGAATAGAAAGAGCACTATATGAATGGTTATTGAGATACGATAGGAACTGAACTAATGGCGGAAAGCTGCTTCTTATATAATCTTCCGATAAATGCTGCAGTAAGCAGAAATAGTTAATGAATGATTTTATTGTTCAGGTTAGGTAAGGTTAAAAGAATATTTAATTCTGGGGTCTCAACTCAATATCGCCAACTATCAGAATCACTCTCTGTCTTTTCTCTCGCTCATTCGTGTAGTACCAATGATATAATATTATATTGTTGTTTTCCTTAACACCTTTTTAAATAGCATTCGCTGTCACCAGGGCAGTTTCTTTTGATGGAGAGAACTCCGAAAACTTCTTATGTATGAGGGATGATAGATCAAGTCCAAAGGTTTATGAAAGTTAATCCGAAGGATTATAATCCTATATTTGACTAAACTTCACACTTCGAAGGATAGAGGTTCACTTAATAAAAATAGCTCAATAGGGTAGCACTCATTTCACACACGAATTGATTATTCGGTATGAATAAAGCATAAATAGTCAATGCGAAAATTTAGTATCGCTATCTTCCTGCATTTCTTCTATCATCCTTCCTCAATTAATTCACAATCCTCAATTCAATTTTCCAGGGTTCCTGCCCCCCACGTAGTGGCCGCAAGGGCCTACAGGATAACAAGTCCCAGCAGCTGTAACACAGCCCTGTTCAAACTTGGGAGGTTCCTGAACAACCAGAACGGCGGCGAGAAGAATCAAATAAGGGTTGACGAGGGCAACGTCACAAGAAGGCTCAGCTGGGAAAGGTGAGGGGTTTTTCTCACATTTGACTTCGAGGAACTATTGTGTTTCTCCCCCAAACCCCCCAAGGCGAAACAAATCTCTGCGTTCCGTGCCGGGTACAATAACATCCCCTCCCCCTCCGGTCACTCGAGGATCGGCCTCCTGAGCGGAGTCTAATCGACCTAATATCGCATCCCCCGAAGGGATCCACCTGGGGGGTGGCTCTCGCCCTTCGGAAGCGGTCGTAGCCCCCGTGACCTCGGCCGTTTCTGATGAGCCGCTTCGGTAATTTTTGTTTATTCGACTCTCGGCGGTTTCGGAGACTGATTTATTGGTCTTTTCGGGTGTTTGGGGTTGTTTCGGAAGGTGGAGCGGCCGCTTAATGGGTGTTTACTTGTCGAAGTATTAGTTTTTTTTGTCTATTTTTCAAGGAGAGACACGCTGAACAGCCGCCTACCGAGGTCCTCCAGCATCGACTCCATGGTGGAGGCGGTGTGGGCGGAGACGTTGACGGTGTCCCCGCCGGAGCCGCTTATCGCCCCCCAGGTCCATCAGGAGAAACGTCTGTCGCTGAGACCCGACAGGCCGCTGGCGTTGGTGTCGCCCTCTGTGGGAAGGAGGATGAAGGGCCAGAGGGGAATCAATGGTGAGTCGTTTTTTTCGTAACTCAATTAATGTGTACTTTTTTTGGTGTTTCCCGAGAAACTTCATACATCCCTCCCATAACTCTATCGCTTCCAATTATGATGAAATTCTTCAGCTTCGTTACCACTTAGTCTCGAACGTCTCACATGAGGGCGGGTATCTTCTACGTCGTGGTTTGTGTTTCTCCGCGTTTTCCGCTGAGAAATTACCTGAATTTTTCACCTCGACAACGACATTTGACATCTTTTGGGTGGAATAGAACGTGTCTCAGAATATACACGTTCTTTTTTTGGGTGAGGCTTTTTAAATGAATCACGGTGCCATATGCATTCAAGCAAGTGAATAAAGTGCTGGATTTCATCGCAAATTTGTATATTCTCTTTCAAATTTTATTAGGAGATTTTTCCTGAATGGTATAATTCTTAACGTTCAAACTAAGGAGGGAAAAAATTACTGATTGAAAAGGTCCTATAAAAAAAAAGTTCACAAACTCACCGATAAAATTGATCCAAACTGTTTACAAAAATTCGTTTGATGTGCACAAGGTCTTGCCCAGCCTAATAACGAATTATGACATGCATGAACTCCACATCAGTTTGCTCGCGAATAACGTCACAAGCATTTTCAATGCGTTGTTTCAGTTCTTCAACACTTTTCACCTCACCGTTACTAATGTTTCCAAATGACCCCCAAAGAAGAAATCAGAAGGGTTGAAATCCGGGGAGTGTGCAGGCCAAGAAATTGACCACCCACGTCCTATCCTTCTAAAGTCTCGAAAATCATACGCTCTGTCAGATGATTTCCCGTAAACTGAACGCGTTTAAAAAACACATTTGAACCTCTATACGTACCTATATCAGATCCGGGTTGGGAATTTCTCAGATTCGTGGGTAACTTTGATTTCGAAATACTAGGACCTGGTGAATATTTTATATGAAGGATTTTTGGAATTTTGACTTAATTTGATGAGTTCCAGCACCTGTCAAAAAATAACCTCACCTTTGAAAACACCCTGTTCAATACAAGCTGTTCTTGATTAAGTTCGCTGTGATGGCGCATCCGCCATAATATAAAATAAAAAAATTATCGAAGGTTAATGAATAATTCCAATTTTATTATGCGGAATGATGGCAGATGAAATGAAATGGCTCAATGTATATTTGCTAAATTATCTGTCAAGAATTCCTCGCAATCTTGGAATTACTGAAAATAAAGTAGCTGAATGATTTCTGACGAAAATGAGCCGATCTTTATGAAGATCATGGTATTTTTACAGAAAGTAATATCCCCTTCCATAGAAAGAACGTTATACTACCTGGAAAACCTGTTTATTCCAATTTCTTCCTGGAAATAAGGAAACAAATTTCCCTCCATTGTGAATATTGAGTAAACTGTGTTTATGACGTCAACAACCATATAAAGACTGCATTTTCCGCAGTTATACGAAATAGTTTTTCCTCGTTATGCGACCATAAAAGACTTTACTTCGTTTGTCGACACCCCTTCCAATATGCAGAAAATGGAAGAATGAAATTTTATGTTATACTTCGTTGAATTTAATTCAAATGTAAAGAAAAGTTAGTGGCATTAAAAGTGTTACACCCAGATGGAATAAACGGTCACAAATCGGCTGCTACTGAAATAGGGTTGAAGGATAGGAAGCAGAGGATGAACCTTCTTTCTGCACAGCTCCGGGGCTGTCACGTCACCTCGTTCCAAGTTTCTTGGATTATCTATGTCAGAGCCTGTGAAAAAAAAAAATTCTAACATATCCTTAACAAACTTAGAGAATTGTCCGCGGAAACGTTGCGGAAATATTCCCCGGGATATTTTTCTCCGTCGTCTCGGATACGTAGAAAAATCCACTTGCTTATTTCTCCCTTCATTGGAACGGGCCCAAGATGAGAGTTTTCGCGTGGAGGATTTATATTCCATTCTATCTGATACTCTAGACTGAGTTATTATCGCTGGTGTCCCGTTTCAGGTTTTCCCCCTTCCTCGGAAAATTCGAAATGTTTTCCACGAAGCATCTTCTTTCTCCCCCATTCTCGATATTCATTATTCATTCGAATTTTCGAAACTCTTGTGACAAATTTGCACCTAATGGAAACTTCAATCTTAATGGCCTTTTTAATAATTCGGGAAATCTCATAGATATTTTCAACATTTCCTACGACGACTGTCTTGAGGCGCCATTCAATTTTTCGGTTCAAGCAAAAGCTGGACAAAACACTAAATCCATCTGGTATCCTTTGTGCCCTATTGTCACAACACAATGGATTATCACTAGCAATCCCATTTCAAAGCCACAAAATTATATCCTAAAAATGATTCCCAAGAGTAATTCGAATTATTATGAAATAACGTCCCCTTACTTCATTGTACCGATTTATCCAAGATATAAAATTCAAAATTCAATCGGAAACTTCGACGAATTGGCACGTTTCAAAAGTTGTTCATGTTTATTCTCAACTTTTTCCATATCTTTTTCACAACAAAACAATAAATTCATCAAGTATTCATTGTGCCCTATTGTCACAACACAATGAATTATCACTAGCAACCCCTTTCAAAGCCACAAAATTATATTCGAAAAATGATTCCCAAGAGTAACTAAAATTGTCATAAAATATCATTCTCTCACTTTATTGTATCGATTTATCCA
The DNA here is from genome assembly GCA_963966015.1 of Aphidecta obliterata. Classification (NCBI taxonomy): domain Eukaryota; kingdom Metazoa; phylum Arthropoda; class Insecta; order Coleoptera; family Coccinellidae; genus Aphidecta; species Aphidecta obliterata. The sequence continues at coordinate 7,361,390 of OZ014431.1, forward strand.
AAAAACATCGTATAAATTATCGTATATATAAAATTCGAAGAATTGGCTGATTTCAAAAGTTGTACATGTGTATTCACAACCTTCCCCATATTGTGTTTACAACAAAACAATAAAATCATCAAGTATTCATTGTGCCCTATTGTCACAACATAATGGATTATTACTAGCAATCCCATTTCGGAGCCACAAAATTATATTCAAAAAATGATTCCCAAGAGTAACTCAAATAATTATAAAATAACATTCTCTTACTTCATTGTATCGATATATCCAAAATAAATCATATAAAATTCGAAATTCAATCGGAAACTTCGACGAATTGTCTCATTTCAAAAGTTGTTCATGTGTTCTCACAACTTGTTTCATATCGTTTTCACAACAGAACGATAAATTCCTCAAGTATTCATTGTGACCTATTGTCGCAACACAATGGATTATCACTAGCAATCCCATTTCAAAGCCACAAAATTATATCCTAAAAATGATTCCCAAGAGTAATTCGAATTATTATGAAATAACGTCCCCTTACTTCATTGTACCGATTTATCCAAGATATAAAATTCAAAATTCAATCGGAAACTTCGACGAATTGGCACGTTTCAAAAGTTGTTTATGTGTATTCTAAACTTTCTTCATATTGTTTTTACAACAAAACAATAAATTCATCAAGTATTCATTGTGCCCTATTGTCACAATACAATGGATTATCACTAGCGACCCCGTTTCGAATCCACAAAATTATATTCGAAAAATGATTCCCGAGTGTACCTCAAAATCATTATAAAATAACATTCTCTTGCTTTATTCCAAAATTCATCATATAAAATTCAAAATTCAATCGGAAACTTCGACGAATTGGCACGTTTCAAAAGTTGTTTATGTGTATTCGAAACTTGTTTCATATCGTTTTCACAACAGAACGATAAATTCCTCAAGTATTCACTGTGACCTATTGTCGCAACACAATGGATTATCACTAGCAATCCCATTTCAAAGCCACAAAATTATATTCCAAAAATAATTCCCAAGAGTAACCCAAGTTATTATGAAATGACATAACCTTACTTCAATGTATCGATATACCCAAAATACATCATATAAAATTCAAAATTCAATCGGAAACTTCCACGAATTGGCTCATTTCAAAAGTTGTTTATGTGTATTCTAAACTTTCTTCATATTGTTTTTACAACAAAACAATAAATTCATCAAGTATTCATTGTGCCCTATTGTCACAATACAATGGATTATCACTAGCGACCCCGTTTCGAATCCACAAAATTATATTCGAAAAATGATTCCCGAGTGTACCTCAAAATCATTATAAAATAACATTCTCTTGCTTTATTCCAAAATTCATCATATAAAATTCAAAATTCAATCTGAAACTTCCACGAATTGGCTCATTTCAAAAGTTGTTCATGTGTATTCACAACTTTTTTCATGTCGTCTTCACAACAAAACAATAAATTCATCAAGTATTCATTGTGCCCTGTTGTCACAACACAATTGATTATCACTAGCAATCCCATTTCGAAGCCACAAAATTATATTCCAAAAATAATTCCCAAGAGTAACTCAAATTATTATAAAATAACATAACCTTACATTATTGTATCGATATACCCAAAATACATCATATAGAACTCAAAACTCCATCGGAAACTTCGACGAATTGGCTCATTCCAAAAGTTGTTTATGTGTATTCAAAACTTTCTTCATATTGTTTTCACAACAAAACAATAAATTCATGAAGTATCCATTGTGCCCTATTGTCACAATACAATGGATTATCACTAGCGATCCCGTTTCGAATCCACAAAATTATGTTCGAAAAATGATTACCGAGTGTAACTCAAAATTATTATAAAATAACATTTTCTTGCTTTATTTCAAAATTCATCATATAAAATTCAAAATTCAATCTGAAACTTCCACGAATTGGCTCATTTCAGAAGTTGTTCATGTGTATTCACAACTTTTTCCATGTCGTTTTCAACAAAACAAATAAATTCATCAAGTATTCATTGTGCCCTATTGTCACAACACAATTGATTATCACTAGCAATCCCATTTAAAAGCCACAAAATTATATTCAAAAAATGATTCTCAAGAGTAACTCGAATTATTATAAAAATAACATTCCCTTTCTTTATTGTATCGATATATCCAAAATAAATTATATAAAATTCAAAATTCAATCGGAAACTTCCACGAATTGGCTCATTTCAAAAGTTGTTTATGTGTATTCGAAACTTTCTTCATATTGTTTTTACAACAAAACAATAAATTCATCAAGTATTCATTGTGCCCTATTGTCACAACACAATTGATTATCACTAGCAATCCCATTTCGAAGCCACAAAATTATATTCCAAAAATAATTCCCAAGAGTAACTCAAATTATTATAAAATAACATAACCTTACATTATTGTATCGATATACCCAAAATACATCATATAGAACTCAAAATTCCATCGGAAACTTCGACGAATTGGCTCATTCCAAAAGTTGTTTATGTGTATTCAAAACTTTCTTCATATTGTTTTTATAACAAAACAATAAATTCATTAAGTATTCATTGTGCCCTATTGTCACAACACAATTGGTTATCACTAACGATCCCATTTCCATGCCACAAAATGAAAATTGTACTATAATTTAACTGCACACCGTTTTTCGACTAGGCTGCGACACGTCATGATTAAAACTGATCCAAAGACTCGACTCATTTTTTTCGTCAGAAACACGAGTGATCGTCTATGTCATCATTTAGTAATCGTTCTCATACCGATACGTTATATTTTCATATATGGAATTCATCCGAGAGTTATCCATTCATGATAATCCAAAAAATTTCAGGGAACGTTTAAGGCCTGAATGCGCCGGTTTAAACGAGCGATTTCCGAAAATTCCGCCACTCGAGAGATCTGACCTAGTGATTCTCGTGGTTCTCGTCTCCGAACGGTCTGAATAAGGACAGAAGACAGAAGTAGACGGTCCGTTATCTCGCACCCGAACGAGTCGTTAGAAAAAGACGACCGGTCTTTCGAGCAGCGTCTCAGACAAAGAGGTACCTCGAACAATCGGTTGTAGTTGTAGCTATCCGTCCCGCTGCCGCCTACCTGTTGTGGTCAAGCGATGTCAACGATCATTTCGTTAGCTACTTGCAATAATTCGGTGAAAACTGCGAGAAATCTGAGGACAAAATGACGTTGGACCATCCGAAAATAGTTAAATTCGACTAGTTTTGTGTTGCGACGACGGGTGTTTACGTTTACGTGCAAGGTGTTTTCGAGACAGGTGTTTTTGAGGTTAGGCGTTCGTTAACTTTTCCTCCAGTTTGCGTCCAAAGATGCGAGACGGCGTTTTCGTTTTCGAGCGGGTTCCTTTCGACAGACGACTGGAAATTAATGAAGATTTCGGGTTTTCCGGGAGTTAGTGTCGGTTTTCGAGTGCCCCCGAATGAAAGGCGATAAACTGGCGGTCGTCTTCAGGATAAAGAAGAAGTACGGTAAGAATTCGGTGATTGTGTCTAACGAGGAATTTTTGTAATGAAGGCGAGAAGGCTATTACGACTAAATGAGGTCGTGAAGTGATTATCGAATCGGAATTGTCAAGGAGAGAAGTGTTATTTTGCCGATTCTTTGTTGCAATAGAGCGACCGTTTACTGACACAAATTGCATAAATTTAGTCGACAACTATGCGAGAAGAACCCTGCACATTTTACACATAAGTTTTATCTTTAACTTCCTAGTCGTCTTCGTTTCCTGTGTTCGACAAGAGAATTCATATTTAATTCCTAAAAAAACCCTAATTCTCCATGAATCCATCAAAAAACATGCATAAGAAAATTATTCGACCTAAAAATTTTTTTAACCTAGTTTTCTACAGTTCAGGTCGCCTCGAAAAGAATCAGCGTCTCTTAAATATATCTATTGTATGAAAAAATATTATACCTTGTTCATAAAAACAAAAGCCCAGTGGAAATCAGATAGTTCCAAATCATAACAGAAACGATAATTCGGAAAGAAACAAATAAAATAATTAACACTCGAATAGGAGAAAACAGTAAAAAACGAAAAGTTTCTGAGTCCAGTTAAAGATTGCATTTTTGATGTTATTGAAAAAATGTGTAATTACAAACAAAAAAAAAACAAAATTTACATTCAATAAAAACTAAACAAAAATAACACAAACTGCTCTAGGTGCATACAAAACTTTTATATCTTACTTTCATGTCTGCAAATTTCCTTATTACTTCTATTGAATTTATTTCATCAGCAATACTGAATCGACTTATTCCAAAAGTTGTTCATGTGTATTCACGACTTTTTCTATTTTTTTTCATCAAGTATTATTTGTACCCTATTGTCACTTTTGGGTATAAAAGATCTTAAAAAAATTATTCCCAAGAGTAAATCAAAATTTTTATAAAATAACATTCCCTAACGTTATTGTACCGAAATATCCAAAATAAATCATATAGAATTAGAAATTAAATCGGAAACTTCGACGAATTGGCTCATTTCAAAAGTTGTGTATGTGTATTCACAACTTTTTCCATATCGTTTCCACAACGAAACAATAAGTCCATCAAGTATTCATTGTGCCCTATTGTCACAACACAATGAATTATCACTGGCGATCCCATCTCGAAGCCACAGAATTATATTCAGAAAATAATTCCCAAGAGTAACGCAAATTATAATAAAATAACATTCCCTTACTTTATTGTATCGATATATCCAAAATACATCATATAAAATTCAAAATTCAATCGAGAACTTCAACGAATTGGCTCATTTCAGAAGATGTTCATGTGTATTCACAACTTTTTTCATATAATTTTCAGGAAAAAACAATAATTTCATCAAGAATTCATTCTGTCCTATTGTCACAACACAATTGATTATCACTAGCAATTCCATTTCAGATCCACAAAATAATCTTCAAGAAATGATTCCAAAATGTAAAATTATCATAAAATAACATTCCCTTACTCTATTGTATCGATATACATATCTGAAATACATCATAAAAAATTCGAAACTCAATCGGAAACTTCGACGAATTGGCTCATTCCAAAAGTTGTTCATGTGTATTCACAACTTTTTCCATATTGTTTTCACAACAAAACAATAAATTCATCAAGTGTTCATTGTGCCCTATTGTCACAACACAATTGATTATCACTAGCAATCCCATTTCGAAGCCACAAAATGAATTTGTACTATAATATACCTGCACACTGGTTATCGACTAGTCTGCGATACGTCTTGATTAGAACCGATTCATAAACTTGACTTGATTTTCTTCGTAAAAACAGAAATAATAGTCTACATCATAAATTCAACTAAACTTAAAAAGTTTTTTAAAGAAACCACCATGATATTCCATTATTTCCATATCTTGGTAGCCCGAACCTAATCATAAAAACATTAAAAACCCCATCCGATTCAAAGAACTCGAGATAATTTTCCCGGTAATCATCTGTTCGTTCACCGCGTTAAACCTCGAACTTTCCGAGGAAAATAGAAAATTATCGCGAAGCGAGCGGGGCGTTATCCCTCGCCGATAAACCGTAGTTTCCACCGAAGTTTTCCAAACGATCCTTTGTCGCGCGGTATTAATTGGGAAAATAGAAAATCCGAACGTTTTCTTTCAAGATTCGATTTTCCGATCGCCTCCAAAGTCTTGGAGGAGCTTTCGCAGTTAATTCGTCAAAGGGGTGTAATATGGGGAGACGCGACTGGAATACGAACGGGGAATTAGGGGGGATTATGCAGTGCCTTTCGACACTCCCGAGGCGAAAATTGTGGGTTTAAATTCGCGTTGGAGTTATCATCAAGATATGGATTGAATTCGAAAACGATGAGGAAAGTGGTTCGATTTATTTTTTAAGAAGTTTTTCCATAAAAATGTCTTTTCGAATATCTTATAGAAAAAAAAATGTTTACATAATATTCTGGCGTGTTCATGTTATGGCTCTAGAGGATTACCTCAAATTTACAAACGACAGTTGCCAGCAGGTATTTTATAGAATATATTAGAACCTAATAAGTAGATGATAGGAATAGGAAAGGCCAGAATGAGGTAGATATTGGCTTTGTCCTTGGTTACAATTTGTCATTATGTGATAGTTAGAGATTTTCGTCTTATTTTCATTGGTTGTAAACATTTGAGCCCCATTGGCAAAGGTGGGAGAAAGTGTCAACATTTTATGCATATTTCGTAGAGAAAGCTAACTTAACATCACAGCTTGGATAAGATACCAACATTTTATTGTACTGGTGTAATGAAAGATTCTAACAATATCTTTATCATTAGAAACTGTTAATTCAGATCTATCAGAGACAGATCTTATTTGTTCTTCGTAAGGTTGGTGAAATCGATACAACCAAACAAGTTGATGTATTGTTATGGAAACCAGAAATGTTCATAAGTTTCAAGAAATTAAAATGAAAAATAAATTCAAATAATATCACCGAAAAGTCAAGAACTTTCAAAAATCTTTAGTCAATTCAGTTAATTCTATCAATTTATAGATTTTTGTAATATGATATCTTCAAAGAGGGTTCAGATTATTTAAAAATAAGAAAATGTGAATTGATTCAAATGATTCATTGTAAATAGTTTAGTTTAGTTAGTTATGTTTAGATTATAGAAAGAATGTATCAAGAATGTTACCATGGGAATGAGGTATCAAATAATATGGATGGGAAAGCAGACGAATGAAAGGTTGGGAGAGAAACGTCAAAGTAAAAAGATCGATAATTTTCAAAACGTTGGTAGAAAGATTGATTTTGTTAGAAGATATAATGAATGGTATTTGGAAGTTGGTCAAGAGTGGATTTTCATAGATTGAGTTGTTGGGGTTGATTTGGCAAGTAAAGGAGAGAAGGAGAAATTGAAAATTGCATAAATAGTGAGTGCACTCACCAATCGAACGTTATTTTAGAGTTTAGAAATATTAGTTATAGGTTCCTTTGATAGTTGGGGTTGGTTTTTTAGAATAAGATTGCTAATTAAATAGATAATTTTTTGAGAAAATTCTTTTCGTTTTTTCTCCTTTATAATCCTCCTTCCTTCTTGAAAAAGAGTCTCGGAAATAAAAATGGAAAAATATATAATTGAAACGAAATTCTTTTAAATATTGTTAGTGGTTTTCGTGAATTTCAAAATTTAATAATAGTAATATCTTGGAACAGTATATGGTGTTGAGTTTGTAAATAAATCAAATATAACGTTTATATATCACTCAAAAAGAAGTACATTCAAACCAAATTTGAACAGTGAAGAAGGAATAAATATAACCATTCAATAAATATACTAGAGTTACAATGGGGTTCAACGATCTGAAGCCAAAATTATTAGCCGTACAGTGGCGGTACATAGTACATAGTTGAGAAAAGAACTACAACCTGCCGAGAGGGTCCGGTCCATTTCAACACTCAATGATATAACTCATCCCAGTTTCCGTATATAACCCCGGTTTTTTCGGGGATGGAAACTTCGAGGAATCCAAGCGGCAGACAATGGAAAGGCAATCTGGCGAGGACTTGAGGGTTGTCCCATAACAATCGTTGACGACCGGAGAGATCCGGATAAAACTCGTATCCTCAACTCGCACACTCGAAGGAGGAGGGGGAAGAAATAACAATTCGCGGAAAACCCCATTTTCCCCAAGTTGGAGTATCGGTAATTGAATGAGGTCCAGAAAATTCCGAGTTCGATCGGAATCCTTCCAATCTCTCGGGAATAACCAATCATTAGGAACCTATCCAGATTCTAATTGACGTTTCTGCTCGGTACGACGTTTTGGGATTCGCCGAAGATGAGCGGAGTTAAGCACTCGGTTTCGGATTCTTATATGCATAATTTAAGTGTAAGCTGTATATCGACTTCGCGTTTCGGTTTGAACCGATTTATAGTACCGATTCCGTTTCCTTGGTTAGTCACATGAATGATCGTTGTAATAATACGACTTGTACCCTTAGTAATGGTACAAGTTATTAAGATGGAATTTAAGTATTATTTTATATCCCCCTGCTGTCACCATTTATAATCTATTGTCCGAAAAGAATTGAGTTCGTGCTTCCTGCACGAAGAGGAAGTCTTTTGTTTTACCTTTTCTGAGGAACAGGTATTCAGGAAAGAAAACCCAGAAATTCAAAAGAACATATTATATTTACGAAAAATACGTACAAAATCATCAAAATAAAAACATCTATCATTCACCTAGTTTCGCATAATCATAATTAAATCAGACAATTAAACTCCTACGTTCCCTATTTCATACAAACATACCAATTCAAATGTACGAGGGGTCAATTAACTTGATACAAAATAAATACAATTATTTCCACATTCCTTACATTGAAACACATCAAATCGATTTCGGGTCGAGTTATCAATAATATTGGGGATTACAACAACACCATTTACATGTATAGGGGTTAAAACTTTGAACTGAATTTTCCTACCTTGATCTGCAAACCACCTAATCCCTTTTTGTACCTACTGGAAAACAAATTCACTCACTCCGAAAGTGACCTCAACCTTTTTGTTCGCACTCCCGCAACAAATACGACTTCTAACTCTACTCAAAACGCAACTTCTTCGACTCTCACTTCCACGATCTAACACAGATTGTTTCCCTAATCCGGTCTCTAAAAATTCTCGACTGAAAATACTAAAGCTATTTTCCTACAACGGACTACCACCTCAATTTTAGTCCATACACCGGCCTAGAACCGATACTTAAAATTCTGTACCTATCTTGGTACCTCCCTGACTTTCAACTACACCAGCAGTAAACTTTTCCCCCTTCAAAGACCTAATTCCTGAGTGGACATTTTTCTCAGTGCCTCTCACTCAGCTTGGAGACACCCACGTTCTCAAATTCTTTCTCCGAAATTTTCTCACAAATCAATCGTAGTTGCAAATTCTCCCCTTTTCTCGACCTTATCTCGCCCTGTAGTCATGACATCCATCGACTAGAATGTAGTCAAATCAACGACATCCGTTGATTATACAAAGTAATACAAAGTGTATGTACAAATATACAGACTCTTCTCCGAGATGTGTAACCAAATTTGAGATTAATTATTCATATTCCCAAATATTACATCATTTCTTTTGCAACTTTGTGCCCACGTATGGTCGAAATATCATGGATTCCGTCGACTCTGGCGTTTTATGCAGCCTCTCGTCGGAAAATTCGATAGAACCGCTACAAAGTTCGCAGACCCGAATTTCGACGATTCCGGATTTATTTGTCTGGAAAATTGCTCGACTGAAGTCTCGGGGTAAACAACTCGACTGGATGCTTCGCGGGGGGGCGAGATGAGATCTTGATGGACCGAAAATATTCCGGGGGAAACGGGTAAACATGGGGGCGGCGGAGAGAAGAAAGTGGCCGTAATGAGATTGCGGGGGGAATTATTCTCCCGATCTCACCTCCGAGTTTGGGGGGCGGCGAGTGGCGGAATTGGGTTAATCCCTGCGAGTTATTTTGTTTTATTGTTCGAGAAGTGATTGGGGCGGCAATTTTAGTCGACCGGGAAAATTGGAAAGTGAACATTCTTCGGGTTGACTCGAATGGGGAGAGGAAGAAATGATTAACTTCACTTCCTTCAATATTGCCCTCTTCAATTTGTTTATATTTATTCACAATTTTTCCATATCGTTTTCACAACAAAACAATAAATTCATCAATCATTCATTGTGCCCTATTGTCACAACACAATTGATTATCACTAGCAATCCCATTTCAAAGCCACAAAATGATCTTCAAAAAATGATTCCCAAGAGTAACTCACAATTATTATGAAATAAAATTCCCTTACTTTTTTGTATCGATATATCCAAAATACATCATATAAAATTCGAAATTCAATCGGAAACTTCGACGAATTGGCTCATTTCAAAAGGTGTTCATGTGAATTCACAACTTTGCCATATCGTTTCCACAACCAAACAATAAATTTATCAAGTTTTCATTGTGCCCTATGTCACAACACAATTGATTATTACTAGCAATCCCATTGGAAAATGAACATTCTTTGGGTTGACTAGAATAGAGAGAGGAAGACATGATTAACTCCACTTCCTTCAATATTGCCTTTTCAATTCTTAGGATTATTATGACTATAAAAGGAAAAAAGTTTCGAGAACAAAAAGAATAAAAAACATAAAACTATTATTCAAAATAGAACGAACGATTCCAAGAATTTATAAATGGAAATAAAATACGACCTAGTTCGGATTTGGATTTCATCTTCCACCATCTCCAGACGTCTTCTATCCCAGCCTCCATCTAGGCGTCCCCCAATAAACGCATTCGCATAACATTAAGGTTTACACCTTCCGTACGTGACGATGCAAGGATGGCCTGATTTTCCGGGAAACGCGTCCCGAATATCGAATTTCCAAGTCGATCTGACGCCACAGATTTCAAGACGCGGAAAAATTGGCAATATTGACGTCAGATTTTCTCTCCGTTTAGTGTTCATTACTGGAGATTATTGTAGAAACTGATGTTTGAAGCTTGGGGTATTATCTTAGTCCAAGAGCCCGTGACTGCCAGACCTTCCTTTTATAATATAAGCTGAAAGTTTTTCTATGTATACCTTTAGTAAAGGTAAGAACGATCCCCACCCATTATACCTGGGTAGTGGTGGCTTTGGCAGGTAACAGGTAATAAAGGTGTATAAAATTCCATCTTAAATTTATTAATTTATAAAACTTATTTTTTATATATATCTGTTTGTAACAATATCACAACTTACGTCATTCATTACCAGACGCTTAATACGGTTCCAACCCTTCGCCAGACACCCCTAAACTATAATATTTTGTAATTTTACTTACGTTATTTTTTAAAAGCTGAATTTTATATATGTTTTTTGGGGAACTATAAAAAGATGTTTCTTTAGTAGCCAGACACATTCGAGGGTTCTATCATCCTGCCAGACGCATTGGAGTGCATAGAAAATGTGAGAGCGCGGTGCTTATGTACTAACTGGTGCGAGTGAGACAGGCCGTTCGGTTTATTGCGATCTTGTACTGAAAATTAGCTATCCTTTATCAAGAAATTCAATTTAATAAATTTGTTATAAATTTCTAAAACAATTTGCATTAAAGTATAATTTTATAAGAAAATATAATCCGAAAAAATCACTAAATTTAGATTTTCATACGTCTTATGAAGTTTATTATATTTATTCATAATTCTTTTGAAAAGCAAACATTAAAAAAAAATAATTTTATTTCAAACAAATATTCAATGATTTTTAAATCAATTATCAAATTCTTTACAATCAAATGCATTATTTAATAATTTTCATCGTTGTCGTCGATATTTCCATTTTCGTCTTCGCTACTCCAGTCCTCGCATTGATCGTTGTCAATATCACCTTCGTTCGTTTCTGTAATAATAAAATGATCCTAGTTAATTATAAGCTGTCATAAATTCGTGTTATATATTCTCATCCAATTATTACATACCTGACATTTGTTGTAAAGATTCACTAACATAATTCGGTAACTGATCCCCCTCAAACCATTTAAAATAGTATTGATTTTTTTCCAGAATCCAACCATAATTTACTGGTTCGTATGCTGTTGGAATTTTCAAGTGAGCATTGTTCCATATAGAACATATATAATTTTTTTTTTTTTTCTATCACAAAAAATACAAACGATCTCGTTGTCATTATTACCAACAATATTATCCGACGAAATAATCATGTCCTGAATTGAAATATTATTATCACTAACATCCGGTTCAGAAGAATTAGAATGATCCTGAAGAGTTGAAGATTGTGGACTTTTTGGTGGAGAAATTTTAATTACCTGTGATGTCGTGGGAGATTCTGTAGGTACAGGCTGTAAATAAGATTCATCTTGTGATGTAGAAGGTTGTGCTCCGATTGATTGGGAACGTAAAATTTCTTGCGATTTTATTTGAGATTCCAAATCAAGTGGTACTGAACTCGACTGGAGTGTTGATGATGAAGTTGGAGATGAGTTGCCGGTTAGCACACTGCTTATTTGTTTTTTTCTTTTTATTTTTTCAGTACTTACAGGTTCATTACTGAAGTATTTTTTCATGAGACCTGTAAATGCTTTATAACATGACCGGTGATAACGATTATCTATATATTCACCAGGTAAAATAATGTTTTTATACTTGAGGTTATGTATTTTTCTTAATTTTAAAATAGTTTGACATTTTTTAAAAGTCTCTTCCGAAAATATTACTAGATCTTCACCACTTTTTTTACAGACAAAACAAACTTCTTCTACGTTTTCGTCACTCATGATAAAAAATTTATTTATTTATTAAAACTGGATCACATTTATCAACCAAATAACACAGTTTAATATTACAATGTTTACTATTACTACGACTATATAACTGTTCACTGAATAATACAGAGTAAACGACAGCTGATGCGCAGTAAAAGATCGCAATAAACCGAACGGCCTGTCTCACTCGCACCAGTTAGTACATAAGCACCGCGCTCTCACATTTTCTATGCACTCCAATGCGTCTGGCAGGATGATAGAACCCTCGAATGTGTCTGGCTACTAAAGAAACATCTTTTTATAGTTCCCCAAAAAACATATATAAAATTCAGCTTTTAAAAAATAACGTAAGTAAAATTACAAAATATTATAGTTTAGGGGTGTCTGGCGAAGGGTTGGAACCGTATTAAGCGTCTGGTAATGAATGACGTAAGTTGTGATATTGTTACAAACAGATATATATAAAAAATAAGTTTTATAAATTAATAAATTTAAGATGGAATTTTATACACCTTTATTACCTGTTACCTGCCAAAGCCACCACTACCCAGGTATAATGGGTGGGGATCGTTCTTACCTTTACTAAAGGTATACATAGAAAAACTTTCAGCTTATATTATAAAAGGAAGGTCTGGCAGTCACGGGCTCTTGCACTATCTAGTTTGTTTATTAAACAGTAGATTCCTGTAAGTAGACACGCATATTCCGGTTTTTGTCACAGTATTATTTTCTTGTTGAAATGACAAACTGCAGTTTGGTTGCATCAACTAATGTAAATTTTGTTATGTCTAGAGGAATCAAACGACCGGAATTGTCACGTAAAACAACAAATATTCCTGCTGCGTATTTATAGGGGGAATTTTCTGTAGAAGTAACCGAATTCCTGTTGTATATCCTGGAATATTTCTCTGAGTAGACAAAAAGAAAAATAACTCGTTACTTTCCTTATCGCAACTTTTGTACTGTTGACACCTCATGTTTATCCCCCGAAAATTATACATGGGAACCCTTTATGTGATAATCTTATACCGGACTCCTGTTTACACCCAGTTAATATTTAACTTCCCGTTTGGCAAATATGTACGTCGAATGATCACACATTTCAGACGAAATAACCTCGTTTCCCTCGATAAAAGGTTATCTCTATTCACGACGACAGTCGTTTTGTACGTGACGAATTGACAAGCGAACGTATCTATCCCCCATATTTTGATACTTCAATAGCGCCATTGTGCGTCCTGCATCCGGTTAGATATTGGAACGAAAAATAATAATTCTCTTACTTTTTTAATCGTTCGCAGTGGAACACTTCTTAAAGATGCCCCCATGCGACAGTGTAATGAAAATTAACAAACTCGGAACACGCCTGGTAGTGAAACACATGGTTAGAAGATAGAATCAAATATCAAGAGATATAATCGCAGTTTCCAAGGCCAGCGGTCGGACAGATGGGAAAAATCCACTCCTATCAGAGTCTATCCGTTTCCATATAAAACATTCGCAAAGTTTGACGTATAAAAATGTGGATCTTCAAAAATTTCAACTTCAAAGTGCAGTAGTTACCGAAAAAATTAATTCTTGTGGAAAGCAAGTATATTTTCGGAATGTACACCCTCGAATCATATTGATAACATGTATTTCCTTTCTATGTCCCAACATCCGTTGAAATTCACAAAAACTAAATTGTTTGAAAAAAATCATAAAATTTTGTAATCTTTTCTGGGGACGTCTCGATGATCTCTTTCGGTAGTCAAAGGGTGCAGCCGAATGTGAAAAAATCTCCACCCATTAGAGTCTACCGTTTCCATATAAAACAATCACAAAGTTGGACATATAAAAATGTGGATCTTTAAAACTTTCAACTCCAAAGTGCATTAGTTACCGAAAAAACTATTTCTCGTGAGAAGCAAGTATATTTTCGGAGTCTAAACACTCCAATTATATTGGTAACATGAATTTCCTCTCTATATTGAAACAAATTTATTTTTCAAAATTTTCCTTGTAGATGGTCGGAAAATTTTTTGGGAAAAAAATTTTTTTCGGCTTATCATCTTGAAATGTCTTTCATCAATTAATCCGGCCACGCTGATTCCAAATACACAATCAGCTTCTCCATAGACCAAATCGTTTTGTCGCAACATACGTCGAAATTCACAAAAAAAAAAAATTGCTTGAAAAAAAATCATAAAATTTTGAAATAATATTTTGGGGACCTCTCGATGATCACTTCCGGTAGTCAAAGGGTGCAGCCGAATGGAAAAAAATCATCACCTACTAGAGTCTATCCGGTTCCATATAAAACAATCGCAAAGTTGGAGGTATGAAAATGTGGATCTTTAAAACTTTCAAGTTCAAAGGGCAGGAGTTACCAAAAAAATCATTTCTCGTGAAAAGCAAGTATGTTTTCGGAATCTACACCCTCGAATCATATTGATAACATGTATTTCCTCTATACCTATATGATGATGAGCCAAAAAAAATTTTTTCGACTAAAAATTTTGCGGCAAGGAAAATTTAGAAATTTTTTTTTCCAATAAATAAAGGAAATACATGTTATCAAATTTATTCGAGGATGTTGATTCCAAATATGTGCTTGGTTTTCAAGAGGAAATAATTTTTTCGGTTTCTATTCCACTTCGATATCGAACTTTTCAAAGATCCACATTTTTAGATGTCTAAATTTGAGATTTTCCTATATGAAAATGGATCGACTCTAGTGGGCGTAAATTTTTCTTCATTCTTCGGCTACGGAAGAAAAATCAGCGCATACTTCCTGGATCTTTATGATTTTTTTGTCAAACCATGGTATTTTCTAAACTTTCTATTTATATTACGACGAAACTATAAGATTTATGGATAAACCGAATTTGTTGAAAAATTTATTCTTCCATTTAGGAACTAAATATCTGTTATCTGAATAATTCGAGGGTGTGGATTTCAATTATATACACGCTCTTGAAAAGAACCATCTGAATCTACCGATTGGTTGTTGAAGGAGGTTAAATAGATCCTTGGGGAACACCCTTATACGACATTTTATCTTCAAAACTGGCAGAGTTTTACGATTTAACCATAGACTCTGAAGCTGGTGCAGTCGTTGAAGTATTCAAGAGATAAATCACCGCCGCTAAGGCGCGTTTCACATCGAAAATCCCATCTTACCGCACTTCCGTCGGATTTCCCGGTAAACCTAAAATACGACCAACCCTCGCCGAGAGTCCATCCAAGCGAGAATTAGGGGATGACGGGAATCAATTGATAACCAATCGACCCCCGTCCTCTTATCGGCATCTTTTTCGTACCCACCGATACGGATTTATGGGCTCCGTAATCTCTTCTGCTATTTTCACTTCGGCTATGGTTTTTCGAACGTCGAAGATACCTCCTTTGATTTCTGCCATTCATCCGATCGTTTTTGTCTCAACCACCTCAATCAAGAAAATTAGACTCGACCTCCAAAGGTCGGAACCTGCATGCGTAAACATGTTTACCGGTTGAAACCGGACGGGGTCCGTTGACTGTATAAATTGGGGGCCCCTCGGTGGATCCGAAGAAAAGAGACGTCTCATTTGCGACGACCCACACGCCATCTCATTAGAGGCCCCTTCTTGATGCCGGTTAATAACACCGTCCTCGAGACTCGGGGGTGGGAATTATCATCACGTAGTGTTTCGTGTAACGACGTAACAAAAACACGTCGAGATCGAGAGAATAATTGAGCGAGAACGCGCGAGGAATGGGGAATTTCCGGAGTGACGTCGACGAGAGGGTTGTCTAGGTCTCGGAAGGGTTCCAGGATATGTTAGGTCGGAATTTGGGTCGTTCAGTCAATATACCTTGCTCAAACTCGTAACTAGGAGCTAACGACATCAAAACCGAAATCTAATCATAACCTCGAAGGCCTCTTTTCCCCATAAAAACCTCCCCGAGCCTGCACAGATGCGGAACCCTATAAAGTTCATCCGCGCCCCATAAATCTTTAACGACGGTATGGATCCGTAAATTTTCCCGTTCCTTCCTTATGGCGTTAATCTATTTGCGCCTGGGGCGAGGCAGAGAAGGATATCCCTCGAGTATGTCGCATCTGGTCAATTGGTCACCCCTGAACAACCATGTTCTATGATTCCGCGCGTGTCGATCGTGCTGCCGCCGAGCGGCGATGCGACAATCGACTGAGATTTTTTAAATGGAACTACATTGAGTTAATTAAACTGCAAGCCCATTACTGCACTCGTCCTTTGATCGCAGTTGGTACGAATTAGCGAAATTGACGTTAGGCGATGTTCGTCGACGCGAATATCGCGGTCACAGAACTGGACCGATTGCCGAAACGCTGGTTTGCCCTGGTACTTTTCCGCCTCTATGGTTGCGACATGGGGACGCGTTCCAGCTTTTCGTGCTAATCGGATGGAACGGCTGGGATGCGTTTCGTGACGAATGGATGAAATTGGAAATTTCAGGGAGAGAGAGTAGGAAGATCGACTTGTCGTCTAGAATCAGTAAGATTACACAGTTCAAATATAATATTTTTCTAGAAAATTTAATGTGATAATCGAATAAACGCCGTTTTAGAAATGTTAGTGCTTAACTTGGGCAATTATAAGTGTTATCATCGTGTTACGAAGAAGGTTAAGAAGTATAAGGGAAAATCCACTGTAAAATAGTTTATGTCTCCGACAAATGGAACTCAATGGAACCATGTTTCTTTGGTACCGATTTACGGAATTAGTCGTAGAAATTCACAAAAAATAAATTGTTCGAAAAAAACTGACAAAATTGTGAAAAAACGTTCTGGGGACCTCTGAATGATCTCTCTCGGTAGCCAAAGGGTGAAGCCGAATGGAAAAAAAAAACACCTACCAGAGTCTATCCGTTTCCAAATTCAACAATCGCAAAGTTGGACATATAAAAATGTGGATCTTTAAAACTTTCAACTTCAAAGAGCAGTAGTGACCAAAAAAAATTATTTTTCGTGAAAAGCAAGTATATTTTCGGAATGAACACCCTTGAATTATATTGATAACATGTATTTTCTCACCAAATTGAAAAAAAAAAATTCTCAAAATTTTCCTCCCCCGGTCGGAAAATTTTTGGTGAAAAATTCATTTCGGCTTATCGTCTTGAAATTTTTTTAATCTGCCACGCTGATTCCAAATACACAGTCGGTTTCTCCATAGACCTCATCGTTTTGTCGCAACATACGTTGAAATTCACAAAAAATAAATTGTTAAAAAAAAATCATAAAATTTCGAAAATACATTCTGGGAACCTCTCGGTGATCTCTTTCGGATGCCAAAGGGTGCAGCCGAATGGAAAAAAATTCACACCTACCAGAAACTATTCGCTTCCATATAAAACAATAGCAAATTGGGACATATCAAAATGTGGATCTTTAAAACTTTCAACTCCAAAGTGCAGCGGCGACCAAAAAAATTATTTCTCTCGAAAAGCAAGTATATTTCCGGAAAGTACACCCTCGAATTATATTGATAACTTGAATTTCTTCCAAATATTTTTCTTGGCAAATTTTCCATAGACGAAAGTAAACCGTAGTGACTCTTGACAACTGAATGATATAATTAGACGAATTCAAACGTTCAAATATCCACGATAATCCTAAATGAAGTCCCACCTCCGCCACTGCGGTACCCAACAAATAAATGACTCATCGAGATGCAAAACAAAAGCAAACAACGCTCGGAGTTCCCCGCGATGGTCGTCTCTTCACCTACACAGACTGTTGTCGTGTTTGACACCTCAGCGTCCTCCGATAACGACCGAGCGACTTCGATTACAAAATCGCTGATACACGTTTTTGCGAAACATCATGAATAATGCAACGACGAAAAACCGCGCACACGGGGGGTTTCGGAATTTAAATCCCATCGGATCTCGTCGCGAATCGATTTCGTTTTGTGAACATACTTCCCTCCCGAAGAAAAGTGGGTACCGGAGGTTTTTAGATCGAAATAGACAAATCGTGTAGTGTGCGGCCACCTTTAACCGAATCGCGTTAACGTTTCCTGTAATTTCGAACACCAACGAGACGTGGTTTTTAAAGAATTCAAATAATCATTTGACTCCTCTCGGAGGTATGCACATCTCACTAAGGCAGCTTCTTTTCGGGTCGTCCAGGTAGAAGTGAGGGCTAGGGTTGTTAGATTCAAAGATACCGCACGTATTTAAAACTTAGGGTAATTTTTGTGTTCCTCCAGTTCGAAAACAAAATGATCAGATAGCATAAAAAAGACAGAAATCCACGAAATACAATCGTTCATCACTTAAAACCGGATTATAGGTATTCTGCACGAAAGGTTTGAAATATGCGATATTAAAACATAAAAATTACCGTTTCCATACGATTAGATTTTATAGTTCAATAATATTCCAGTAATTAGCAATTAAACATTCTGTTCAAGTTGACGATTTAAGTATCAGTCATGACAATTTATTTTGAAGAATTTTTTCGATTCATTTGAGACTAAAAGTTTCTGATGGGTCTATGAGAGATTGCCTTTAATTGAGGCCATGTAGTGGTCTTCGAACATCTGAAGTTCTGGATATAATCGCTTGGACGGTCGAAACTGGTTGAAAAATATTTTCACAAAAAAAATTTTCTGAGGAAAAATGTCTCCAATATAGAGAAGAAATACATATTTTCATCATAATTCGAGGGTGTAGATTCCGAATTTGTACCTGATTTTCACGAGAAAAAATTTTTTTGATCACTACTGCACTTTGAAGTTGAAAATTTTAAAGATCCACATTTTTAGATGTACAAATTTGGGGTTCTCCTATATGAAAACGGATAGACAATGGTAAGTGTGGATTTTTTTTCCATTCTGTGACATCCTTTGGCTATCGAATAGAATCATCGGAGGGTCCCTAGAGCGTTTTCAAAAACTTTAATGAATTTCTTTTTGCAGAAAAAATTATTTTACGAAACTTTCGACGTATCCGGTGTCAAAACGATGAGGTCTATGGAAAAACCTACTGCATATTTGAAATAAGCTTGGTCGAATTAACTGATACAAAAAATTTCAAAAGTATAGGAAAACAAAAATATTTTGACTAAAAAATTTTCTGACAATATACAGGGGAAATTTTGTAAAAAAAATTACTCCACTATAGAGAAGAAATACATCATTCTATTAAATTTCGAGGGTGTAGATTACTAACATTCACTCGATTTTCACGAGAAATAATTTTTTTGGTCACTACTGCACTTTGAAGTTGGAAATTTTAAAGATCCACATTTTTAGATGTCCAAATTTGGGGTTCTCCTATATGAAAATGGATAGACTATGGAGAGTGTGGATTTTTTTCCATTCTGTGGCTTTCTTTGGCTATCTAATAGAATCATCGAAGGGTCCGTAGAGGGTTTTTAAAAACTTTTATGATTTTTTTTAGCAAAAAAATAATCTTAGGAAATTATCGACGTATGCTGTGTCAAATCGATGAGGTCTAAAAAAAATCTTCTGCATATTTGAAATAAGCGTGGTCTAATTACTCACAAAATATTTCAAGATTATAGAAGAACAAAAATATTTTCACTGAAAAATTTTCCGAGCATATACAAAGAAAATTTTGTTGAAAAATAATACTTCAATATAGAGAAGGAATGCATGGTTTTATTATAATTCAAGGGTGTAGATTCCGAATATGTACTTGATTTTCACGAGAAATAATTTTTTTGGTCACTACTGCTCTTTAAAGGTGGAAATTTTAAAGATCCACATTTTTAGATGCCTAAATTTGGAGTTCTCCCATATGAAAATGGATAGACAATGGTGAGTGTGGTTTTTTTTTCATTCTGTGGCATCCTTTAGCTACCGAATAGAATCTTCGGAGGGTACCTAGAGCGTGTTTGAAAACTTTTAGGATTTTTTTCGCAGAAAAAATAATTCTACGAAACTTTTGACGTATGATGTGACAAAACGATGAGGTCTATAGAAAAACCTACCGCATATTTGGATCAAGCGTGGTGAAATTAACTGATATGAAAAATTTAAAGAGTATAGGAGAACAATAAATATTTACACTAAAAAATTTTCTGACTGATTCAAAAATATTGTAAAAAAAAATTATTCAAATATAGAGAAGTTATACATGGTTTCAATATACATAATTCGGGGGTGACGATTCCGAATATATACTTGGTTTTCACGACAAATATTTTTTCAGTCGTTACTGTACTTTGAAGTTTGAAATTTCAAAGATCCACATTCTTGGATGTCCAAATTCGAGATTTCCCTGTATGGAAATTGGTCTCAATAATTCAACATTTTTGCGGCAAAAAACTCAAATCCCAAAGCCAGGCCTAGACTAGCCTAGTGGTACCGAAACGAAACGTGTGCGCGTACCTTTAGTCCATCTTCCCCCTCCACACCCCTAGCGATCCGTACAACACACGAATACGTTACGAGCGCTCTATCAGTTTCAATAGATTCCAGTTTCCCCCGGCCAGCTGTTTGCCGTTTCTATTCCGTCTTCTGTCTGTCTGTACCGTTGGTAGAATAATTTCGTTCTCGGAGATTTCGTCAGTCACCCATGCGCCGTTTAAAGGGACGCGTGTGACGCGCTCGCGGCGTCTGCATTCCGAAAATCGCACGTGAAAACGAAAACCGTTGGAACGTGACACTGTTCCCGAAGAGTGATGTGTTGTTGTGATGGGTAAAGTGAAAGAGGAGAAACCGAAGAGGAAGAAAATGGCGGATCTGATAGCCGAACGTAGGAGCACCAACCTGAAACGTTCGAAATCGGTCAGGGCCTCGCTGAGGTCCATCGGCACCAAGATATTCAACCCGGGAAAGAACTACGCGGAGAACCAGAGGAAGGCGGAGGCCCTGCAGAAGGCCACCTCCCTGTCGAACCTGGAGGAGAGCCGGAACGAGTTCAAGAAGAGCATCTACAAATCGGAGAGCGAGTTCCAACCGGACATGTTGTTTTCCGCGAACACCATCCTGAAGACCCCGGTGAACAACGTGAAGGAGAAGAGGGCGAAGAAGAAGGACCAGAAGCAGTACTTGGAGTATCACTTCCCCTTCGTTCCGCCCTCCCACGTGCCTCCCAAGGCGGCGCAGATCCTCCAGATTCCCATAAAGGAGAACTTCGAGACCGTGAGTTTCAGGTACGAGCAGGTTTTCGGGGGGATGCCGCAGATGAGACAGGAAATGTCCCAATTCAGCTGTCGACAAGGGGTCGAAAGGGAGAGGAAGATGAGTGTCGATGACGCCAGGGGTTTCTACGAGGATTTCGTGGTGGATTATAGGCAGAATAGGTTTCACAGGAGCTCCATCAGGTTGTCGATGATGAAGAGGAGGAACCACACGAGGAACCATTCGTTGGCTGCTTCTTCAAGTGAGTTTTCGAGGATTTTAGAGAAAAATCATAAAGCGTTGTAAAAACATTTCTTTGCCTAATTGAATGATTAGGACAGAGATTTAATCATCTGCACTCACTCAAGTTGACCAATTTCCATACAGGGAAATTTCGAATTTGGACATCCAAGAATGTGGATCTTTAAAATTTCAAACTTCAAAGTTTTAGTGAAAATATTTCTTGCTTTCCTAAACTCTTAAAATTTTGTGTATCAGTTGATCCCACCACGCTGATTTCAAATATGCAGTACGTTTCTCTATAAACCTCATAGTTTTGTCACAGCATATCTCAAAAATTACCTAAAATTATATTTTCTCCAAAAAAAATCATAAAAAATTCTAAAAACGCTTTAGGCACCTTCCGAAGGATGCCACAGAGTAGAAAAAAATCCACACTTACCATAGTCTATCCATTTTCATATAGGAAAACCCCAAATTTGGACATCTAAAAATGTGGATTTTTAAAATTTCCAACTTCAAAGCGCAGTAGCGACCAAAATACATAATTCTCATGATAACCAGTTACATATTCGAAAACTACACCCTCGAATCAAATTGAAACCGTGTATTTCTTCTCTATATTGGAATATTTTTTTTTTACAAAATTTTCCTAGTATCTATGACCAGAAAATTTGTTAGTGAAAATATTTTTATTCTCTTTTCTTCCTGAAATTTGTTGTATCAGTTTATTCGACAACGCAATTTCAAATATGCACTCGGTTTCTCTATAGACCTCATAGTTTTGTCACAGTATAGGTCGAAAGTGTCTTAAAATCATTTTTTCTGCAAAAACAACCATAAAAGTTTCCAAAAATGCTCTAGGGACCAGATGATGAACCCATTTGGTAATCAAAGAATACCTCCAAATAAAAAATTACCAAAGTCACCACAGTCCATCTATTCTCATGTAGGAGGACTCCAAATTTGGATATCCTAAAATGTGGATCTTTATAATTTCCAGCTTCAAAGTGCAGAAGCGACCAAAAAAATTGTTTCTCGGGAAAACCAAGTACTTATTCGGAATCTATACCCTCGAATCATAATGAAACCATGTATTTCTTCTCTATATTGGAATAATATTTTTTTACAAAATTTTCCTGGGAACATTCTTTAGTGGAAATATTTTTGTTCTCTGATCGTTTTGAAATTTTTTTTATGAGTTAATTCGACCAAGCTGATTTCAAATAAGAAGTCTTTTTCACTATAACCTCCGCAGTTTTGTCACAGCATACATTGAAAGTTTCGTAAAATTATATTTTCTGGAAAAAAAATCATAAAAGTTTTCAAAAACGCTCTAGGGACCTCCCGATGATTCCATTCGGTAGCCAAAGGATGCCACAGAATGCAAAAAAATCCACATTCACCATAGTCTGCCCATTTCCATACAGGAGGATCTCAAATTCGGACGTCTAAAAATGTGGATCTTTAAAACTTTCAACTTAAAAGTGCAGTAGCGACCAGGAAAAATATTTCTCTTATGGACCAAGTACATATTCGGAATCTACACCCTCGAATTATAATGAAACCATGTATTTCTTCTCTATATTGGAATAATATTTTTTCACAAAATTTTCCTGGGGACATTTTTTAGTGGAAATATTTTTGTTCTCTGATCGTTTTGAAATTTTTTAATCAGTTGATTCGACCACGCTGATTTCAAATAAGAAATCGTTTTCACTATAGCCTCCGTAGTTTTGTAACAGCATACATTGAAAGTTTCGTAAAATTATATTTTCTGCAAAAAAAAACATAAAAATTTTCAAAAACGCTAAAGAGACCTCCCGATGATTCCATTCGGTAGCCAAAGGATGCCACAGAATGCAAAAAAATCCACACTCACCATAGTCTGCCCATTTCCATACAGGAGGATCTCAAATTCGGACGTTTAAAAATGTGGATCTTTAAAACTTTCAACTTAAAAGTGCAGTAGCGACCAGAAAAAATATTTCTCTTATAGACCAAGTACATATTCGGAATCTACACCCTCGAATTATAATGAAACCATGTATTTCTTTTCTATATTGGAATAATATTTTTTTACAAAATTTTCCTGGGAATATTTTTCAGTGGAAATATTTTTGTTCTCTGATCGTTTTGAATTTTTTTCTATTAGTTAATTCGACCACGCTGATTACAATTAAGAAGTCTTTTCAACTTTAGTTTTGTCACAGCATACATTGAAAGTTTCGTAAAATTATATTTTCTGCAAAAAAAATCATAAAAGTTTTCAAAAACGCTCTAGGGACCTCCCTATGATTTCATTCGGTAGCCAAAGGATGCCACAGAATGTAAAAAAATCCACACTCACCAGAATTTGCTCTTTTCATACAGGAGAATCTCAAATTCGGACATCTTGAAATGTGGATCTTTAAAATTTTCAACTCAAAAGTGCAGTAGCGGCCAAAAAAATATTTCTCTCAAAAACCAAGTACATATTCGGAATCTACACTCTCAAATCATAATGAAACCCTGTATTTCTTCTCTATATTGGAATAATATTTTTTACAAAATTTTCTTTGTATATTCTCGGAACATTTTTTAGTGGAAATATTTTTGTTCTCTGATCGTTTTGAAAATTTTTGTATCAATTAGTTCGACCACGCTGATTTCAAATAAGAAGTCGTTTTCACTACATCCTTCGTAGTTTTGTCACAGCATACGTTGAAAGTTTCGTAAAATTATATTTTCTGCAAAAAAAATCATAAAAGTTTTCAAAAACGCGCTAGGAACCTCCCGATGATTTCATTCGGTAGCCGAAGGATGCCAAAGAAGGCAAAAAAAACCACACTCACCAGAGTCTGCCCATTTCCATACAGGAGAATCTCAAATTCGGACATCTAAAGATGTGGATCTTTAAAATTTTCAACTTAAAAGTGCAGTAGCGACCAGAAAAAATATTTCTCACAAAGACCAAGTACATATTCGGAATCTACACCCTTGAATTATACCCAACACATGTGTATCTTCTTTAAATCGAGAAATAATTTTTTGAGGAAATTGGCGAAAAAAATCTTGGTGTGGTTATCTTCTCGTAGAACCTTGTTCAACAACGCCGAAACGTTTCTTTCTGACATACAAAGGCCTTCCTACTATACCAAACATCGGCGTCGTTGTCGAACCAGTGTCGTGTCGCATAGACGTGAAAACGATATCTCTGCGCGCCTCCAGACTCGGAAAATCCTCCGGTAAACACATTAATGAAGTCGTCAGTCCGCCATCCTCATCGTCGACCACAAAAGACTTAATGTGCGTAATTTCCCAGCCGAGAAACGAAAGCGAGCAGCTTCTGCGGATTCCCTTTCATTCGGTACGAAATAGAAATTAACACCATTAAAATGCGATCTCATTATATCTATATTAATTCGAAGATCACTTTCCAACGGTGAAAGGAACTACTATGTGCATAATATCTCCTTTCGAGATTACTCGAGTGAACTCTTTCGGGAAGAATCAGATTTGATTAGTTCTACATGGGAAAACAAAGTTAGAAATAATACTCATATACGCATAATTGAAATCTATTTCGAGATATTAAAAACGCGAGACAGACGCCAACAGGAAACTGATTTTTTCCCCACAATCTCACTTGTGACCGGAAGTAGATACACTTTTTCTCGGTTAGTCACTTCGGGTCCAGTAACGAGATATCATTCGCATCGGCGTCTATTCAAAATAAATAGCAAAACGGTAATTAATCATTTCAGAAGTCCCGAGGTTTGGGAATGACGCAGTAAATATTAATAAGTAAAATCTCTCATCGTCATCGTAAGGATTGAAAAATTTTGCAACCAAATGTCGAATAGTCGACCCGGCGTATCGCTATACTCCACTGAATAAATTCCTAGGCTTTATCTAACTTTACGGGTCGGCCAGTTCAAGAATCGATTCTGTAACTCTCGATACGCGACGATGCAGAAATCGAACAAAGACCAAAAGGTGAACTGCATCGGCAACACCCCGATGTTGCCCAATATTCCGCCGACTGAACGCACGGGTTGGTCTCTACAAATTGATCGCGTTTGGTCCGTCAAAGTCACGCCGCCGACGAATTGAAGCGGAAAAGTGCATTATTGGAATTAAGTCCGGGATCGATGCCGTCGCCGTGGAGCTATCGGAAACGTTCCTCTCCACTTGTCCGCCTCTGGGGGCAGAAGTAGCCGGTCTATAAAACCTAATAGAGGTTTTACGGTTCGTTCTTGCAGATTCCGCACTTGGGATAATTATTCTTCTCGGCTATCCTTTCCACCGAGAAAACCATTTTTATATAACTCTTGCGCTAAATAAAATTTTTCTCGTATGTGGTCAGAAACATTTTTAGTGAAAATTTTTTTATTTTCCTATCGTCTTCAAATATTTTGTATCATCTAATTCGATCACGTTGGTTTCGCTATAAACTTAATCGTTCCTTCTCAGCATACGTCGAAAGTCTCGTGAAATTATAATTTTTGCAAAAAAAAAATATAAAACTTTGTAAAAATTCCCTAGGGACCAGACGATGATTCCGTCCGTTAGTTGAAGAATACCGGCGCAAAGAAAAGAATCCATACTCACCATAGTCTATCCATTTTCATAGAGGAAAACCCCAAATTTGGACATCTAAAAATGTGAATCTTTAAAATTTCCAACTTCAACGTGCAGTAATGACCAACAAAAATATTTCTCGTAAAAACCAAGTATGTACATACTCAGAATATACAGTCTTGAATTATATTGAAACCGTGTATTCTCCTCTATATTGAAATGTTTTTTCTTGTATAGCGTCAGAAAATTTTTTAGTGAAAATATTCATTATTCTCCAATACTCTTGAAATTTTTTGTATCAGTTGATTTCACCACGCTTATTTCGAATATGCTTCAGGTTTCTCTATAGACCTCATCGTTTTGTCACAGCATACGTCAAAAGTTTCGTAAAATTATATTTTCTGCAAAAAAAAAATCATAAAACTTTGTGAAAATGCTCTAGGGGCCAGACGATGATCCCATTCGGTAGTTGAAGAAGGCCGCCGAATAGAAAAAAATCCACACTCACCAAAGTCTATCCATTTTCATATAGGGGGACCCCAAATTGGGACATCTAAAAATGTGGATCTTTAAAATTCTCAACTTCAAAGTTAAGTAGTGACCAAAAAAAATATTTCTCGTGAAAACCAATTATGTATTCTGAATCTACACCCTAATTTCCTTATTTTTGTCAGAAAATTTTTTAGTGAAAATATTTATTGTTCTCCTATACTCTTGATATTTTCTTGTTCAGTTCATTCGACCAGGCTCATTTCAAATATGCGTTAGGTATCTCTACAGACCTCATCGTTGTGTCACAGCATACATCAAAAGTTCGTAAAATTATATTTTCTGCGAAAAAAATCATAAAAGTTTTCCAAATCGCTCTAAGAACCTTTCGATGATTATCTTCGGAAGCCGAAGGATGCCACATAATGAAAAAAAATCCACACTCACCATAGTCTCTCCATTTTCATATGGGAGAACCCCAAATTTGAATATCTAAAAATGTGGATCTTTAAAATTTCCAACTTCAAAGTGCGGTAGTGACCAAAAGAATCATTTCTCGTGAAAACCAAGTACATATTCGGAATCTACACCCTTGAATTATATTGAAACCGTGTATTTCTTTTCTACATTGAAATATTTTTTTTTTACAAAATTTTCCGTATCAGAAAATTTTTTAGTGGAAATATTTATTGTTTTCCTATATTCTTGAAATTTTTTGTATCAGTTGATTCCATCTCACTGATTTCAAATATGCAGTAGGTTTATATATAGAACTCATCGTTTTGTCACAGCATACGTCGAAAGTTTCGTAAAATTATATTTTCTGCAAAAAAAAATCATAAAACTTTGTGAAAATGCTCTAGGGGCCAGACGATGATCCCATTCGGTAGTTGAAGAATGCCGCCGAATAGAAAAAAATCCACACACACCAAAGTCTATCCATTTTCATATAGGGGGACCCCAAATTGGGACATCTAAAAATGTGGATCTTTAAAATTCCCAACTTCAAAGTTGAGTAGTGACCAAAAAAAATATTTCTCGTGAAAACCAATTATGTATTCTGAATCTAAACCCTTGAATTATATTGGAAACGTGTATTTCTACTCTATATTGGAATATTTTTTTTTTACAAAAATTTCCTTATTTTTGTCAGAAAAATTTTTTAGTGAAAATATTTATTGTTCTCTTGATATTTTCCTGATCAGTTCATTCGACCAGGCTTATTTCAAATATGGAGTAGGTATCTCTACAGACCTCATCGTTGTGTCACAGCATACATCAAAAGTTCGTAAAATTATATTTTCTGCGAAAAAAATCATAAAAGTTTTCAAAATCGCTCTAAGAACCTTTCGATGATTATATTCAGAAGCCGAAGGATGCCACATAATGGAAAAAAATCCACACTCACCATAATCTCTCCATTTTCATATGGGAGAACCCCAAATTTGAACATCTATAAATGTAGATCTTTAAAATTTCCAACTTCAAAGTGCTGTAGTGACCAAAAAAATTATTTCTCGTGAAAACCAAGTACATATTCGGAATCTACACCCTTGAATTGATTGGAGCTGTGTACTTCTTCTCTATATTGGAATATTTTTTGTTACAAAATTTTCCTTGTATAGTCAGAAAATTTTATTGTGAAAATATTTTTTGTTCTCCTATACTCTTGAAATTTTTTGTATCAGTTGATTCGACCACGCTGATTTCAGATAAACATCAGGTTTCTCTATAGACTACATCGTTTTGTCACAGTTCACATCAAAAGTTTCGTAAAATTATATTTTCCGCAAAAAAAAATCATAAAAGTTTTTGAAATCGCTCTCGAGACATTCCGATGATTCTATTCGGCAGCCAAAGGATGCCACAGAATAAAAAAAACCACACTCTCCATAGTCCATCCATTTTCATCTAGGACACCCCCAAATTTGAACATCTGAAATTGTGGATCTTTTAAATTTCCAACTTCAAAGTGCAGTAGTAACCAAAAAAAATATTCCTCGTGAAAACCAAATACATATTCGGAATCTACACCCTTGAGTTATATCGAAACCGTGTATTTCTTTTCTACATTGAAATATTTTTTTTTACAAAATTTTCCGTATCAGAAAATTTTTTAGTGGAAATACTTATTGTTTTCCTATATTCTTGAAATTTTTTGTATCAGTTGATTCCATCTCACTGATTTCAAATATGCAGTAGGTTTATCTATAGAACTCATCGTTTTGTCACAGCATACGTCAAAAGTTCCGTAAAATTATATTTTCTGCAACAAAAATCATCAAAGTTTTTAAAAACGCTCTAGGGACCTTCCGATGATTCTATCCGGTAGCCAAAGGATGCCGCAGAATTGAAAAAAATCTACACTCATCAGAGTCTATCCATTTTCATATAGGAGAACCCCAAATTTGGACATGGACGAATGTGGATCTTTAAAATTCCCAACTTCAAAGTGCAGCAGTGACCAAAAAAAAAATATTTCTCGTGGAAACCAAGTACATGTTCGGAATCTACACCCTTGAATTATATTGAAACCGTGCATCTCCTCTCTATATTGGAATATTTTTTTTTTACAAAAGTTTCGTAAAATTATTTTTTCTGCAACAAAACCATGAAAGTTTCTTGAAACGCTCTAGTAACCTTCCGATAATTCTATTCTGCGCAAAATAAGAATGAATCTTCCACTCGTCACGTGGAATATTTGAAACGTGAAAGAAAAGTGGACTACCTTGCCGTCTCGAACATCCACATTCCACGATGAAGCCAGTCATAATTAGTTCAATAATAGAGAAACGAGTGTCGTGGTCAATCGACTTTGGAAAGGCGGGATGTTGCATTTTGTAGGAAGTAAAACAGATGGAAATGCCGATGTTAGACTTTTCCACCGTGTCGAATTCTTCTAAAATCCAACGACCGTAAACGGCGACACGACCCGATAAGGCCGATAGCGTGGGCCGATCCCGATTATTGAAATCTCGGTCAAGAATCTGGCGATATCGGGCAAACGTTGCATAACGAAGCGATTATAACGCCATAATTCGCTCGAATTTATCACTTCGGGGCCACGCGCGTTGGCCAACCTCCAGAACCACCTCGCACATTTCCTTTCATTTTCTCCTTAGATAACGATCGAGCTGAAACGGGCGAAGTCGAGTGCATCGAAGGAAAAAACGAGAAATGGAGGCTATCACGATGACTCAGAAAGTGAATCCATTTTTTCCACAACAAAACACTAAATCCATCAACTATTGTATGAGCCCTATTGTCACAACACAATTGATTAATCACTAAAGATCCCATTTCACTTCCACAAATTTACCCAAAAATTTAACCGTACACTGTATATCGATTGGTCCGCGACACGTCTTGATTAGAACTGATCCATAGTCTCGATCTGGTTTTCTTCGTTAGAAATATGAATGATCGTCTACGTCATCGTTTTCATAACAACACGTTATATTTCCATATTCGGAGTTCGTTCGAAAGTAATCAATCAAAAATATACAGGGTGAGGTTTTTTTTCTGACCAGCAATAGAACACATCAAAATAAGTCGATATACCAAAAATCGTTCATATTAAATATTCTGTGTTATCTTCGATTTTTCTTGGATAAAGAAGGTTTAACGTTTTCTGTGAAATTTCAAAGGGGCGACTGTAATAAATTTCGAATCTTCATGAACTTCCACTGATCTAGAAAATAACCAAAAAAACTTTCAATAAGAAATGTAACAAAGATTCTTTTTGAACTACCAGTGGCGCATCACCAGAAAGTTCAGGAGGGAAAAGGGGGACATTGCTCCAGACAAAATATCACCCTGTAGATTTCCACAGACTTTTCACATGTCATATTCCTTCGACCTCAAAAGATATCTTTGTAAAATTTTAGATGAACATCACGGAAACCTCCAATTTGGGAACACCCCATATACGGTATACACTTAATAAAATTCAGTTATCTCTCAATATCCAACAGCTCGTCGCGAACAGATTCAATCCGCAAACTTCCCAGCGAGTGATAAACATTTCAACGACTTCTCCTGGAAAACTCCTAGACGTCAGTCGGGGAAAACCGTATTCGGGAAATCGTTGAAATTCAGTCCCCAGGAAGGATTTATTCCTCGAATCTCCATGATCGATCGGTAGCCGGATCGGCGCCTTCGGGCAAACGGAAAGTGACAGATACAAACAGGGCTGTGTCGTACTCATGTTTGTACAATTGTCGTTTCAACCATTTTCGAGAACGAAGCTCAGTTTGTTGCGAAAATCTGGTCCATATAATATCCAGAATAAAATTATGTGTCAGTAACTCGCGAACTCACGCCCACAACGTTCGTTTCACACACTCATATCGTTCCCCTAAGGCTTTCTAAAGCGTTTCGAACGATGAAACCCAAAACATACAAAACTCCAACGTTCCACCCTCAGAATTAACGCTATGTATACATACATATCGCGTCAGACACGTTCCTCATTTATTCCCTGCTTCCGGCGGCTCGCGCGACGTACGTAGCGCCATCTGTCGGGGGGGGGGGACACGTCGGGTGGGGGGCGGTTAGACTGACGGATGATGTTGTTTCCGGCGTGTTTGCGGAGATTACGAGAGAGTTTAATGTAATGTAGAGATATTCAGTAGGGGGGGGGGAGGGGTGTTCTGGGGGAAGATGGGGTACGCGAACACGACGTCGCAATCGCGATTATGGATTTTTGGTGGAAGTTCTGCGGTCGTCTTCCTTCCATTATTCTCTCGAAACTTTTCCAATAGGAATATCTGACCAGAAGGGACGATTCGATTTCGAGGAGTTCGAGTGGCTCGCGGATCCGAACGGGCGACCTTTAAGTTAGGCGACCCCCCCTGGGGGTTTCGCGGGAGGCATTATTATTGTTCGGGCCCGAGTTCCTCAGCTTCGACCTTTCCACCCTCGAGAAAACCACGAGGGACTGCGATGACGTATGGCTAAGCGAATACGTCAGTTCAAAAGACTGGATTCTATGCATTCAGATAACTACCCCCTTTTTGCAGTTTTAATGTTGCATATAACAGATGTGTTAAGATTCACAAGGTCATGGGCCTTTATTACCAAAAGGTACCGATTATACGGGCGTTTTCTAAATTCCTTTCTCTGGGATTTCCGGCGGGTTCATGTTATGGCTCTAGAGGATTGCCTCAACGGTGAGAACGGCATGTATTTCATAGAATATATTAGATCTTAATGAGTTTATGATAGGAATACGAAAGGCCGGAATGAGGTAGATCTTGGCTTTGTCATTGGTCACAATTTGTCATTATGTGATGGGTAGAGATTTTCGTCTTATTTTCATTGGTTTTAAACATTTGATCCCCTTTTGCAAAGGTGGGAAAAAGTGTCAACATTCTATGCAAATTTAATAGAGAAAGCTCAGGTAACATCATAGCTTGGGTAAGATACCAACATTTTATTGTACTGGTGTAATTAAAGATTCTTACAATATCTTTATCATTAGAAACTGTTAATTCAGATCTATCAGAAATAGATCTTATTTGTTCGTCGTAAGGTTGATGAAATCGATACAACCAAACACATTGATGTATGTACTAAATATAATAAAAGAATAACCAATGAAAAACTAAATAATTCTTTATAATCTTTCAATTTGAATCATTTTTCTCTAGCTTCAAATATCAAAAATGAAATTCATAATCTTAATATTACCAAAAAATAAAATGAAGAATCATAACCCATAAAATAACTACTAAAACTATAATTCAAGAAAGAAATTTCCATAAAAAAATAAAACTAAGTAAAAACAAAGAATTTTTAATTATTCAAAATATGATTTTAAAATATAAAGGAACCAAAAAAAGTTGATATATTCAAATTATCTTAAATCATTTATAAGAGTTAAAATAAAATCTGAAGATGAAGAGTGAAATTTTTTTCCTGGATTCCGGACTCATTTTAGTGTATTTGTTTACAGAATTACTGTCTTCAAATGCTCACGACTTTTCTGTCGCTCCTCGATCCTTTGAGAAGTATCTTTTGAGTTTTGTTTATTCGGTGGCGCCCCCTGTTGAGCGGTACGGTAAATGTTGGGCCGTCGGTGCAGATCCCTACAGATCTTATCTTTCTTCCTTCCTCTGATCTGATCTAACCTGACTTCAACCTCTGTTTTCCTGTTAAACCCGAATTTCCCTGTTCCTTCCAACACTATGTATCTTGATCGAACGAGACCGGTTCGAACTCGTCGGCTCCGCCGTCTCCCTCTGGCGGCCGCTCCGGCGTGCCTCATCAGAGATCCTCGCAGGCTCCGATAAAGGGGGTTCCGGGGGCGAATTTGATTATCGCGATTCGCTACCGAAAGGAGCAAGGGAAGTTCACGGCTCGTAAACTTGTCCAATTTGCGATCCGCCCCGAATGCCTAATTGAATTATGACGGTTTATTTGACTTGGCCACGCACACTATGGGAGGCTTTGAATGGGGAAAATTGGTCGGAACGAAGATCCGGGTCCTGGAGGCTGGTACATATTCGTATTGCGTTCGATACAATACAATTGTTGACCTTGAGAAATACACTCGAAGGAAGTTTCCAGGATGTACAACAGGAATTCGGTTACTTCTACAGGGAATTCCCCCTATATGAGCGACAGCAGGAATATTTGTTGGTTTTACGTGACAATTCCAGTCGTTTAGTTCCTCTAGAAATAACAAGTTTTACATTAGTTGATGCAACCAAACTGTTGTCATTTCAACAGGAAAATAATACTGTGACGAAAACCGGAATATGCGTGACTATTTACAGGAATTTCCAGTTTAATAAACAAACTAGATAGTTGTATTCCAAGCTTCAAACTTTAGTTTCTACAATAATTTCTAGTAATGAACACTACACTAAAACAGGAATTACTTTACTTATAACGGAACTGTATTATCGATTTAACAGGAATTTTCCGTTGAATTGAAGAACTATCGTTCATATATTACAGTACTAGTTAGTTGTATTCGAAGCTTATAACCTGAGCTTTTATCTGCATTTTCTGTAGTAATGCATTCTATCTGAAGATAATAATAATAATAATTTATTGAATGAAGAGTCAAACATCCAATTATTTCCAGAAGACAACTATCGAATAAACTAGAGAAAAATGAAAGAAAACAAGAGAGAAAAAACAGTGATAAATTATACAATATACAAGATATCCTAAAACTAAAACAATACAAAGAAATATAAAACCACCTACTTTCACTCTATTACTGCTTCGAAATATTCAATCCTAGTGTAAAAGCACTTTTCTGAAAGATTTTCATTTATCTCTTTCTTAAAGCTCGAGAACTTTTTTAATCTACCTATCTGGTGAATGATTATTAGTGACTTCGAGAATAAGTGTCTGGAATTGTCTGGAATTTATATTATATTATATTCATTATGGAGTATCTTTACATTATTCTAACGAATCTGGGGGAAAGTCGTTGAAAACTAGTAATGAGAGACATCATAATAAATATAAATAAATTTTTTCCCTGATTCCAGAGTCCAGACTCATATTATCGAATTTGATCACAGAATTACTGTCATAAAGGCTCACACCTTTTCTGTCACTTCCCGATCCTTTGGGAAGAATCTTTTGAGTTTTGTCTATTCGGTGGCGCCCCCTGTTGAGCGGTACGGTAAATGTTGGGCCGTCGGTGCAGATCCCTACAGATCTAATCTTTCTTCCTTCCTCTGATCTGATCTAACCTGACTTCAACCTCTGTTTTCTTTTTAAAACCTTATTTCCCTGTTCTTTCCTGAACTATGGTTCTTAATTATATCCTAACCCTCTATTTTTTTTTTTGTATTTCCTAGGAAAAGTTATTCAAGAGTAAGTTTCAATCGTAGGTCGAAAATATTCAATTCTAGGTAGGAAGCTCCAATATTACATGCTGATTGAGATGAAAATATGCCAGATTTAGCAAATGTCAAATCGGCAACAGTGCGTTCGATATCATCGAGATGATTATCGAATCGCTGTTTCGTCATGTTCGTTCCTTCGTCGGAAACCGATATTTTAACAATTTCAACCATATGGTACAACATGGATTGAAATACTGTTAGCTAAACAAAATTATTTCAGTAAAATAATCTGAGTTTCAATGAGAAATACCGAACATTCCTGTTGAATTAAATGTGTTTATACTGTTAGTCGTACAAGTATTCTTAGGTTATACTTACAATATTATTATATTTCACTAGATATTTCTGTAACATTTACGGTGGTTTGTGAATGTAACAAAATATTATCGTATAAACACAGGAAATATTCCTTTTAAATTAAAAGTACCTGATCACTGCTATACTTACCGTTTTTCCTGTTGAAAGGACTCAAGTCACTTGAACCGGAATCGGCATGTTAGATTGCTAGTACAAATTGTTCTCAGAACGGTATTTTTTTGTTGTGATAACAATTGTTGCGTTTGAACAACAGGAATTAATTGAACAGAAAATCCCTGAGATTCATTTTTTTTCATTGTACATGGTCTTTCGAGCTGGATTCGGGACTTTTACTTTGTTTCCCTGGTGGAAAAAAGGAAAAATCTCCTTCGTTAGTTGGTGATGTCCTGGAACGTCCCGTCAGTCCGCATTCTCCCCATGTTTATCACAGACCACCGACACTATTACTCCTCTAGAGGAGCGGTCGAGTGACACCCCAAGAAAAAAGGAGGAAATTGGGTTAACTACGAATATATCACGCAACTTTGACCGTTAAAATTGGTCGCTCTTGAGGCGACGGGGCAGCAACTAAAGGTAGTCATACACGTCATGAATCTGTGATACCTTCAATACACTTTTTATGATTTCAATTGTAACTCAATGAAGAAAATTTTCTCTTTTAATAACCAGTTGTACGATAAATACCCCATTAACCGTCCTTCCTCTAATTGAAACAAATTTAAACGTACCACAGAAATTTGTACGCTTGACGCTCACAATGAAGACCAAGTGGAGAGAACTCAATTATATCTAATTGTATGATGGTGTTCAATCTCTCAAATTGAATTAACGGGGCCACGAACTGTAAACAACTTAGTTCGTTCGCGAGACCGACGCGTTTCGGGATCTTCGTTAGTCTTATTTTTCATTTTTTTATTTTTCCTTTCGTTTATTTTCGTTTTCCTTATTTTTTTCTAGAACTGCCGTCCTTGACCGGCGGCGACTCGGACATGGAAAACGGGCTTGCGCAGTCGCTGAACCGCGGCGAGAACAATCTCTCGCATTTCGGCGACGGCGCAAAGTCCGCAGCCAGGAGGAAAACGACGAAAAAAGAGGCCAAGATGATGCAGCAACGCTTGGAGAGACTCGCCAAGGTCAATATCCACTTGCAGGGTAAGGATCGAAACCGAAACTTAGGAAGGAGTTTCTTATTATTTTTGTTTCACTTTCAATCGGGAATAATCCGAAAGTTTGTGGCATGAAAGCAACCCCATTACGACGGGAATAAACAGACTAATACAGAGGAAGGCGACACTGGAAACTTTCTGATTAAATCGCGCTTACGAACAATGACTCGCTTGGCGAAACTGCCAAGAAACGTTTCTGGCGAAAAGGGCGCAAAAACGAAACGACTCCATCCACCCCTTGAATGGATTTGTCGATCTTCCATTCTGTTCAGTAAAGCGTTTCGGGATTCTCCGGAGGGATTGTGGGGAATAATTGAAGGCTGAAACTGTTTTCTTTGTTTTGAAATCGAAACGATGTTTCACATTTTTTTTTTAAACTTCCAGAAATTCACCCCCGGTTTTTTTTTTACAGCCCTGTTCGCTGCAGTGGAACATGGCCACCTGGAGAAAGCCAGGACCATATTGGAGTCGACCGATGTGGACGTCAATAGGTGAGTTGTTAATAATGAAATCGGGTTGGAGGATAGGAAGCAGAGGATGAACCTTCTTTCTGCACAGTTTCGGGGCTGTCACCTAGTTTTTGAGAAGCTAAAGGCACTCAACTTAAAGTTGCTCTATATCACTTCAACAGAAGATACAATGGTGCGATGAAAAACGATCAGACGATTCGGTTGTGCACGAATATGCGGCGTTATTTCACAGAAGACTCGAATAACTCGGCGTTAACTTGGAAGATTTTGGGTTTTCCTCGACGATACTTGACTCTGTCAATGACTTACGAATTAATAAAGAAATTTTAACAGAGAAGTCACGAAATAAGGTTGGAGGATAGGAAGCAGATGATGATCCTTCTTTCTGCACAGTCCCGGGGCTGTCACCAATTTTTTGAGAAGCTAAAGGCACTCAACTTAAAGTTGCTCTATATCACTTCAACCGAAGATACCATGGTGAGATAAAAAACGATCAGACGATTCGGTTTCGTACGAATATGCGGCGATATTCCACAGAAGACTCGAATAACTCGGCGTTAACTTAAAAAATTTTGATTTTTTCACCACGATACACTATCAATGACTTACGAATTGATAACGAAATATTGACAGTGAAATCGTTCAGATTTGTATCATATTTAATTGGTAAGCGGTCACATTCCTTCACAACTCACAGACCACAATTTTCATCTCATCCCTTGTTGGTATTTCTGAAGAGACCGATAAACGTAACAGAAATAACGTCCGTTTTATACAACCATCTTTAACTCCCTCTCGGGGACATTTAAGGCTTCTCATCGGAGGAAATTATCCCGTTGAACGGGCGAAGTCGTTGGTTTCGATGTTGCCGGCGCTCGTAACGGCCGGTAAAGAAGTTACCTGACTGAAAAATTAATGGGTAGGAGACGTCCTCGGAATTCTCCTTGGGGAAGGATTCGTTGTTGGCAATTCCGTCGAAACTGATGAGGACATTTCGTGATAATCCCGACCTTGTCGTCAGACCTCGGATAACAAATGTTACAACCATAAATATTTAATTGAAAAAATTAAATCCGACGTGGAGGACCAAGAACGACTAACGAGAGGCAACCACAAAAAATATCACGGCGCCCTAATTTTTCATCGCGGGATGAAAGTTCCGAATGTCACCGTAAAAAACTTCAATTAACTTCCGGATTACCCGAACGTTTCCGCGGCTTCCCGACCCGAAATATGCAAATGAGGGTGGCCGGAATTATTCTTCATTTCCGATAGGTCGGAGAATCCGGTACAACCGTACCCGAAATGGGCGGAAACAAAAGTCAAACAACGGGGTTCTTCTCCCTCGATCGACGTCGACGGTGCCGCGAGATTAATAATTAATATCGATAAGCCTCCCACGTCGCGGCGCCACGGGCGTCCCGTTTCGAGCCGGTGCACACGGCCACGTGGTGCACCGTCGGGACGTCGGGGACGTCTGCCCTCGACGTTACAAGCAGATCCGAGGAAATTCCGAGATGCATATACTCATTTCATGTCGCTAATTGAGAGTTTAACAAAACCACAACACGTGTTTCGCCAAACCATGGCTTCATTAGGTGATAAGATAAACTGGAGATTTATTTAGATCGATCCTTCTCTTACACGAAAATTATCATAAAAATCAAAAAAATATTTGTATTTGTTCATTTTCAGTTCACTTTCAGTGTGATCAAATAATTTTCAAAACTAAATAGGAAATTCTATTGATATTAACTTAGTATTCACTAACCAGCTCAGCCTACGATTCTTTACTAATCGAGAGTTCAACAAAACCACTACACGTGTTTCGCCATACCATGGCTTAATCAGGTGACAAGATGAACTGGAAATTTATTTAAATCGATCCTTCGCTTGGACGAAAATTATCATGAAATTCAAAAAAATATTTGTATTTGTTTATTTTTCAGTTCAGTGTGATTTAATAATTTTTAAAACTAAAAAGGAAATTCTATTGATATTAACTTAGTATCCACTAATTAGCTCAGCCTACGATTCTTTACTAATCGAGAGTTTAACAAAACCACTACATTTGTTTCGCCATACCATGACTTAATCAGCTGACAAGATAAACTGGAAATTTATTTAGGTCGATCTTTCTCTTGGACGAAAATTATCAAAAAATTCAAAAAAAAAATTTGTATTTGTTTATTTTCAGTTCAGTGTGATTTAATAATTTTTAAAACTAAAAAGGAAATTCTATTGATATTAACTTAGTATCCACTAATTAGCTCAGCCTACGATTCTTTACTCATCGAGAGTTTAACAAAACCACTACATTTGTTTCGCCATACCATGACTTAATCAGCTGACAAGATAAACTGGAAATTTATTAAGGTCGATCTTTCTCTTGGATGAAAATTATCTTGAAATTAAAAAAAATATTTTTATTTGTTCATTGTGATCAAATAATTTCCTAAAAAAAAATTTTCATTACCATAGCGAAACGAATGTTTTGTAATATGTACTTTCAATCAGGGGAAATCGTAGGCAAATTAAATTAGTGAACTATAAGAAGAAAGTTTAAAGAAAATATACAAATTTGCGATAAAATCCAGCACTTTATTACGCTGGAATGCATATGGCACCATGAGTCATAGCAGATCTCCTAACAGAGTCGTATTAAGATGATGTTGCCCAAGATTTCTTGCCCTTTTTCAAATTGAATTTTTTATATGATCAACTTCCGGCGAAATAATCTCTTTTGGTGAGTTTTAGCACTTGTCAAAAAAAGTATCATCTTAAAAAACACCCTATATACAATTTCTTCGATTTTTTATAAATTTATTCCTTTCGAGCGAACCCTGCGTATGAACACAACGTGTCGCTACGGAAATAATGACGTAGACGATTATTCAGGTTTCTAACGAAGGTAATCAAGTCGAGACTATGAAAGCCTCACCTCAAAAAAACACCCTGTATTGGCACTTCAATTTCTGAAAATGTGGATTTATCGCTCGCTGGAAACTCTCCCGGAATTGCGTTTCCTCCCGTAGCTTCTGTTTCCTCCCGCGTTAAAACAACGACAACAATAGAGCAATTCGCCCTTTCCCGTTTCCGGGTCGACCTTGACGGTTCCGGTTCGGCGGCGCGGAGAGAACGAAGGGCGCACCGCCGCCCGTTGGGCGGCTTCGTCGTCGAGAACGTCGCGTTTGATCAAGATTTATCCCCTTTAATTATCGCCGCGGCGAGAAAATCGAAAATTGTATTCTCGATTCCTCCGAATATCGTATGGTGGCGATCTTCGTCGAGTTTCGCTACCAATCGACTCGGTTAAGTCTCGTATGAACTCGAGAACTGCTAGAACGATTTGGATTGTGTGTTCGAGTGTGTCCTGATTCGCACATAGCAAATGAACGATTCTGGTATATTATTTAACGAGCGGTAATGTAGCTCATAACTCACGCACTCATTACCCACGCACTCACAACTATACTTTATACTCTTCGCAGTTCATCTTTCGGGTATGTAGTCGAGAATTTCAAAATATTATTCTTGTTTCAGCGTGAACTGCGATGGACTGACGCCACTGGACGTGGCAGTTTTGAGCAACAACCGTCCGCTAGTGAAGATGCTGGTATGTTTTGGAGCCAAAGAAGGAAGCAGATGTGAGTAAAAAAAATCTTTTTCGTTCATCCCGATGCCACTTTCTTTCTATCGCCCCTCATTTGAAGTATGCGTACAATCACGAAAAGTCGTTATACAATTTAATATGGTAATTTCGATTTTTATTCGATGTTAATCGTCACGTTATTGACCCGAGTGCCACATTTTTAACAATAATCACGCTCTAATTAGAAGTTAATGTTTCTGATGCTCCGAAGTTCTCAACAATAGCCCAAAATTAGCCATTAAATTATCATCGTGGCGAAAGTGTTGGTTTTGTCAAGTTCGCTATTAGTCTCGACGTTCTGGTTCGATGGTTCGCGTCCCGTCGTGCATCGATGTGTCGATTTTTATGGTTTCGAAGATCCTGCGGGGGCTCCTAACATGTCTAGGAAGAAGGAGAAAGAAGGATCGGGTCGAATCAGAAAAAGTCGCCCTTCTCGATAACGCAGAGAAGAAAACAAAGTACCACTGGAGTGAAGATTTTTCTCGTGAAGACATATTATCGGAGAAGAAAGTTTCTTACGGCACCATAAAGAAGGAAAAATTGGACGAAGATTTTGGGAAATGTGAAACCATAGAAAAAATTCCATTGTCTAAATCTGAAAATCGTCCAAACGACACGGATAAGTTTCTGCACAAAACCACAGAAGAGCATATGTGTCAACCTCTCCGAGAACATCTTCTGTGTAAAATCGTAAGGGAAGCCATCGCATGCAAGGCCATCGAGGACCACATCCTCCAAGAGAAAAAACAAGATTTCCCATGTAAGAAAATCGAAAATCTTCTTTACCGGAACGACACACAGTGTCTCTTGTGGAAGCCAAGCGAACCAACCCGGGGGAGTTTCTCGTGTAAAACAAGTGTACACTGTTGCTGGTGTAGAAAAGAAATCTCGCGCAAGCCAGTTTCATCCTTGCCCTTCCAAAGAGATACCAACCCAAGCCTCCTTGTCCGTTCCGGCAATGACGATGTGTTTTTTGTAGTTTCGAGTCCGGAGAAACTTGGGGCGCACTTGAAACAGCTGCTGGGCGAGGCGGAGCTCAGGCTGCAAGAGCTGGGAGGTCTGCTGGACGAGCCCTGCGCCCATCTGAACACGCGCGCCTCCTTCTCTAGCATCATCGGGACCGCCTACCAAACCTCCGCCATGGCAGGTGAGGCGTTTTCCGTCGGGTTCGAGCGGTGGCCGCCCGTTTCGCCCGATCTGAAACCCGTCGTTTATTTTCCAGGTTGCGCCGGAGGAGACACGGAGAAGCAGGCGATCGCCTGGGGGAGGAAGGCGAAGCAGCTGAAGCGTCTCGTTCTCGGTTTCAACCAGGCGAGGCCCCCGGACGCGCCGTCGCTGGTCGCCATAGATATCACGTCCAGCAGTTCCGTGGCCCTGAGGCTCCAAGAACCCGCGTCCAGCGATTCCCCCATCACGACTAAGTTTAAGGGTAAGAATGATAACTTTTTTGTGACGAACCATCCTAACTCTCTTCATCTTCCTCCTCCTCCAGTACAATGGTCCACGAGGCCGGACTTCTCGATTATAACCGGAGAGACTGAGATAACGGACCTGTCCAAGCCGAATTGCGCCATAGACTTAACGCAGGGTAGGAAGTACTTCTTCAGGGCCGCTTGCGGCAACCTGAAGGGCTTCGGCGCCTTCATAACGTCCACCCCCAACTCCGTCATCCCCTCCAGTTGGCGGGAGGTCAACGGGAAGGAGTCCAGGTTGGTTGAACCGATAGGTTTTGCAGAGTTCTGGAAATAATGCGCTTGTTGCAGGTTCGAAGGCAGGCTGGAGCAGTTGGAACGTCTGTTGGAGGAAGTTAGGAGGGTCAGACCTGGGACTGAGATGCTCGAAACCCCGAACCCCCAAAGGCGAACGCAAAGGAAAAAGACAACGATCAAACAACTGTTTACAGCCGCTAGCAAGTTTCACAAGAACTTGAGAAGGTAAAGATATTCCTAAGAAATATTTAGGCTAGCTTGGGTTAGGATAGTGTTGAAAATAATTCTTTAAACAAATTAATATTTAGGTTCAGTTAGCTTAAGTTAAGGACAATATTGAAAATTGAAAGTAATTCTCAAAATTAATTAATATTTAGGTTAGGTTAGGACAGTGT
Organism: Aphidecta obliterata; assembly: GCA_963966015.1. NCBI lineage: Eukaryota > Metazoa > Arthropoda > Insecta > Coleoptera > Coccinellidae > Aphidecta > Aphidecta obliterata. The sequence goes on from OZ014431.1 coordinate 7,403,678, forward strand.
CGAAAATCATTCTCAAAATGAATTAATATTAAGGTCAGGTTAGCTCAAGTTAGGAAAGTTTTGAAAATAGGTAAAGATATTCCTAAGAAATATTTAGGCTAGCTTGGGTTAGGATAGTGTTGAAAATAATTCTTTAAACAAATTAACATTTAGGTTCAGTTAGCTTAAGTTAAGGACAATATTGAAAATTGAAAGTAATTCTCAAAATGAATTAATATTTAGGTTAGGTGAGGACAGTGCCGAAAATCATTCTCAAAATGAATTAATATTAAGGTCAGGTTAGCTCAAGTTAGGAAAGTTTTGAAAATAGGTAAAGATATTCCTAAGAAATATTTAGGCTAGCTTGGGTTAGGATAGTGTTGAAAATAATTCTTTAAACAAATTAATATTTAGGTTCAGTTAGCTTAAGTTAAGACAAATATTGAAAATTGAAAGTAATTCTCAAAATGAATTAATATTTAGGTTGGGTTAGGACAGTGTCGAAAATCATTCTCAAAATGAATTAATATTAAGGTCAGGTTAGCTCAAGTTAGGAAAGTTTTGAAAATAATCATCGAAATGAATTAATATTTAGGTAAGGTTAGGACAGTGTTGGAAATCATGCTTGAAATGAATTCATTTTTAGGTTCAGTTAGCTCAAGTTAAGAACAATATTGAAAATTGAAAGTTATTCTCAAAATGAATTAATATTTAGGTTTGGTTTAGTTAGGACAGTGTTGAGAGTGGTTCTTGAAATTAATCAATATTTAGGTTAGATTATGTTAGGAAAGTGTCGAAAATCGTTCTCAAAATGAATTAATATTAAGGTTAGCTTAGCTCAAGTTAGGAAAGTTTTGAAAATAATCATCGAAATGAATTAATATTTAGATGAGGTTAGGACAGTGTTGGAAATCATTCTTAAAATTAATTCATATTTAGGTTCAGTTAGCTCAAGTTAAGAACAATATTGAAAACTAAAAGTTATTCTCAAAATGAATTAATATTTAGGTTTGGTTGAGTTAGGACAGTGTTGAGAGTGGTTCTTGAAATTAATCAATATTTCGGTTAGGTTATGTTAGGAGAGTTTCGAAAATCATTCTTAAAATGAATTAATACTCAGATTTGGTTAGCTCAAGTTAGGGAAGTTTTGAAAATAATCATCGAAATGAATTAATATTTAGGTAAGGTTTAGACAGTGTTGGAAATCATTCTTAAAATGAATTCATATTTAGGTTCAGTTAGCTCAAGTTAAGAACAATATCGAAAATTGGAAGTTATTCTCAAAATGAATTAATATTTAGGTTAGGTTGAGTTAGGGCAGTGTTGAGAGTGGTTCTTAAAATAAATTAATATTTAGGTTAGGACAGTGTCGAAAATAATTCTTAAAATCAATTAATATTTAGGTTAGGTTAGCTCAAGTTAGAAAAGTTTTGAAAATAATTACTGAAATGAATCAATACTTAGGTTAGGTTAGGACAGTGTCGAGAATCATTTTTAAAATGAATTTATATTTAGGTTAGGTTAGGACAGTGTTGACAATAAATTTTGGAATGAATCAATATTCAGGTTAGCTTAAGTTGGGAAAGTTTTGGAAATAATTATGAAAGATGAGAATAATTCTTAAAATTAATTAATATTTAGGTTAGGTTAGGTTTGAATAGAGTTGAAAATCATTCTTAAAATGAATAAATATTAAGGTTAGGTTGGCCCAAGTCAGGACAGTGTTGGAAATCATTCTTAAAATGAATTAGGGTTAGGTTAGGTATCAATATGATAAAGGACCTCATAAATACTCAACTTTGTTCATACAGGGGTATCTACCTAGCCTGCATCTTGTACCACGAAGACAAGGTATTAGTGACCAATGAAGATTTTTTGCCTGTGATAGAAATAGATGAAACGTTTCCTAGTTGTATACATATGGACCTGCACTGGCTCATGAAAGTCTCCTATAGCTGGGACGACATAAAGTCGCTAAAAGCGGATATGGAAAAGCACACGTCGTCCGCTGTACATTTCAGAATCAAACTGCTGACAGCCGCTCTCCAAATGCAGGTATGATATTGGTCCATCTCCAGAAAAGTCTGATTCTAACATGGAGTTTCTGTTGCAGTCTTCTCTCTGCCTCCAAGACTTGGGTCAATTATTCTACAAACCTCTGCGTGACTCTCAAGACACGGTAGTCCTTAGTACAGTCAATTATATTAAAAATCCGAAGAGCGTTTCCGTTCTCAACTCTAGATGGCTTCCCATGAACAAGGTTTTTAAGAAAACAGTCTTAAGCGACGACCACAGCATCTCGGAGATCCTGATGGCCTCCATCCAGGAGCAGATAAACTACCACCAAGTCTCCGGTCTGAGACTGACCAAAGGCCTCTATCTGGCCTTCCTAAAGATGCAAAGTTCCGTTGATCTCATACAAGTCGTAGTTCCTACCAAGTCCCCCAACATGTTGCCCCACTGTAAAGTCAGGGATAATCCCCACGTTTCAGCGTAAGTACACCTGTTACCATCTCGAGACCTCAGATCCCAACGTACCTTACTTTTCAGCGAGGAGTGGGAATATCTGAGTCGTCAGCACCTCCCAGACATAGTCGACAATTGTTCGGAGCAGCAGAAGACGTTCTTGGAGCTGGTGACGAGCGCCGCGAAGAGGCTGTTCAATTACATGGACATATCCCCGGAGGATTCCCTGTCGCATCGGTTGTATGACCTGGAGGTCGTCGATCTCACTGAAGAAGTCAGTTTTATTCTGGTTTGTCCTTCGGCCGAATTCTCCTGTTCTGTACCAGGACAACGGGAGATATTGCTGCAAAGGGGAGATCTACTGAGCTTGCCGATCCAGGTATTCGAGATGATCCACCTCAACACCTACCAGAACCAGATAGTCAAGAAGTATTCGAAGTTGAGTTGCTTCTTGGAACTCGACTCGGCTACGGCGAACCACCTTCACAGAGAAGCCTTCTCGAACAGCGAAGTGGCGTTGGCGAAAGAAAAACTAGTGCAATTGCAGGATTTCCAGAAGAGACTCGGCAACATGTGGAAGGGGATCAGGTGGCTGATGGACATCATAACTTTCGCCAGGGACAAAAACTCCAACGGGATCTCTATGAGGTAACACCCTACCCGATAAAAATCTTCCATCATCATTTAGATAATCTTCTTCGTAGGTACATCCTGGAGAAGGAGATCGGAGGAAACGTGAGCCCCAAGAGGATGTTCCTGCAGATCCCCCCGCGCGACAGCAAGGTGGTGAAGAGCAGCCCCGGGAGGGGTTCGTGGCCGGGTCCTGGAGGCTCCCAGTTGCCGCCCTCCACTCTTCTTAACGAGTTCAGTAAGAGCGAGCAGCAGCTGAGCAAGAACGAGACCTCGTCCCAGTATCTGAGCGCGTGCAGCGACACCTCGCGGAAGAACAGCGACAGCTACAGCAGCGATTATTTCAAGGACAAACTGCCGCCGTCTAGGAGCGAGGACACGCTCTATATCATACCCAACGGGACGACAAACCAAAGAATAAGGTAGAGACTGACGTTAACTATACTGTTAAGATTCACAAGGGTCATGGGCCTTTATTATCAGAAAGGTTCCGATTATACGGGCGTTTCGAAATTCCTATCTCTGGGATTTCCGGCGTGTTCATGTTATGGCTGTAGAGGATTACCTCAACGTTACAAACGACGGTTTCCGGCATGTATTTCATAGAATATATTAGAACTTAATGAGTGTATGATAGGAATAGGTAGGGCCAGAATTAGGTAAATCTTGGCTTTGTCATTGTAGACCAGGCAATAGAGATTTTTTCGTGACAAAAATAGTAGAAGAAAACGGCGAGTGGGGAGTTACGTGGGGTGGTCCGTGGATGTTCAGTGATATGTTTTCGACTCGCAAATATCATTACTTTTCTTGTAATTGCAAAGAAACACCAAAAAAAACGATGTTTTTTTAGTTTTTTGCTTGTAAAATCTGAACCAATGGAGCGGTGCTAATACTTTCAACAGACGAATTGTAGAGAATGAAAAGATGAAAAAAATGAGTGCTAGTGCAACTCAATCGGGTCATCATTACCGGAGGAAAGCCGGAAAAACCGTGAAAATCAGCGTTTTTTCAAATCCTCATAACTCGGCCAATTTCGAAGTTGTAGCGTTGGCTTTCCAAATGAAAGTAGTGGTCAATAGATACTTTGAGTGTGCATAGCGCGGACGTTGTCCGATAAATAGTTTTTGCGTAATTGCGATTTGAATTATTTAAGGCACTATTTTCCGGAAGAGCTGGATGCGTCGGAAGTAGTCCGATTTCAATTTGCAAAACGGATTTTGAAAGAAGAAGTATAGTACTATAAAAAAGCAATCTTGATTTTTCGTTAAAATGCTTCAAAATAGGTGAAAAAAGCATGCAATCATGACCAAAATAAGCCGAATGCGCGATTGCAGTCAAGTAGTGGGGGTATATACGTAAATATTCGCGCCAGGCCTCAGCGCGATTTTGGTTCCCCGCGTCTGCCGGCTACCCCCACTATCCGACCCAGATGGGGCACTGAGCCGGTTTTGGTCATGTTTCCACGTATTTTTCACCTATTTTGCAACATTTTAACGAAAAATCAAGTTTGCTGTTTTGTAGTAATATACTTCTTCTTTCAAAATCCGTTTTGTAAATTGAAATCGGACTACTTCCGACGCATCCAGCTCTTCCGGAAAATAGTGCCTTAAATAATTCAAATCGCAATTACGGAAAAACTATTTATCGGACAACGTCTGGGTTATGCACACTCCAAGTATTTATTAACCACTACTTTCATTTGGAAAGCCAGCGCTACAACTTAGAAATTGGCCGAGTTATGAGGATCTGAAAAAACGCTGATTTTCACGGTTTTTCCGGCTTTCCTCCGGTAATGATGACCCGATTGAGTTGCACTAGCACTCATTTTTTTCATCTTTTCATTCTCTACAATTCGTCTGTTGAAAGTATCAGCACCGCTCCATTCGTTCAGATTTTACAAGCAAAAAACTAAAAAAACATCGTTTTTTTTGGTGTTTCTTCGCAATTACAAGAAAAGTAATGATATTTGCGAGTCGAAAACATATCACTGAACATCCACGGACCACCCCACGTAACTCCCCACTCGCGGTTTTCTTCTACTATTTTTGTCACAGAATGACCCTTTTTCTGCTCTATTGCCTGGTCTATTGGTCACAATTTGTCATTATGTGATGGGTAGAGATTTTCGTCTTATTTTCATTGGTTTTGAACATTTGAGCCCCATTTGCAGGGGTGGGAGAAAGTGTCAACATTCTATGCATATTTTGTAGAGAAAGCTCAGTTAACATCACAGCTTGGGTAAGATACCAACATTTTATTGTATTGGTGTAATGAAAGATTCTTTCAATATATTCATCATTAAAAACTAATAATTCAGATCTATCAGAGATACATCTTATTTTTTCGTTGTAAGGTTGATAAAATCAATAAGTATAGTCCATTTAAGAATTATTGACATCGAAGGCCATGAACGTCCAGTCGAGGCTTTATTTCTGGTTACAAAAAGTTACTAAATTTCATCATAGAAATAAAACATAAATATAACCTAGAAAAGTGTTGAGTATACGAATTATCGAATAATTGAGCCGGAATATTTCGATTGCAGTTTCTACATGGGAGTTCAGGTTTGAAAGCGCAAAAATATCGTGGAATGCTTTCATATGAAATTATCTCATATAAAAGTCAACCATGGAAAATTGAAGATCATTCAAATAAATATTTATTTTCACTCAGGACCATGCAATATTTATTGGTATTGGAAATCTTGCAAAATTCTAACCATATAACTATAAGAGTACCATTTTATGTCAGGATTCAAGAAGGATAATTAATGGAATTCTAGCAGGTAGCTAGTGGTGCAACAGAAAAAAATTTTTGGATACTTCGCAAGCACAGGGCCAAAAGAATAGATTGGAAAAAACGTTATAATGTTTAAAGATATAAGAGAGAAACAAAAATTAAGAATCTATGTAGTACATGAAGAATTTTGACATGAAATTTGTACCGAACTATCAATATATGAACCAATTTGTGAATTATTTATTGCTCGGTGTTGAATACTTCAAGAAAGTCAATTTTTATTTTCATTCATTAAAACTGTCCATGAATTATTGAAAATATTATAACTGATAAGCAATTTTACAATTATTCAGTATACTTTTGAATTGGGAACAATATAGCATGTGTATTAGCAGAGGGAATGTGGACAGGGTACTATACAGTATTAGTATAATAAATAAATTTAAAATATCTATGAATGATACAAGAGCAAAGATAAAAATATTGAAAACTTTGTTTCCACGTAGTGTAGTGATTTGGATGTGTTTATTGAATAAGCTGACATAATCCTATTGATGGGCATCCTTTTACAGGGAAGGTTTCAATTTTTCAATAACCCATTTATGAAATAATTCACCATTCATAGTAATGCTTATCATTAATACCACTGTCAAGAATCGGATCACATCCAGGTAAAAATCCATCAATTGTTCCAGCATTCAAAATAGTGCACCTTCTGCCTCTACCCTTGAATATACTCGGCATACCTTTTGGATTATTTTCTAGGGTCTACTGACAAATTTGAATATCCAAATTTCATCTAGATAAATGAATTTTACGTTTTGTTCCATGTATTCTCGGTATTTATCACAATATCGTACTATTTTTATTATATTTTTCTGTTTATCAGTAAGAATTTTCCTTCAATCAACTTTTTTGTATTTGTATCCAATTTTTTTTATGATATAATATAATGTTGACTTCGATCAATTGAAATCTAGGTGCTCTTTGGCCAGTTCTAAACGGATATCTAAACTGATATATTCATTGTTTTTAATTCTAGCAAAAACAAAGTCATTCAATGTCTCTTTGAAGGAATAATTGTATCGCACAGGTTTTCTTCCACTGCTAATTCCAGGCTTTAATAACATGCTAATTTTCTACGGACAGGGCTTGGTGAAATCTGAAAATTTGAGAGACATTGATCAATCAGAATACACTTGAGTCGATGAATAACAGTTTACCTGAAACACTAGCGGAAATATATGCCAAATCTTTGAAAAACTCGAAGTAACACCGACAAACTGCCTGGTGTTCTCTTGTTAGGCGCGATGTATCCTGGTCAATTCCAGCCATTTTAATAGCATAAGACAAAAAATACTCAAATTCAGAGCAAATATTTATAATTACATATTCACCAATATCTTCGATAAAATCATCAAAGCAAGATTTCTATGGGTAATGTTAGTGTTATTCCTATACCAACCTGAATTCAGCAACCCAAAATATTACTGAATAGTCTATTACCAACTTAAATTCGATTTTTCACAGCCAACCGAGATGTCAATAATTCTTAAACGGAGTATATATAGTGTTGTGTTTGTAAATAAATCAAATATAACGTTTATACATCTTTCATTCATAAAGGGATCTCTCATTAATTCAGGATATCCAAAACGTTGAGAAACCGGAAATATCCGACTATTTCACATTGTACCTATCAATTCCCGTTACTGCCTCACAACCAGTCCCCGGAAAATTCAAGGCCAGAAATACTTTGCAAGTCACGTGAAGTTGTCACAACTTCCAGAAAATCGGTGTTACGAGATTCTACAAGTAGATAACATAAATACATTGGAAAACATGAAAAAACGTGATGTGCAAGAAATCATTATTTTGAAACAAAAATATTTCTATTGGGAATAGATTTTTTTTGAATTTTTTTTAAAGTCTAATAGCTCTTCTATACAGTATTACAGGATTATCCATTCACTCTGGGACACCCTGTATAAAATAATCACATAATATGTAATACATTCTGATATAATGATTGTAATCCTCCTTCTCGATTATTTCAGAGCCAACACTGTATCAAGTATATCGGCCACGACTAGTCCAATGTTAGGTGTTAGACCCAATTACGGAGGCAGCATGGTCAGTGTTAACACCATGAACACGACAAACACATCGGACAGCTTGCACAGTTTGAGCTCGGACAGTGACCCTTCGATGAATCCAATGGGTTAGTACAAATTGTAGCTTTAGATTATGAAAAATTAAGGATCTGATCTAATTTAGAGCAAGTTTGATACAAGCAGACAAATTATAATTCATGATTTTCCAGGAAGCAGTACGCCCCAGAAAAAGATCAAATCGCACATAGCCCCCTCCAAATCCATGACCAATGTGAAGCAACACACCGAAGCCACTTGTCCAAAATCTAACAGGATACGTCCTAGAAATTTAAAGCTGGATACCTTAACGCCGTCCAATCTAGAGACCAGCCTGTCGAGAAGCCTTAACAACATAAAGACAGTGGCGGACATCGACGTCACGGCCACCACCTACCTGAAACCCCTGGATTCCATCAGGAAGACGGACCTGGTGTCCGAGAGTTTGTTCAAGGTTCCTTTCCCGGGGGAGCAAAGTGGTAGTAAAGAGCCCCAATCCGGAATCCTACAGGTTTGTGTTTTTTTTTCATTATGGGTTTCGGGGAATGTTTTTAATTCTGTTGTATTTTTCTAGATTACAAGGTTGTACTCATTTCTGAACATTGGCCCTACTTTGGCTTCGAAACAGGAAAAGAAAAACCTACTGTGATGTTAGGAGTACGTTATTTGTGATGGTAAAAGCCGAATTTATGTAATTAATAAGAATCTCGTAGTCCAAAGGAAACCAAATAATAATAATAATAGAAGATAACATGTGTAGTAGAATTGTCAAACAGGGATCGAAGGAAAAGTTGAAGTCTACTCAACAATATTTCCGATGAGGTCAGAATGAATAACAAAAGAATGTGCAAGACTGCCAATAACATCTAAAATAAAAAGATTTTGTCTAGAACAAAATAAGTTGATGAAATTTACAAAGCTCCAAGACAGTAACATGTGAATAAAGAAGGGGCTGCTCGTAAATAAGTGCAGTATCGAACAATCCCTTGGAAAATTAAGCACTCTCTGCAGTGAGGTTAGAAAAATTACATCAAGCCTCACTTTATTCTCGAAATGCTGAAATTCTCAGGGGTCACGTTCAGAAGTTAGTACGACCGGTTTCACAGCTCGAATAATACATCTGCGAGTGGGGTATGATTACTTTTCTTGTAATTTCGAAAAAAACATCAAAAAAATGGTGTTTTTTGCTTGTGAAATCTGAACCAGGAGGAACGTCACGTAATATCTATAGTCCATTTAAGAATTATTGACATCGAAGCAGGCCATGAACGTCCAGTCGAGGCTTTATTTCTGATCACAAAAAGTAACTAAATTTCATCATAGAAATAAAACATAAATATAACCTAGAAAAGTGTTGAGTATACGAATTATCGAATAATTAAGCCGGAATATTTCGATTGCAGTTCAAACATGGGAATTCAGGTTTGGAAGCGCAAAAATATCGTGGAATGCTTTCATATGAACTTATCTCATATAAAAGTCAACCATGAAAAATTGAAGATCATTCAAATAAATATTTATTTCTCAGGACCATGCAATATTTATTGGTATTGGAAATCTTGCAAAATTCTAACCATATAACTATAAGAGTACCATTTTATGTCAGGATTCAAGAAGGATAATTAATGGAATTCTAGCAGGTAGCTTGTGGTGCAACAGAAAAAAATTTTTGTATACTTCGCAGGCACAGGGCCAAAAGAATGCATTGGAAAAAACGTTATAAATACGAGATAAACAAAAATTAAGAATCTATGTAGTACATGAAGAATTTTGACATGAAATTTGTACCGAACTATCAATATATGAACCAATTTGTGAATTATTTATTGCTCGGTGTTGAATACTTTAAGAAAGTCAATTTTTATTTTCATTCATTAAAACTGTCCATGAATTATTGAAAATTTTATAATTGATGAGCAATTTTACAATTATTCAGTATATTTTTGAATTGGGAACAATATAGCATGTGTATTAGCACAGGGAATGTGGACAGGGTACCATACAGTATAAGTATAATAAATAAACTTAAAATATCTATGAATGATACAAGAGCAAAGATAAAAATATCATTGAAAACTTCGTTTCCACGTAGTGTAGTGATTTGGATGTGTTTATTGAATAAGCTGACATAATCCTATTGATGGGCATCCTTTTGCAGGGAAGGTTTCAATATTTCAATAACCCATTTATGAAATAATTCACCATTCATAGTAATCCTTATCATTAATACTACTGTCAAGAATCGGATCACATCAAGGTAAAAATCCATCAATTGTTCCAGCATTCAAAATAGTGCACCTTCTGCCTTTACCTTTGAATATACTCGGCATACCTTTTGGATTATTTTCTAGTGTCCACTGACGAATTTGAATACCGTTTTCGAATATCCTAATTTCATCTAGATAAATGAATTTTACGTTTTGTTCCATGTATTCTCGGTATTTATCACAATATCGTACTATTTTTATTATATTTTTCTGTTTATCAGTAAGAATTTTCCTTCGATCAACTTTTTTGTATTCGTATCCAATTTTTTTTATGATACAATGTTGACTTCTATCAATTGAAATCTAGGTGCTCTTTGGCCAGTTCGAAAAGGATATCTAAACTAATATATTTTTACATTATTACGCTCGATGTTATTCTTTGTCTTTCGTCGTTGAGTAATTTTACGTTTTCTTCATAGTTATCTCGTTTTTTCAGCTTCACTTGTGTGATTTTTCTCCTGAAGATAAGCTGTATCAGCTCAAAACATGTTAACTTAAAAAATAATCATATTTGCGAGTCCAAAACATCTACAGACCCCCCACACTCGCAGTTTCTTCCACGATTTTATCACAGAACGACCCTTCATCTCCTCTAATCATCCGAACCATTGTTACAGGTCTTCGCCGCCTACGACACGGGCCTGGCCACCGGGACCAGCCTCAAGCTCCACGTCACCCCCAAGACCACCGCGCGCGAAGTCGTCGACCTGGTGGTGAAACAACTCAACATGGCGGTCGTCCTCAAGGGCAAAGAGGGCCCGATCTACCCGGCCGACAAGCTCAAGAACTTCTGCCTGGTGGCGGTCATCGGCGCCCGCGAGCGGTGCCTCAGGGACGATTTCCGGCCCCTCCAGCTGCAGAACCCCTGGAGGAAGGGGCGGTTGTACGTGAGGCAGAAGCAGGACGTCCTCGCGGCCTTGGAGCACAGTAGCAGACTGGGCGCGGTCATATGAGAGGAGGAGATGTTGATATAGTGATACGGGATGGTTTGTTTCGATCGGCCAGCCCGAAACTTAGTCCAGAATTGGTGCTAGTTACAAAAAAAGTCGTTAACATGAATGTCTTATGAGTTTTCAATGTCGTTTTCCGCCTATTAGCTAAATATATCCAGTAGACTGAAGCATATCTTTGTCGGTGATTTTGAGTGTTTCACAAGATAGACACGTCACTGTTTTGGTTCTAAACTTCGATTCTTATAACGTCGAATGGCAATACTGGAATAATGGAAACTGTTTGGAACTGAAACCTTTGACGAAATCTGAACGTTAAAAGATCTGAAATTTCCATGGAATAATTTTTCCTTAGGTGCTTTAGCTGTCCCGCAGTTATATTTTTTAATACTCAATTTTTATAGCATATTTTTATTCGTATTGAATGAATTAGGTGATACTGTGATTGAAGAATCTGGACCATATAAAGAAATTATATAATAAAAATTAAGCTCCTCCAATTCCTTCTGCGAGTCTTTAAGAATTTCATGTAACGAATATCTATTTCTATTTATCACTCTTCAAATTCTTGCATCTTCGAAGGAATTCCTAGAATTTCCTAAACCTAAAAAGTCGTTTTTGTCCTCAAATGACTTAGAATTAAATTAAGAACCTCAATTATTTGAGCTTAACACTCTTTAAATCCAAGACTGATTTGAACTGACAGACCTAGTTATTTATTTTCGTCAATGCAATTTGAAGAAAGCGAAAAAGGTCCAGTTTATTATTATGTTGTTGAAAGTTTAAAAAAAAAAATCACACTTGGTTGATTATTCTAGAAATCAACGTCCTCTAAACACCAAATGTATTAAAAAATTCATATAAGATATTTAAATTTATTGAAATAAATAAATATATTCCAATGTTATATATTGAGAATTTTAATTTTACAAATACAGGGTGATTCCAAATTCGATGTGAACCTTGAAGGACTTGTTAGTTGCTATCATTTGAGCCATATTTATTGATATCCAAAAAATCAACAGTTTACGAGTTATTCGAGTTTTTGTGTTTTTTGAAAAATTACTCACCTTACTCCATTTTTCGTCAATTTTTTCTACGTTCAGCAAGTTTGATTATAATTTGTATGTAATATGTATGAAAAGAGCGAAAATACGCTGTAATAGATTTTGAAAAAAAATTCGTATGATTTGAAAGTTGGTATATGAAGAAAAGAATAGTCGATTTCTAATATCAATTCGCCTGCAACTTTCAAACTCCACAATTTATGTATGACAAAAGTATTTTAAAAGCTTGCCAATTTCCTTCTTTATTTCCTAAAAAAGTTTTCGAGTGGAATTCGAAAGTTGCAGGCGAATTGATATTAGAAATTTACTATTCTTTTCTTCGTATACCAACTTTCGAATCATACGAATTCTTTTTCAACATCTATTAAGGCATATTTTCGCTTTTTTCATACATATCGTATCCTTCTCTGATGAAAATAATCCAAAATCATAATCAAACTTCTCAACGTAGAAAAAATTGACGAAAAATGGAGTAAGGTGAGTAATTTTTCAAAAAACACAAAAACTCAAATAACTCGTAAACTGTTGATTTTTGGATATCAATAAATACGGCTCAAATGAGTCATACTAACACGTCCTTCAAGGTTCACGTCGAATTTGGAATCACCCTGTATAGTCCAATATTTTGAACTTACTCCGATCTCTTTAATTTTCGCAATAAAGACATCCCCTAGTGAAATCTTCATATCACTAAGTTGTGTTCAGGTAAATTTCCTCAATTCAAAACTTTGATCGTTATGTGATTTAATATTTTAGATATATTTTAAATTGTACATATGATTGAAAATACGAACCACTATAACTGTATTATTATGTAATATAGAGAGGTATATTTATGTACAATGCAATAAAAACGCTTCAATTATTTATCAGTGCAATTCGAGTAAATTGGAAATTGTTCAATTTTTATTGTATTGTACGTTTGTTGTAGAGCACAATATGATGTATTGAGATGGTTTGAATAAAGATATCGTGGAAATAGATTTAATAATAAATATGTTATCAATTTGTGGGTGTTTCATTCATTTTGACTTTGGACAGATTTCTTGATAATCTCCGCTTCTAATTTTTTCATCTCGAAGAGTTGTTGGTAGCTCTAATGTTTAAAATGAAAGGTAATGACTTTACAAATAAAAGTAACTTACCTTTTGATGATAAGAATCTTGCCTTCCTCGATTGATGATTGAGGCAGTTGGGATCAAATTGTTCGAACAATCACTTCACAGCACTTCCGGATAATAATATAATTAAAACTGTTCAATTATTACAGAGACACTTGGGTTGAAAATTCAAATTTTGAAGTCGCCTTTGGATGCGCGTTGACATTTACTCAAGATGCGCAGGTTTGAAATTATCAAATGTCCATGATAATCGGGTAATCGTAAATTTTGGATCAAACTACTACGTTTTATTTCCAATCGTTTAAGTTGTGTTTTCTCATAATCGCATAGAATTTGAATTATGCCTTTCTGATATATACCTTTTTTATTCGCGATTCCAATAGTCTAAACGCCCCCTGCCGGCTAAATCCCGAACCTTGAAAACGAGTATTGTTTTCATATTTCACGTGCTTTCAAGCCAGATATTTTTATTTTATATCCAGGAGCCAGGTATTCGTAATATATAATTCGAAATTTTCATCGTTTTCTGAGCAGAGTAATTGGTATTGAAAAAAATAGTCGGTAAGGTATTTATACCAGTTGAAATACGTTCACAAAATTCTTGAATTTTAAGTTACAAGTTTGAGTCCAATTTTCTGGGGCAGGTTTGAGTGGTGATTAAGAAAGGTAATTCTATAATTATCAACAAGATTGTTAAAAAATTTATCTACGTATTTCAAATGACTGTGACTTGACTTAATCTTTCTGTAAGAAAAAAATTTGAATAATTTTCATGGTGAAGTCTGAATGAAACGTTTTTATTTTTAAATAATATATGTACATGAATTTTAGGACGTTGTTTTATATAACAATGAGTGAACAAAGTTCTAGTACTAGAGAAAAAACAGTTTAAAATTGTAATTCTTGCCTTCAATTGCTCCTCGAAGAAAAATCAAAACGGCTATTCATTTTCATGAATTTCATAGGAAAGATGCCTCAGCAATTTGTGTCACTAATAGTGGAAAAAATGGACCAAAGAATAGCACAAATGATCGACTATTAGGTGTAGCTTCCAAATAAATGAACACTGTCGTCAAACTCAAATAGTGCTCAATTTTTCCTGTTGAATTCGATATAATTACAATTGAAAAAACCAATTTGTTCACCTAAAATCAATAAAATGGACACTACACTATCAATAATCCAATCATTCACTGAAAAGGCTTCACATAAAACTCACAAAATCGAAGGAAAAACCTGAAAACACCTAAAATAATCCGTTTCACCACAATACATCCCAAAAAGGTGCTCGTTTTCCTCCATGTTTGTTTACATTTCGCAGCGCCCTCATCGGTAGTTGCCAACGCGAATTAACTCTATTTTCTGTGAATCCAATGAATCCATTAGAAAGAACAAAGAGTTCCAAATCTATGATTCAGATTCATAACCTTTCTTTCGGTCATTGTACTGTGCATTGATAAAAGAATTCGGGGTTGATTTCAGTTAAAAATCAACTGGAATGTTATAATCGTCGAAAATTGACTCACCTAACGTATGATTCTAGTCAACAAAACAAAATAATCAAGTTCTACGATCACCATAACAACAATTGACTCACAACTCTAGGAGCTATCACAGTCACTGTGATATTGAACTTCCAGAAATTTCTATCTTTCTCTCGAAAAAATGAGTGGAGACGGTGATCAACTGGAACAATTCGATGCGTTATTCCTTTCCATCGCCCAACACCACCCCAATGGAGCCGCACAGTTGCTGGACACATTCGTGAGTTTCCTTTCTAGAAAAACCGACTTCTTCACCGGAGCAGAAGAAGGTCGGTGGGAAAAGTCGGTTATGTCCACATTTAGGAAATACGAAAAAATAAGTAAAGAAAATCGTGAGGCTGAGCTGGAAGAGAAAAGGGAGAAGGAAGCCGCTAGAAAAGCTGCGAAAGCTAAGAAGGAAGACACTATCAAACCAGCCGAAATTACAGAATTAACAGATGCAGAAGCCGATAAATTGCAAATGGAAATAGACGCGGAAAAACAGGATCCCCAACCCCAGTCAGATGATAAAACCTCCGTTAAATCTAAAGTGATCGGAGAGGACGAAGAGGATGCTTCAGAAAGGGGTAAGTTTCACATGAGAGCTTTAATTTTTCATAATATTCTTGTTAATTCCTTCAATTGTGATAATCGGAAATGATATTGTTTGTTATCTTATCTTATCTTCTCGATGGGAATCTAAATTATTGCAGTCAGTAAAGTGCGGAATATTATGAAATTAATTCCATAAGGGGATAAGAATCCTGAATTTTCAATATTGCAGTACCGCTCAAATCGAAAAACATAAAAAACCAGGCTAAATCGTTGAGGAAAATGGAAAACCGCCAACAATTTCTGAACAATTTAAGTCTGACAATCGAAGAGATCGAAGAGCTCCAAATCAACACAATAGGCCAATCAGATTCCACACTGTGGAAAGAAGAGAGAAGAAAAAGGGTGACGGCATCGAATTTCGGAAAAATCTGCAAGATGCGTCCTTCGACGCATTGTGGAAACGCTGTTAAGTCCCTACTTCACGATACTTTCAACGGAAACCAGTACACGAGATGGGGTCAAACGCATGAGGAAACCGCAATCGAGAGATTCGAGGAGCTCTCGAATTTCCACGTCGAAAAATGTGGATTTTACGTTGATCCCGAAAAACCATACTTGGGAGCCTCCCCCGATGGACTTATCGGAATCGATAGCATCGTCGAAGTTAAATGTCCCATGTCGTGCTCGGAAATGGCACCTTTACAAGGAATTTCTCGCGGAATCATAAAATTCGCGGAGTTAGTGGAGGGAAAAATGAGACTTCAAAGGAATCACAATTATTACTATCAAGTTCAAGGGCAATTACACGTGGTTCGACGAAGGAGGTGTTATTTTATTGTGTGGACACCGAAAGGGCTGGAATATGAGATAATAGAAAGAGACGATGACTTTTGGAAGAATAACTGCGAGAAACAGTTGGAAAATTTTTATATGTACTGTTTGCTACCGGAACTTTTAGATCCTCAGTATTCGCAAGACAAGGACATTCGGGACTTCAGAACGAAGCAGGATCATTCGGGACAAGCTTGACGAAAACACCTTGCGAATATACCTTATTTTTAACCATAATGATAGGAAATATCCTATTATGTAGATAGTTTTAGAACTATATTATTATTGATATTATATTTTATGACTATGTATTTTATTATATCCATAACTATTTTTGACAGTTTATATAAATAAAGATTTGTCGAACTTTTATTAGCTGTTTCCTTCGTTAAATGGAAGTCTGGAATTGAAAAAACCCCTATAATGTCTTCAATGGACAATTATCTATACAAGGAAGCTTTTTCCGATAATATTAAATGAAATCTTTGTACTGTTAGGTAAAATAATGCCAAACTCAGGGAATGGCTGCGACCTGGAAAATACAAATGGACCCAAACTCTGCAGTCAGTAAAGTGTGGAATATTATGAAATTAATTCCAAAAGGGGACAAGAATCCTGAATTTTGAGGTTTCCTTCATTAAATGGAAGACTGGAAATGGAAAAACCCCTATAATGTCTTCAATGCACAATTATCTATACAAGGAAGCTTTTTCCGATAATATTAAATGCAATCTTTGTACTGTTAGGTAAAATAATGCCGAACTAGGGGAATGTAAAATCCTGAATTATGCTGTTTCCTTCATTAAATGGAAGACTGGAAATGAAAAAACCCCTATAATGTCTTCAATGGACAATTATCTATACAAGGAAGCTTTATCCGATAATATTAAATGCTATCTTTGTACTGTTAGGTAAAATAATGCCGAACTCGGGGAATGGCTACGACCTGGAAAAATACAAATGGACCCAAACTCTGCAGTCGGTAAAGTGTGGAATAGTATGAAATTAATTCCAAAAGGGGACAAGAATCCTGAATTTTGCTGTTTCCTTCATTAAATGGAAGACTGGAAATGAAAAAACCCCTATTATGTCTTCAATGGACAATTATCTATACAAGGAAGCTTTTTCCGATAATATTAAATGCAATCTTTGTGCTGTTAGGTAAAATAATGCCGAACTCGGGGAATGGCTACGACCTGGAAAAATACAAATGGACCCAGTCGGTAAAGTGTGGAATATTATGAAATTAATTCCAAAATGGGACAAGAATCCTGAATTTTGCTTTTTCCTTCATTAAATGGAAGACTAGAAATAAAAAAACCTCTATAAAGTCTTCAATCAACAATTATCTATATGAGGAAGTTATTTCCATTTTCTGCGATATACATTCGGTTGTAGTTTTTTTTTTAATCCAGGAACTCAATTGATAGATTGAAATATTCATAAACAGCTTTTTCCGATAATATTAAATGCAATCTTGGTACTTTTACGTTTTAGGTAAAATAATGCCGAACTCAGGAAATGGCTGCGACCTTGAAAAATACAAATGGACCCAAACCCTCCAAGAACTGGAAGTCAGAATCCCCCTAAACGTCAACTTCAGAGCCAGACAAAAAGACTTGGTAATCAATTTCACGAAGAAGCATCTCACAGTCGGTACGTCTAAAATTTTCCCAACCCTAAACAACTTCTTATATCGAATATAATCTAGGTCTCAAGGGACAACCGCCAATAATCGACGACGACTTCCCCAACGAGATCAAACTGGAGGAGACCACGTGGGTGATTGAGGACGGAAAGACGGTAATCCTGAACATCGAGAAGGTGAACAAGATGAACTGGTGGTCCAGGCTGGTCAAGTCGGATCCGGAGATCAGCACGAAGAAGATCAACCCGGAACCTTCGAAACTTAGCGATTTGGACGGGGAGACGAGGGGCATGGTGGAGAAGATGATGTACGACCAGAGGCAGAAGGAGCTCGGTCTGCCCACCAGCGACGATCAGAAGAAACAGGAGGTTCTGAAAAAATTTATGCAACAACATCCCGAGATGGACTTCTCCAAGTGCAAGTTGGACTATTAAATTTTTTCATGTGTTTTCTTTTTTTTACACGTTGGATCTCGAGGAAGATGCGGGATGGTCTGATGCTTCAATAAATTTTTACTCATTCTCAAGTTTTTTTTTGATACGGTAGTTCATTTGAATCGAAGATTTGGAGTAATTTTATTTGGAAATTCTAATAGAATTAGCCAATACTTGATGGAAATCCACAATCAAACTTGCAATTCTTTTGTAAGTTTTATTATATTTGGAATAATAATGTTTTTTTTACATGTTGGAACTCGAGGAAAATGCTGGATCGTCTGATGTTTCAATAAATTTTTACACGTTCTTAAGTTTCTTTTTTATACTGTAGTTCATTTGAACCAAAGATTCGGAATAATCATATTTGGAAATTCTAATAGAAATAGCCAATACTTGATGGAAATCCATAATCAAACTTACAATTCTTTTGTAAGTTTAATTATACTTGGAATGATAATGATTTTTTCACATGTTGGATCTCGAGAAAAATGCTGGATGGTCTGATGCTTCAATAAATTTTTACTCATTCTTAAGTTTTTTTTTCGATACTGTAGTTCATTTGAACCAAAGATTCGGAATAATCATATTTGGAAATTCTAATAGCATTAGCCAATACTTGATGGAAATCCATAATCAAACTTACGATTATATTATAAGTTTAATTATATTTGGAATGATAATGACTCAGTGTACGCATAATTGGGTGTTTAGCGTTGAAAAAAAACTAAAATTTTCTTGAATATTTATATATTTGGCACTGTTCCTTTCGGTATACATATCGCCCTTCAATTGGGGCTGAAAAATCGAATTTCTGTAAGGATGTGAAATGATAACTTACTGAAAACTCACGCATTGAAGGTAACGCCAGTCTTGCTTCCTGGAAAATTAATGAAAAATTTATTGTTCCTCGAAAATTACATATTTTGTGTCTCATGACCGATTCTTGGTACCTTTTAAAAGGGTTTTCCAATAGGAATGATATAATTTAAACTACTTGCCTCCGTTGGAAAATTTCAAACCCTTCTGTCCAGTCAACCTCTCCGGAAGCTCGAACCCTGGCCTAGCGCTCAAAATATCTCCATGCACCATCATCGAAGGTCTTCCCCTACTAATCACCGGGACTTGCTCGACTGGCACCTCCGCCTTCTCTTCACCACGGTAAATCTGTAACATACAGTACAAAAACACCATCCTTTGTGTTTCCAAAGGTTCAATTCAATTCCAATCAAAGACAGTATCCACTCACCATCCCATCTCTCCCCTTGATCTCCGAATCGTTCACGGTGGTAACCTCGGGCCCCCACTGCTCCAAGAAGTTCCCCAGGCGCGTCACCCTCTGCTGAGGCGTCGTCAAGGTGTGGCTACCCCCGCAATACCTGTTGCAGATGTCCCCCTTCTTCGCCTGCTCGAAATGGTTGAGGTTCCTACCGGAGGTCAGGCTCTTCTGCTGCTTCCTCAGCTGGTCCAGCTCGTAGGCGAGGTAGGGGGCCATCGTTTTAGTCGGAGGTAAAGCTGGTGGTTGCGGGAACATGCTCGGGTCCATATTCTTGCGCATCACCACGTCCTGGTCGCAGGATATACACTTTACGTCCTTGAGGAGCGCGGCTTTGGTTCCGGCCGCTTCCTGTTCTTTCTTGAGTTTACTCAGAGCCTTCAGTTTACCTTGTAATACTCCTAGTTTGTTGGTGATGAAGTCTTTGAGTGGACCCAGCTCCAACTTGTCCAGCTTAGATCCGACCTCGGTTTGAATGTCGGACAAAGCTTGTTGCCATAGTTCTTCCTGTTTGGTCAGTTTCTCCAAAGCGTCCTCGATACCCTTGGTCAGGTCCATGCACGTGGCGTCGAATTGTTCGTGCGACACCTTCCTGTTGATCATACAAATATCCACTTTATCCGCCAGCTGTCCTTCCACCTCGTTCTTATCCGCCTTAACCGTCTTCAGAAGCTCTATCTGCTCCTTCAAACTCTGAAAAAGAACCTTGAGGTACCCTAAACGGACCCTTGGGTATCCCTCACCGCCATGTGAAGCTGCCTCTCTTGCTTCTCGTCCAGCAGGTCCGTCGTCGTCTGGGTTATGTTGCTGGTGATGTTCTCCAGCTCCGTGAACTTCTTGTACAGCTCCATGAGGTGGCTGTCCGAGCCCGCCACCCCTTGTTCGGTTATGCCCTGCACCTTCTCGTACACCTTACCCAGCTCCCTCTCCACCGACGCTATCTGGTTGGTCACCGTGTCCATCTTCCCGTGGAACATCGTGTCCAGGGAGTTTATCTGGTCCACGCACTGTCGGAAGTGCACCTCCATCTGCGCCATCTTCTCGCTCATGTCCCCGCCACCCCCGTGCTTCGCACCGCCCGCACCTTTCTCCTCGATCTTCTTCTGAAGACCCGGCACGTCCAAGGCTTGGATCAGGTTTCGGACGTTCTTAAACTCGCGCTGGATCAACACCAGGGCGTCCTCCACGTTCACCTGGCTCAGGTCGGTTCTGGAAATATATTGGTTATCTCTGGAGCTCTGGGAGGGTAGAACTCACTTGGAGAAGTCTTTCCCGTCCACCGGACCGCCGATCTCCGACATCTTCGGCAGGTGGGTGCCTTTGTGGTCGCCGGTCGTTAGTTTCTTCTCCAACTCGCTCAGCCTCCTCTCGATTTCCCTCACCTGTTCCAGGATGGGACCTTGGCCGTTGTCTATGGAGCTCCTGAGTTTCACCGCGTCCTCTATCACCTTTGTCGTAGCTTCCCCTGTGACTTGACCTCCTCCTTTTTCCCTCGCCAAGTCCTCGATCATAGACGCCATCTTCGCCATTCCCACTTCGGCCGCTTCGATTCTCTTCGTTAAAGACAGCATCTGGTACATATCCACGATGGGGCCAGGCTCTCCAGTGACGCTCTAGAAGAAATACTATCATAATTTGGAACATCTCTTGGTACATTTGGTCGTTACCGTCCTCACAGCCTTCACCAGATCGGAATTGCTGGACATCTGCGTCAACTCCTTGTACTTCACCTTCAGGTCTTCCACGTCGCCGGTCAGCTTGGAGAAGGCCTCGGTAGTGACGGCGACGGTGAAGGCCGGGGTCACCTCGTTGGCGTTGTTGGTGGGGACGATGACCACGTTACCTGAAAGAAGAGTTTCTTAGCGGACGTTCGAACCTTCCTCTGGAAGGTGTCGGACTAGGTAGCGGCGAGGCGAACCGCGAAGGTTCCTGCTTCGGTTCCTCCTTCGAGTCCTTCCTTCTCTCGATCACTTTGAGCTCGTTCTCTTCCGTTTCCTCCTCAGCGATCAGCGATTTGATCTTACCTGTTAGATCAGATTAGATGTGGTTAGGGGAAGAACATAGCCTTAAGCTGGGTTCACTCTTTTGGTCAGCTGTAGCAGTCCTGACAATGGCTCTATCACAATAGCAGTGGAATATGGGGAAATGTTTCCTCCTCTGCCTATAACTTGCTTTGCCAGGCCTATGTTTGTGGAGCTAGCAATGTCCTGTTCATAGGTCCACCTGGACCTAGCAGGTCTGTCCTAAACTTAGACAGTGATCCTTCTAGGAAGGCTGGACTCTACCTTAGGGTTTTTTTCCCACTTGCTTTTCTACCCTTATTTAATGGTGTGTTCGATTGCTGCTTTTGTTATGTCACATGCTGAGCTAAAGAACCCACGCCAAGGTCACTTGGGGACTCGGAGCTTTCGAAATTGACCTACCTCCGTCGATCTTCTGGGACTTCTTGGCGCTGTCCTCCGCGATTTGATACTGGGTGGATTTGATGCCTCCCGTGGCTCGGGGATCGAACATCTTCTGGATCAGATCGCTCTCCTTTCCGCTGAATTCCACCTTGAGGTCGCCGATGCCCACCTGGTTGATGATCACCTGGAGGACCGTGTGGAGGAGGTGGAAGTTGACGGTGCCGAGCTGGAAGGGTCGAAATCGCGTTTGTTAGTCTTTGTGGGGTGGTTGTAACAACTTCCGAATATTTGCTTGCGCAAGAATGTTCGCTACTACTTGGGTAGAGTCGAGAAGATTTAAAAAGCCCGCTTGAATGTTTCGTCGCTAAGTTGGCACAACTGTCCCCTATACGTCATATGTCATTTAGTTTGTTTACTTTACACTGGTGCAGTGCATTTTTGACAGTTTATCTCAAGTGTGCTTTCGTGATTTATAAAATAGATAAAAATATCGAACGAATAATATGTCCAAATGCATTACAAATGGAGATAAAGTAATTGAAGAATATTATCCGACCGTTATAATAAATTTGACGAAAACAACAGGATTTGTGGAAAGAAAAGTCTCATAACCTGTCATTGTGAACGAAATTCTGGACAAAAATTCAACGAATCTATGGCTCCGAGACATCTGTGTTCAGTCAAAAAAGACTTAAAGAAAATTCGCGGTGAGTACTGAAAATTCATTGAAAAATGTTTGGATTATTGGATACAATAAATTTGAATAACAATTATTTTGTGTTTCATTGATAGTAGGTATAACATTGCGATACTCACTTCTGGTCCTATCAAAGCTGCATCAGCGAGCTGGTGTAGATTTAAGAGTGTTGTACTTTTCGCCATGACTAACTTCTAGTCGAAAATATTAAACAAATACTGAAAAAACTTATTCAATGGAAAAAATCAATTTCTACATTCAAAAAAATAATGATAGAAGATGTCAGAATTAAAAGGTGACTTATATACGTATGTCCCAGCTGGAAGCATACTATGATAGGAGTATTTAAAATGTTATAAGACATCTATAGACACTTCCTCCTCTTGGAGAATTTTTTATTGCATTGCTCCTCCATTGAAAAAAATACAAATTTGCGAAATTTTTTGCTCAAATTCCTTAGGCGTTGACCTCTCTTATTTCCCTACTGTTTTATGTGAACAGTGAAGAGTTGTTGGCATTGAACCCAAAATTATTTTCACATATAGGCTCTATTTGCGTAGACTCAATAAAAAAATGTCAACAACACCGCAATTGATGGATGCGTAGAAGTTAGAAGTCATTGTTATTTCTAATGCTGTCCGGATATGAGAATTAAATTGAATTTTATTGAAAAATCTCATTAAAAAAAAATTCAATGGTATCCTGCCCCTCAGAGTAAATTATTCGTTTCCATTTCGATAAAAAGGTAAGTAGACTGCTCAATTCCATTAAATTAAACATTAAAAATGTATCTTAACTCATTCCAAAAAAAAATTGGTATATACTAATTTCAAAATTCAATAACTCACAAACTATGGGTGGTATATAGGTTGTACCAAAGTTGCATTTTTTTAATCAAATTAGTACCTGAAAAAAGACTGTAGTACATCTTAGCAAGGAATTTCATTAATTACATTATCGTGTTACATTCGGTCAGAAAATACAATGATGTCACAATTTATTACGTGCCAGTAAAAAACATAATAGAATGATTGAAGAACTTTCTCTAAATATTATCTGCAATTACAAATACAACTTGGCATCACAAAAAAGATTATGATTCTTGGGGATAGTGGGAATGAAAGGAAAGTGTCTTAGGCAAATAATCTTCTTCTAGTTTCATTCAGTAGAAGTTTTTGTTCCTGGAAGTACTAGCGGAAATGTTAGAAGCGGAGAACGAATACAATGTGGTGTTTGGTAAGAACCGTTTGAATAAGGTGGAGGAAGAACCAAAAAACGAATTCCCGTTCGAAATAAGGAAAGTGGAAGAGAGTGTTAATAGGCGATTACTGCAAGATTTCAAAGGTGAGTGAAAACTTTCGAGGATTTTTTGGAAAAACTTCAAAATTTCACTGAGATCATTGGAATTGTTCGAAGAAGAAAAATCTGTGTTCAAAATCTAACCTGACCGTAGAATTCAACAATCAAGATCATAGATGAAGGAAAACATATTCCTTTGTCTATGATCAAGATTCTAATTTTTTCAGTGTTCAAAATCTACCCTGACAGTAGAATCCAACAATCAAAATCATAGATGAAGGAAAATATATTCCTCTGTCTATGATCAAAATTCTAATTTTTTCAGTGTTCAAAATCTACCCTAACCGTAGAATCCAACAGAAAAGATCATAGATGAAGGAAAATATATCATTTGTCTATGATCAAAATTCTAATTTTTCAGTGTTCAAAATCTACACTGACCGGAGAATCCAACAATCAAGATCATAGATGAAGGAAAATATATCCTTTGTCTATGATCAAGATTCTAATTTTTTCAGTTTTCAAAATCTACCCTGAACGTAGAATCCAACAACCAAGATCATAGATGAAGGAAAATATATTCCTTTGTCTATGATCAAGATCCTAATTTTTGGTGCGTTCGACTCGGGACCGGGAAGTCTCGTCAGTGAAGTCATTTTTTGATATTGAGGTTATATAAGGACACAGTAACAATGCCCAAGTTATGAGATTCTGGGAGTCCTTGGAAGGCCGGGATGAAAAGAAAACTTTCATGTCTTCTAGGTGAACGTACGGGGTTCGTCCAAGTAGGAAAGAAAAAATGGTTCTTCCCGAGCGGCTTCAAAGATCAAGCTGCCAGCTTCTACAATTTCGAAGTAAGGGAGAGCGACGTGTGGATCGTGACTTTTCCAAGATCTGGTACGACTTGGACGCAAGAAATGGTTTGGTTGTTGGCTAATAACTTGGACTACGAGAAAGCGGCGGAAGTTCCTCTTGTTGTGCGGTTTCCTTTCTTAGAGTAATTAGATTTGTACCTTCGATTATTCACGCTAGAACTTACGTTCTTCTCCCACTAGGTTTAGCTGTTTCGTACATCCAGAGTTGAAAGAGGAATTTCTAAGGGAGAATGTAGATTCGGTTTTGAAGGGACAAATGATAGAAAAGATAGCGGAGCCTATCTGCGATTATTTGACGAAGTTCGAAGGGAGGAGGTTCATCAAAACTCATTTACCACTCAGTTTGCTGCCTAAAAATCTTCTGACTGCTGGTTGTAAGGTTTGTAATAAGATCTATGAATAAATATAATTTTCGCTCATAATTTAGCGCTTCGAATGTCATATGCTATTGCTTATCTACATAGGTCCTGTGGCGCAACGGATAACGCGTCTGACTACGGATCAGAAGATTCCAGGTTCGAATCCTGGCAGGATCGCTCACTTTTTTATTTTTTAATAATTCATAGACGATGTGTAAATTACTCAGTTCTATGTTCAGAACACAGTAGAATTTCTACTAATAATTTGATTATATTTATGAAATTTTACTTACTGAAGATCGATTACTTTTTGTTATTTGATTTATTCTATCATATCGAGGTCAAAGCAAGCCTCGAGAATTTGAAGGAAATTCCTGAAATTCATATTAATAAACATCAGTGAGATGTGACTTAGCCCTACTTCATAGATGAATATGACCTACTTTGAAAACTCCATAGAAGCCTTGATCACGTTTTTTACTGAACGCTCGATATTCGATTATGTTGTGAAAACCGCTTGATTACCAGTGTTTGAGTCACTAGTCACTTACCAAATTAAAAAAACATGCCATTCAAATTATCTTGAATTAACTTCTTACGAGGTTTATTCAAAACTACAACAGATTTCTGTGCTTATTGTTTCCGTAAATTACCCACACCTTCCCAAGGTCCTGTGGCGCAACGGATAACGCGTCTGACTACGGATCAGAAGATTCCAGGTTCGAATCCTGGCAGGATCGATGAACTTTTTTGGAAGTTTCTCACCGCCCAATTTCAAATTTCAGGTCATCTACATCGCAAGAAACCCAAAAGACGTCGCCGTATCTTTTTACCATTTAAATCGACTGATCAGAACCCAAGGGTATAAAGGAGACTTTCCTACCTACTGGGAGTACTTCCAGAACAATTTACGTAAGGAAGATTTTAAAGTTCCCAAAATGAATTCTACGGTTTTACTTTTTCAGAACCATGGGCTCCTTACTGGGAACACGTTTTGGAAGCTTGGAACTTGAAACACGAGAGCAACTTACTTTTTATGTTCTACGAAGACATGGTCAAGGTAGTGGTAATTTTCCTTTGAATACCAAAATATATAAAAGCATTTCTAGCAATTTCTTTCGTTTTAGAACACCAAACAAGCCATACTGAGAGTCCAAGACTTCCTCAAAACCAACTACACAGCCCAAGAACTCGGCACTTTGGAAGAACACCTCAGAATCGAAAACTTCCGAAACAACAGCTCAGTGAACTTCGACGTTCTGAAAAATTTAGGAATCCTCATCACGGGAGAACAAGAATTCGTTAGGAAAGGCAAAAACGGAGAGTGGAAGAACGAATTCGACGAGGAACTCAACGCGAAGGCAGATCGGTGGATCGAGGAAAACCTGAAAAGGACCGATTTGAGGTTTCCAGATTGAAGAAATTGTTCGGCCAACAATTTGAACTGGTGAAATTGCTTTTTTCCATTCCAGATATGTTTCCTATCAGTGATCCATCCACATATAATATTTAGTTGATTAATAGTATGAGCAACAATAAATGTATTATTGAGCTATACCAAAGAGTAACCGGAGTCTAATCTTTGGTTATACCTTTTTCAATTGTACTCTGAATAAAACAAAGTAATATAAAACTAAACTGTCTGGAAGTTTTCCCTTTTTTTTCTAATAAAAAGGATTTAAATACTTCAATACTTTTATTTAAATATTCCACGACATATCTGAGGAGTACCAAAAAAAAAACAAAATAATAAAAATAACAAAACTAAATAAACAGAATTTCATATAAGATGTGAACATAACACATAAATTGCTGCCAAGAAATTGCACTAAATTGTTGAAAACTTTTCTCCAACTATACTCAAAATAATAAAAAATTGAATACGAAAAAATGGAATGAAAACGATCAAAATTCTAAATACGAGTAATTAAAGAAATGTACTCAATAAAAATTTGAAATAAGTCGATATCATATAAATTTTACGATTCCTAGTTCACACATAATTTGAGCAGTTAATACAAGGTTATAATTTAAATATTTTCGTTTACATTTGGAATAGAATACTATATGTTCATACTGATATTAAAGCTATTAAACGGTTATCATATATACAAAATATATATTCTTATTGGCACATATGTTTGTAATAAAGCTTACTTTTAAGATTATTGCTTATATTTTCAATTCGAGGAATGTATAGGAATACAGCTGCGAATACAGAGGTATTAAGGATATACTCGTATAAAGGTGTCCCAGAAGTTGGTCGGCTAAGTAACAATAGTCATCAGAAAAATATTTGAAAAAATCTAAGTCGTGTATTTTACAAATTATATGCATTTTCTTTAATTCGAGAAAAGGCACCTTAGTGATGATTTTTGAACTCCTGTTGCTACAAATCTTTACTCTTTACTTTTTCTAATTTTATTTCTCCTATGTTATCCTGAATAGTGCTTCTGTAACCCGGAACCTTTGATTCTAAGCCAACTGCTTTAGCTTCGACTCTTTGTCGAACGGAGGATTCAAAATTAATATTTCGTTTAACTTCAACTGACTGTACTGGAAAAAAATGTACTACATGAGTTTGGCAAGTGACTTTGAAAGTAAGCGCATTTCATAAGGATCCTAAAATAGTATTACACTTACTACATTATTTCTTAGATTGGGAAAAAAAAAGGTTTTTCCTAAAGAAATTCAGTTTTGAACCATTTTCTTCAAACATACTATAAATTATCCTACTGTATCCAATACGTGCCATAACTTCAAGAATCTGGTTTGAATGAGATGGAGCGAGTCCTGGCATCCAATCTCTTTCACATGATTTTCTAAAAATCTAAACTCAAAAGGTCCTTGACTCTTCCGTTCAAAATTCCAGTCCACATGTTCACTTTAAACCGATATTGAGATCTATCTTTTCTCAATAAATTAGGATTTTCTAGGAGCCACTCGTGTAAATTGTGTAGGTTTATTTGACCATCTTTCTTGAATGTCGATTCATCCAACCACAAAATTATCTTGAAGTTATGATCTTAAGGCACGTATTGTATACAGTAGAATCATATTTAGTAAGTTGAAAGAAATTTGTGTTTCTTTGGAGAACCTTTTTTTTCCCAATCTAAGAAATAATTAAATGCGGTACCTTTCAAAGTCACTCGCCAAACTCATGTAGTACAATTTTTTTTCAGTACAGTCAGTTGAAGTTAAACGAAATATTAATTTTGAATCCTCCGTTTGGCAAAGAGTGACATTATCTTCCAAGCTGGAGCCGTTGGCTTAGAATCAAAGGTTGCAGATTACTGAAGCACTATTCAGGATAAAATTGGAAAAAAGTAAAGATTTGTAGCAACAGGAGTTCAAAAATCATCACACGCTGTGCATTTTCTCGAATAAAAGAAAATGCAATATAATTTGAAAAATACACGACTTAGATTCCTTTTCAAATTTTCCTGATGATTATTATGACCTAGCCTATTACCCGATTCTGGCTTGACGTCGACTTCTTGGACATCCTGTATATAGTTTTAAAAATAGGTAATGATTTTCAGTTTGTCATAAAATATAGAAACATGCCATTCAGGCTCCGAGATAAAAGTAACGAAATGAAGAAAAATGTAAAATATTCATGTGCAGATTGACATTTTATTATTTTAGAAAGACTAATCCCGTTTATGACTCACTGAAAAAACCACCAACAAATATACCGATCAAATTTGTATTTAACCGAGAAAAGAGCGACGATCTACATCCTCCAATCAAAAATCAGTCTTGCTAAAACCAAATCAAAAATACCGTCGGATGCTCTTGATCTTCCTCATGAACCCCCCCAACAATCATCTCTTCGCCTTCTTACCGTCCTCCTCCACGATCCCCAGAGCCTTCAGTTCCAGTACGACCCTGTTCAAGTACCCCGAATCGGGATAGCTGTGCGGGCCGCCCCTGGCCCCGATTTCAGTCTTGTGGGGGATGTTCCAGGACACCACGTCTTCGCAGCCCGTCGTGTGAGACCTGGTGATGGTAAAGATGAGCTTTCGTTGCCACGCTATCCTGAGGAGACGCAGGACCTTTCGACCCTTCGGGTTGTCGGGGAGGTACGCTATCCTGGGGAAGCCCACCGCGTAGTATTCCCTGCCGGGGTTCGGGTGGTCCGGACCCTGGATTCCGGATTGTATGCTATGGAGAATAAATCAATTTTCTTTCCACATAACAGTTGTTTATGTCATAAGGATCATAAAGACGATCATTATGGTACAAGTCGTGAATGTTATCGCGTAATTTGCAAAACTCGCTTCGCTCGTTTTGGCAAATATTACACTCATCGAACAATATCCGTCTTTTCATAACTGATTATATAAATATACTTACTTGTACACAATTTGTATGGTGTTGCAGTTTGGATATCCAGGTAACTTCTTGTCGATCACTCCCCACTCCAAGGTACCGGGCGGCTGGTTTCCGTGTTTCTCACCGTAAACACATCCGCAAACCGCACAGTGAATGTGCAGCTGACTGCCTGACTCCTGGAGTTCGGTGAGGGAATAGTTGAGACAGTCCAGGTGGAGAACGTGGTTGCAGGGTAAAGCTATAACGACTATCGAAGGTTTCAGAGGCTGTCTACAGAGGGGGCAGGGTTGTCTCGGAGTCCATTCGCTCGGTAAGGATACTCTGACGAACCGGGAGATTATGGAGCTGGCAGGATCGAGACCTAAGGGAACGAACAATAATCAATTCTTGCTTATTATTTTGTAAGCGGCCTAAATTAAGATGAATAATACATATTTTGTTTTCAGGGAGTCGTTTTTATTTGCACTTTGTAATGAAATCGTATTTTCGAGTTTTAGCAAAAAACTAAAAAAAAAACACCGTTTTTTTGGTCTTTTTTCGACATTACAAGAAAAGTAACCGCATCCCCCCTCGCGGTATTCTTCTACGATTTTTGTCACGAAAAAATCTCTATTGCCTGGTCTGTTTTATGACTTTTACAGTATACTCACCAACAATGGCCGATACTTCGTGATGTTCGCTGCCATCCTCGCTGCTCGCACTGCAATGGATCAACTCAGCCGTCGAACTCGTGATCTGACTTTCCCTACTCTCCTGACTCAAATACGTGGAAACCGTGTCCAAACTCGGCCTTCTTCCCGACTTTGTACTGCTGCTATCGGCGTCCAACAAACATTCCTTGTACGTTTTACTGTCGACAACTTGAGTTGTCGTAGTTATCGGCGAAGATTTAGTACCTAGAAACCGACAATTTAATAATTTTCAAATATTGAAAGTTATATACTCACTAAATATATTGAGGTTCTGTAGAATTGCCCTAGCCAGATTTGCTGGAGTTGTTTCGCCGTTCTTGTTCTTCCCACCGCTTTTTTTCTTCCCGTTTTTCTTACCGCAATCCGATGCGTTCAAAGCGGCCGTACTTCCAATAACTTTACCTTGATTTTGAGGATTACCAACCCTTGCGGAGTTTCTGATGTCGGAGCTCCTCCGGCCTAGAAATCTTATAATGAAAACCAGAAAAAATACAGACCGTCCCCGACTTACCAATAACGGGAACTAGTTCTTCTAATCTAACTTTAACAAGCGGGTATGGGGCTTGTTTAATTCTTCGAACGCTTCTTACATACCCATTCGATAACCATTTTTGCGTTAAATTGTTGAAATTGATTATATACGGAAAGCCTAAATGAGTTTTTGTCATATCTATTATTTGATCCCCCTAAAAAAAATTTCTGTAGTAAAATACATAAATATTCAACCTAGTTACTCACTCTAGACCAAGCCTCCTCGATCAAACATTGAATATCCATGTCAAACGGATGCCATTCCGTTGAATTTTCCGAACTTGCACACTCCCATTTGGCCCCTTTACCAGCTGGAGACGAAGGTGGGTAGCATTTTCTCCTTACTTTTATTACAGAATCTAAAAAACACCAAAGTCATATCCATGGTTTGGAAACAAGAAAAATCCTACCTGAATCCTCCAACTCTTGGGTTAAGGTCCTCAAATTTACATAAAAATTTAGCAAATTTGGGTCAGCATCTGACAAAATAACTCTAGTGAGTTGTTTACCATTGGCTCTTTCTAAATGCTGGGTGACTGCAGGACTATACGGCTTCCAATATCCTGATCTGATCTCATATTCCCAAACTACAACTGCGTGTCCAGTCATTTCTCCCAATACCCATCCAAGTTTAATACATGAAAGAGGAATTACAGACCAATTTTCTCTTCACCATATAATTATCGAATAGTGGTTGTCAATCATAATGAGCAATTGGAAAAGTAGGCTATACACTTTCCAATAAAAAACTGGAGTGGAATGACCACTTCCGCTGGCAATTTTTCAATAAATGCTGTACGTGCACTTTAATTAATACTGATTATTTGCGTCACCAGTCAATTATGTTGTTTATTTTCCGACAATTTTCCCATGTTTTGAAATATAGCGAGATGACACTCAAATGTCAATGTCAAGGTTTGCTAAATAATCACCGTCTATGCTCTTTTCAACCATAAAATTTAAACTAAGCCGGTTTTTTGCAATTACCTAACTTCGAAATCATACCAACAAAAAAAAAACCAGAAATATTGATATTTTTTATTCAATAACTTCCTCAGATTGGACTTCACCCTGTTCAATTCCATAAAAAATTGTATCACCTTTTTGATAAGCCCATCCCATTCTTCTACTCGTGAATCCCACTCCAATTTCTCCAGTTTTCGAGATTGTTATGGCCCCTTAAACGAAAAATTGTTCAGTAATGTTTTCCTCGGAAGACTAATGCCACCTACCGGCAGTATTGTTAAGTTTGGCAGTCATCTTCTCCAAAACAGACTGAGTGGCTTTTTGTGGGTTAGATCCGTATTCGACGTCCTTCAAGATTGCATAAGCCAGGCAGACCTTTATTATAGAATCGCCATGACCTGTTGTCGACACAGCTCCAACTTCATCATCCGCGTATGTCCCACTACCTATCAAAGACGTATCACTGCTTCTACCTACCATCTTACCATTAATTCCGCCTGTAGATGTCGCTGCAGCTAGGTGACCTCGAGAATCGAGTGCAACAGCTCCTACTGTTCCTACTTCTCCAGGATTCTGGAGAATAGTTTAGTAATATTTCATATGAGATATCCTTGAACGTACCTTAACGTTCTTTCCACCTATTTCTGTGAGATTTCCCCCTTTTTTCTTGAATTCTTCGAGAGCCTCCTTGGCTGCAGTCGTGACGAGACTTCCAGGTGGAAGTTTGGGAATCCCCTGCTCTTCAGCGAATTTATTTGCGCCTGGACCTGCTAGCAAGACGTGGGGTGTTCGCTCCATCACCAGTCTAGCCAAACTAAGAAAAAAAATTAATTCGCGATTCCAACTACCCATGAGGGCGCTGCGAAATGTGAATAAACATGGAGGAAAACGGGTATCTTTTCGGGATTTATTGTGGTGAAACGGATTTTTTTAAGTGTTTTTCCTTCGATTTTGTAGTTTTATGTGAAGACTTTTCAGTGAATGGTTGGATTTTGGATAGTGTAGTGTCAAGTTTATTGATTTTAGGTGAACAAATTGGTTTTTTCAATTTCAATTATATCTAAATTGATAATAGTTCAATAGGAAAAATGGAGCACTATTTAAGTTAGACGACAGTGATCAGTTATTTGGAACTGCTGAGGAGATTATTGAATTAACTTTCTGAATCACCACTCAAACCTGCCCCAGAAAATTGGACTCAAACTTGTAACATAAAATTCAATAACTCCGGGGACGTATTTCAACTGAATAACTGATATGAATACCTTACCGACTATTTTTTTCAATACCAATTACTCTGCTCAGAAAACGATAAAAATTTCTAAATAAACCTCACGAATACCTGGTCCTTGGATAAAATAAAAGTATCTGGCTTAAAAGTACGTCAAATATGAAAACAATACTCGTTTTCTAGGTTCGGATTCAGCCGACAGAGGGCGCGAATACCTTATAGGATGGGCAATATCTCTAACAATGGTCACAGCGCCAGCCCCAAGGGTAGACCCCTCCATAATACTTGCATCCATTTCTACTTCACCGTCCAAATTCAATACGGAACCTCTACCTGAAACGAATCCTAGTATATCCAAGTACCATAAAGGAAGAAGAATTACCAATTACCAGCGTTCATAGATTCGTCGTCTTCCAAAATGCGTACAGCTTCCTCGACGGCATCCAAGGCCGTTCCGCCGTTTTTCAATATCTCATAACCCGCATTAGCAGCTAATTTAACACCTTTTATCTTATCTGGAACTCTGGAATCTCTAATGTCTCCGGCACCCCCATGAACAATTAAAATTGGCACCATATTGAAGTATTGGAATGAATAACTGGCACAATTCCGAGATTCTATGTTTATATTCTGTGTGACCACGCAAAACTAACCTGTGAAATGGACTTTGTCACTTGGGATTAATATAGAAGACTGTACAATACTCGAACCATTATTATTTATTTACAAGTGATTCAACCATATTTTTAGAATGTATTTATTCTACGTGGACCTACATTATCTTATCACAACGCATTCAAATAAATCCTATGCGACAGCCGAATCCAGCGGCGTAACAAGAAATATTTGGGATGATGAATACTGAGTTTAACCCATTGAACACTGACTTGAACCCGCCGCTACTGTCTCTGTTTCCTGTTTACCCTTATCCACGCCGTACACCAGTTCGTTGCCCTTCCTATACGCCCAAGCCATCCTCTTGGTGGTCATACTGACTCCAACTTTTCCTTCTTTCGAAATGCAAATAACACCTGAAAATTTGGTTTATTATATTGGTAGTTGGCAAGGAAAATCAACAGATAATTTTTCTATGCACGGTATCGGATGTATGAAACTATCGATGAGGGCGCTGCGAAATGTAAACAAACATGGAGGAAAACGAGTATCTTTTCGAGATTTATTGAAAATTTAGTGAAACGGCTAATTTTCGACGTTTTTCAGGTTCTTCCTTCGATTCGTTCGGGATTTAGCCGGCAGGGGGCGTTTAGACTTTTTGAATCGCGAATAATCCATTTTTTATTGAAAAAAACAAGTTGAGTTTCATAAAATATTCACCTGCAGTTTCTTTCAGTTTTTCCGTCATCTGATTCAAAGAGGAGTCCGTCGCCTTCTGAGGTTCCATTCCTTGCTGCATGGCTGCTATTATACTGTGCGCAAGGCACCATTTCGTTATAGTTTCACCATTACCTGTAAGGGATTCTTGTGAACTTCGACAAGACAAAAAAAAATTAGCGGTTATTACCAGTTGCCGAGACTCCCCCTACGTCGTCTCTAGCGTAAGTTCCACCGCCGATTATCGGGGAATCCCCGACTCTACCTGGTTTTTTGCCGTTCAGACCACCGGTGGAGGTGGCCGCGGCTACGTGTCCCTCGAAATCTAGGGCTACCGCCCCCACCGTGCCGACTTCTCCGATTGTCTGAAAGGGGAGAATATCAGAAATTATTTAGGTTTTTTCAAATATTTGGCAAGGTTTTGACGCTTATAACCTTGCTGAAGGTTTTTCAGAATTTATTTACAGGGGTTCATGCAGATAATTCTCAAAATGAATCAATATTTAGGTTAGGTTAGGTTTATTTAGGCTATATGGGAGATTGAATGAGAAGGATGAATATAAATCCGCTTTATTTTCTGTTGTATGGAAATTCCTGGATATCGAAGGTAGATCGTTATTATTCTTCAAGTTATTCCAAAATCAATTATGAATAATTCCCGGGGGAAAAAAAGTTGATCTACAATTAATGGACTGTAATAAAGGTGGTAATAATCAGGAGATAAAAAAAGTTGTGTTTGTTTCTAAGAGGTTTTTGTAGCTCATTTTAGTTCAGTTAGGACAGTGTTGAAAATAATTTTCAAAATGAATTAATATTTAGTTTAGGTTAGCCTAAGTTAGGACTATAAGTTTACTTAGTCTATATGGAAGATCGAATGAGAAAGATGAATATAAATCCGCCTTATGAAAATTCCTGGATATTGAAGGTAGATCGTCATTGTTCTGCAAGTAATTCCAAAATCAATTATGAATAATTCCCGGGGGAAAAAAAGTTGATCTACAATTAATGGACTGTAATAAAGGTGGTAATAATTAGGAGATAAAAGAAGTTGTGATTATTTCTAAGAGGTTTTTGTAGCTCATTTTAGTTCAGTTAGGACAGTGTCGAAAATAATTTCCAAAATGAATTAATATTTAGGTAAGGTTAGCCTAAGTTAGGACTATAAGTTTACTTGGTCTATATGGAAGATCGAATGAGAAAGATGAATATGAATCCGATTTATTTTCTATTGTATGAAAATTCCTGGATATTGAAGGTAGATCGTTATTGTTCTGCAACTAATTCCAAAATCAGTTATGAATAATTCCCTGGGGGAAAAAAGTTGATCTACAATTGATGGACTGTAATAAAGGTGGTAATAATCAGGAGATAAAAGAAGTTGTGGTTGTTTCTAAGAGGTTTTTGTAGCTCATTTTGGTTCAGTTAGGACAGTGTTGAAAATAATTTTCAAAATGAATTAATATTTAGCTTAGGTTAGCCTAAGTTAGGACTATAAGTTTACTTAGTCTATATGGAAGATCGAATGAGAAAGATGAATATGAATCCGATTTATTTTCTATTGTATGAAAATTCCTGGATATTGAAGGTAGATCGTTATTGTTCTGCAACTAATTCCAAAATCAGTTATGAATAATTCCCTGGGGGAAAAAAGTTGATCTACAATTGATGGACTGTAATAAAGGTGGTAATAATCAGGAGATAAAAGAAGTTGTGGTTGTTTCTAAGAGGTTTTTGTAGCTCATTTTGGTTCAGTTAGGACAGTGTTGAAAATAATTTTCAAAATGAATTAATATTTAGCTTAGGTTAGCCTAAGTTAGGACTATAAGTTTACTTAGTCTATATGGAAGATCGAATGAGAAAGATGAATATGAATCCGATTTATTTTCTATTGTATGAAAATTCCTGGATATTGAAGGTAGATCGTTATTGTTCTGCAACTAATTCCAAAATCAGTTATGAATAATTCCCTGGGGGAAAAAAGTTGATCTACAATTAATGGACTGTAATAAAGGTGGTAATAATCAGGAGATAAAAGAAGTAGTGGTTGTTTCTAAGAGGTTTTTGTAGCTCATTTTGGTTCAGTTAGGACAGTGTTGAAAATAATTTTAAAAATGAATTAATATTTAGCTTAGGTTAGCCTAAGTTAGGACTATAAGTTTACTTAGTCTATATGGAAGATCGAATGAGAAAGATGAATATAAATCCGCTTTATTTTCTATTGTATGAAAATTCCTGGATATTGAAGGTAGATCAGTTAGGACAGTGTTGAAAATAATTCTCAAAATGAATTAATATTTAGGTTAGGTTAGCCTCAGTTGAAAATTGATATCAGTTTGTCACTTCCACCTACCTCCGTCTCTCCGATCTCGTAGAACGCCCCTCCGACCTCCCTGAACACCTCGAGGGCCTTCCGGGCGTCATCAGTCACCAGACTTCCCGGAGGCAGGATCTCCACGCCCATCTCCTTGGCGAAACCCATCGCGCCCTCCCCGGCCATCATCACGTACGGCGTCTTCTCCATGACCATCCTGGCCAACCTGCAACAACACTTCGTTGAAAAGTGAACTGCCGTGCTCGAATCCGGCTTACGAGACGGGGTGGGCGATGTCCCTCACCACCGCCACGCTTCCCGCCTCCATGTTCGCCCCGTTCATTATGCTCGAGTCCATCTCCACGTTGCCCTCGCTGTTCAGGACGGAACCGTGGCCCGAATTCATGCATTCGTCGTCTTCCAGCAGTCTTACGGCTTCTTCGACGGCGTCCACGGCGGAACCGCCTCTCTCCAACACCTCGTAGCCCCTGGTGGCGGCGGCTTTGACGGCGGCGAGCTTCGGGGGCACCCTCGCGTCCCTGACGTTTCCCGCACCCCCGTGGACCAATATTATGGGCTGCATCTTGTTCTTGCAGTCCGGTAGGAATTTTCCGAAGAGTCTGAGGAGAATGTTCGGTGAATTATTCGAAATTCAATGAGCTCATGGATTGCTTACCAACTACTGGTGCAAGGAGAAAAACAGTTCTGAAGTAAAATTTTCGATGATAAACTAGATTCATATTAATAACACGAACTGTGTTGAGTAATAGATTAAGCCGACTAGGGCATTGGTTATCTAAAGGAAAATTGATCAATCATGACGAAATTAATCTAGACACATCGTAAATTATTAACAGAACTTTCAACTCCAGCGCGATTCGGAATTGAAGAAGACGCGAAATCGACCACGTGGGGAACGACACACGTCGGTTTTGTCCGGTTCAATACGGTCAAAATTTATCAACACTCTTTTATATTGAACAGCCACGGTGGTCGATTTGTTTTCAAACATAATTTATCAATTAAGTTCCTGTTTATCTCAGAAACTGAGCATACAGGGGAGTTGATAAAGTATAGACCAGGCAATAGAGATTTTTTCGTGTCAAAAATCGTAGAAGGAAACCTTGAGTGTGGGGGATCCGTGGATGTTCAGTGACATGTTTTCAACTCGCAAATATTATTACTTTTCTTGTAATTTCGAAAAACACCAAAACGTTGTTTTTTTTAGTTTTTTGCTTGTAAAATCTGAACCAATAGAACGATGCTAACACTATAAACAACAGAATTGTAGACAATGAAAAGACGAAGAAAATGAGTGCTAGTGCAACTCAATCGGGTCATTATTACTGTGGGAAAGCCAGGAAAACCGTAAAATTCTACGTTTTTTCAAAAATTCATAACTCGGCCATTTTCAAAGTTGTAGCTCTGGTTTTCTGGATGAATGTAGTGGTTAATAGTTACTTTGAGTGTGCACCACCCGGACGTTGTCTGAAAAATAGTTTTTGCGTAATTGCGATTTGAATTATCTCAGGCACTATTTTCCGGAAGGGCTGGATGCGTCGGAAGTTGTCCGATTTTAATTCACGAAACGGATTTTGAAAGTAAAAGTATAGTACTACAAAATGTATATCTTGAACATGACCACTTAGTTTGAATATATCTTTCTCCATCTATGTGCGAAATTTCATTCCAATCCAATAAGTAGTTTCGAAATTATCAGGAAAAAATAGTTTGAACGGCTATATTTACGGAACCCCTAGTCTGATTCTGCTCATTGATGAACGTGACCGCACAATTCGCGATCCGAACCTGTCCTGAAAATTTCAAGTCCCTAGGCCTTTCCGTTCGGAAGTTATGATTTTCTATGGTTTCTATGGTTCTGATCATGCGATCTGGACAAAATGTAGCTCGAATATATTATTCTCAATTCAACTACAGATTTTCGTCACGATCAAATACATAGTTTTGAAATTATCAAGAAAACTGAATTTCAAACGACCATATTTACGGAACCCATAGTCTAATTTTGCTCATTGATGAACGTGACCGCAACATTCAAGATCTACACCTATCCTGAAAATTTCAAGTCTCTAGGCCTTTCCGTTCGAAAGTTATAATATTCTATGCTTTCTATGGTTCTGGTCATGCGAACTGGACAAAATTTTGCATGTAGGTTGAATACGTTATTCTTCATCTGAGTACAAAATTTCACCTCGGTCGAATCTATAGTTTCGAAATAATCAGGAAAACAAAAAATTCGAGCGGCCATATTTACGGAACCCCTGGGCGAATATTGCCCGATAACGAACTTAACCGCGGCATTCGAGATTTGAACCTACCCTGAACATTTCAAGTTTCTAGGACATTACGTTCGAGAGTTATCGTGTATACTGCCGGACGGACGGACAGACTCGAATTTTCCGACGGATTCATCATCAGTGAGTCGAACATAGTTGATTGAGACCATTTTCGGCTCAAAATTCTAAAAATACAGACATCGTGACGAAATGATATAGCCCTCGTGTAAGTAGTACTAGCGCTCAAAAACGAACAACTTCCGACGCATCCAGCCCTTCCGGAAAATACTGCCTAAAATAATTCAAGTCGCAATTACGCGCAAACTATTTATCCGACAAAGTCCAGGTTGTGAACACTCAAACTACCCATTAACCATTATTTTCATCCGAAAAACCAGCGCCACAACTTCGAAAATGTCTGAGTTATAAATTTTTGAAAAAACGCTGATTTTACGGTTTTTCCGTAACGAAAAAGTCTCTATTCCCTGATCTAGTGTGTTTTGTTTTTTTTAACTAAAATTTTTTTTATCAATCATCCTAAAAATATTCCTTTCAGAGACAATATATACATTGATTGTTCATCTTTCCTTCTCAAAGTTGTTAACAGTTTCTTTAAATCCACCTATTTTGTTCAGTGTCCCACTTCCAGTCCTTCATCTGTTTTTCTTCTTTCTCCATCATTGTTTTGTTGAAACCACATCGAGAACATTTCAAATGTTGCTATTTCGCACTAAATATTTGAAGAAGTTGATAGAAGTTGACAGTCAAATGTCACTTTTCCTCTTCTTAGCCACAGAACATAATTTGAAAAATTCAATCGAAATTGACAGTCAAATGTCAATTTTCCTCTTCTTAGCTACAGAACCTAATTTGGAAAAGTTGATCGAAATTGACAGCCAAATGTCACTCTTTCTCTGCTTAGCCACAGAACCTAATTTGGAAAAGTTGATCGAAATTGACAGTCAAATGTCACTTTTCCTTTTCTTAGCCACAAAACCTAATTTGGAAAAGTTGATCGAAATTGACAGTCAAATGTCACTTTTGCTCTTCTTAGCCACAGAACGGTGAAAACGTTCGCAAATTTATTACGAAATTCAACAAAATTTCAGACAAATCTCAACAGGTGATATCTCTCTTCTCGTCATTCGGGTCGATACCATAGTGAAGAATGTTCTTCTTCTGGTAAGCCCAAGGCATCCTCTGCGCGGTGAAGTGAATACCCACGTCTCCATACTTCGTAAT
Organism: Aphidecta obliterata; assembly: GCA_963966015.1. Taxonomy (NCBI): domain Eukaryota; kingdom Metazoa; phylum Arthropoda; class Insecta; order Coleoptera; family Coccinellidae; genus Aphidecta; species Aphidecta obliterata. The sequence goes on from OZ014431.1 coordinate 7,443,889, forward strand.
ACCAACAGCACCTTAAATCATCGTATTTAATCAATCTGTATTTAATCAAGCGAAAAATTCACCTCCCGGCTCCTTGTATTTGCAATAGAGAGCCTTCAACCAATGAATACTCGACTTCAGAGCGCTCCTACGCTCCATCTCCTTCGTTATCTGAAAGGCCAACATCATCCTGATCATATACCTACCATAACCTACAAGTTCAGGTTTGTATCACAATTCTATGGTTAATACTGTCAAACGTCACCTGTCAAGGAAACTCCTCCAACCTCGTCGTCGGCGTAGATGCCACCTCCAATTGAACACGCCTCGTTGAATTTTCCTGTAGATTTTCCGTTCCAGCCTCCCGAGGAGGCGCCTACGGCTATGTTACCCTTGCGGTCGATGGCGACGGCGCCCACCGATTCGGTCCTAGGCCATATGTCTTTCTGTGTTGAAGAAGTTTATTAACAATTTTAAATGCAACTTTATGATATTTATTAACTAAGTCGAAATAAAAGTCTTGATTACTGAAAGAATTTTATTTAACAATCGACTCTTCCTCAGTTTCTTTTCCAAGTTCCGCGCCGAAATGTAACTCTTTCCCCGTCTGATACGCCCATGGCATCTTGCGGGCTGTCCAGAAGATGCCTACATCTCCAACGTGACTGATGCAGATTGCACCTGGAAACAGCAAGGATAATTTCGGAATTCGTCGAGTCATACCTTTCATTCAGAATCTACATTATTTTATTTTATTGTATTACTGAGGTCAAACAATTTGCATAGAATCTGTTATATATTCTTGGGTTAAACCAAAGAGTATTCGCGATTCCAAAAGTCTAGACGCCCCCTGCCGGCAAAATCCCGAACCTAGAAAACGAGTATTGTTTTCATATTTCACATGCTTTCAAGCCAGATATTTTTATTTTAACGTTTTCTGAGCAGAGTAATTGCTATTGAAAAAAAATATTCGGTAAGGTATTTATATCAGCGTTATTCAGTTCAAATACGTTCACGAAGTTATTGAATTTTAGGTTACAAGTTGGAGACCATTCTCTGGGGCAGCTTTGAGTGGTTATTCAGAAAAGTAATTCAATAAATAATTATCAACAAGAGTGTTATGAAATTAATCTTCGTATTTCAAATGACTGCAACTCAATCTTTCTGTATGAAAGAAATTAGAATCACCTTTAAGATGAAGTCTGAATGAAACGATTATGTTCGAATAATATATGTACATGAATTTTAGGACTTTGGATCATACAACGATGAGTGAACAAAGTTCTAGTACTGAAAATAAAAAACAGTTTACAGTTGTAATTGTTGTGTCTTCAATTTCTCCTCGAAGAAAAATCAAAACAGACCTATACATTTCCATGAATTTTATAAGAAAGATGCCTCAGCAGTTTGTGTCACTAATACCTTTGACATAATGGAAAAAATGGACCTAAGAAAAGTACAAATGATCGACTATTAGGTGTAGTTTCTAAATAATTGAACACTGTCGTCAAACTCAAATAGTGCTCCATTTTTCCTTTTGAATTATTATCAATTTCGATATAATTGAAATTGAAAAAACTAATGTATTCACATAAATCAATAAACTTGACACTACACTATCAATAATCCAATCATTCCCTAAAAACTCTTCACATAAAACTCACAAAATCGAAGGAAAAACCTGAAAAAACACCTAAAATGATCCGTTTCACCACAATAAATCCAGAAAGGATACTCGTTTTCCTCCATGTTTGTTTACATTTCGGAGCGCCCTCATCGGTACTTCGAATCGCGAATATTCTTATCTTTGGTTATACCCATAGACTAATAATAATTATTATTAGTCTATAGTTATACCAGAAAGTAACTAACTTTTGGTTATACTGTCAAATTGTTAGGTTAGCTTAGTTACAGTGTTGCCAGAAGTGCATAATTTCCTTCAATATGCAGAATTTTAGATTACAAAAAGAGCTATTGAAGAAAAGCAGAATATTACACAAAAACCACAGAAATATGAAGAATTTTTTTGGAATCATATGTTTTTGCGATTATTTTACTGATTTCGTATGTGTTCTTACATTATTTCGGTAAAATGGTTTAGCTACGACTCGAAATTATTGTTTTTTTTTTGCCTCACCAAAGTTTACGCAATTTAAAATATTCATTACTTACACTTGGGTTTTACTAACGGCGGGTGAGTACTCCAAAATGACGTAACACATCACTGCAGAAATATGAAGAATTTTCGAGGTTGAATTGAAAAAAATTAATATAAAGAATCTGGCAACACTGGTTAGTTATCTCTAGTGTGAGAAAGTTTTAAAATACAGGGTGATTCCAAATTCGTCGTGAACCAGGAAGGACGTGTTAGTATGACTCATTTGCTGTCATTTGAGCCTTATTTATTGATATACAAAAATCAACAGTTTGAGAGTTATTTGAGTTTTTATGTTTTTTGAAAAATTACTCACCTTACTCCATTTTTCGTCAATTTTTTCTATGTTGAGCAAGTTTGATTATAATTTTGGATTATTTTCATCAGAGAAGGATATGATATGTATGAAAAAAGCGAAAATATGCTGTAATAGATGTTGAAAAAGAATTCGTATTATTTGTTGGTATATGAAGAAGAGAATAGTCAATTTCTAATATCAATTCGCCTGCAACTTTCCAACTTCACAATTTATGTATGACAAAAGTATTTTAAAAATTTGCCAAATTCCTTCTTTATTTCCTAAAAAAGTTTTCGTTAGAATATTTTCGCTTTTTTCAGACATATCGTATCCTTCTCTGATAATCCAAAATTATAATCAAACTTGCTCAACCTAGAAAAAATTGACGAAGAATGGAGTAAGGCGAGTAATTGTTCAAAAACCACAAAAACTCAAATAACTCGTAACTGTTGATTTTTGGATATCAATAAATATGGCTCAAATGGCAGCAAATGAGTCATACTAACACCATCAAAAAGACTCATAAATATGAAGAAAACTGTCCTTACCTCCATCTTTGTTGAACTTTTCCTTCATCTTACGCAGAACGTTAGTGGTAGCTTCAGTGGCATTCTTCCCACCCCCGATCTCCTTCAGTATTCTCATAGACAAACAATATTTCGATATCGATTCACCGTGACCAGTTACCGAAACTCCACCTAAGTCATCGTCGCAATACGCCCCCTTCCCGATCTGGGAGCTGTCTCCCACTCTTCCCGGCCTTTTCCCCAACAAGCCTCCTGTGGACAGCCCCACGGCCATGTGTCCATTTTTGTCCATAGCTACAGCTCCAACGCTTCCCATCGGGATGGATTTCTAAAAAATTTCAGGCTTAGCCGGGATTGTTAGAGCTGGGCGAAAAGTTCCTGACCCCATGCACGTAAGCCATAACAGGAAAACACATATTCGATTGAGAGACAAGCCTTTATGATCTTCACTTTAAAACGATTTTATGAGCTTGACCTACGTGCATTATCTCAGAAACTCTACGAAATATCGATCGGAAAGACTTACCTCTTGAATATGCTAACAAAAAAAATTTTGTCCAGCTTTCTTTATGGCTTACGCACATCAAGGTCTGAAAACACTATCAAGTCGACACCGATCACTTTCAACCTTTCAGAATAATAACTTTCTAGGAGATTTTGACCTTCGAACTTTGCGACATCCTAGCTATACTCCGTTTAAGAATTATTGACATCTCGGTTGGCTGTGAAAAATCGAATTTAAGTTGGTAATAGACTATTCAGTAATATTTTGGGTTGCTGAATTCAGGTTGATATAGGAATAACACTAACATTACCCATAGAAATCTTGCTTTGATGATTTTATCGAAGATATTGGTGAATATGTAATTATAAAAATTGGCTCTGAATTTGAGTATTTTTTGTCTTATGCTATTGAAATGGCTGGAATTCACCAGGATACATCGCGCCTAACAAGAGAACGCCAGGCAGTTTGCCGGTGTTACTTCGAGTTTTTCAAAGATTTGGCATATATTTCCGCTAGTGTTTCAGGTAAACGGTTATTCACCGACTCAAAGTGTATTCTGATTGATCAATGTCTCTTAAATTTTCAGATTTCACTAAGCCCTGTCCGTAGAATATTAGCATGTTATTATAGCCTGGAATTAGCAGTGGAAGAAAACCTGTGCGATACGATTATTCCTTCAAAGAGACATTGAATGACTTTCTTTTTGCTAGAATTGAAAACAATGAATATATCAGTTTAGATATTCTTTTCTAACTGGCCAAAGAGCACCTAGATTTCAATTGATCAAAGTCAACATTATATTATATCATGAAAAAAATTTGATACAAATACAAAAAAGTTTATTGAAGAAAAATTCTTACTGATAAACAGAAAAATATAATAAAAATAATACAATATTGTAATAAATACCGAGAATACATGGAACAAAACGTGAAATTCATTTATCTAGATGAAATTTGGATATTCAAAAACGGTATTCAAATTCGTCAGTGGACACTAGAAAATAATCCAAAAGGTATGCCAGTATATTCAAGGGTAAAGGCAGAAGGTGCACTATTTTGAATGCTGGAATAATCGATGGATTTTTACCTGGATGTGATCCGATTCTTGACAGTAGTATTAATGATAAGGATTACTATGAATGGTGAATTATTTCATAAATGGGTCATTGAAATATTGAAACCTTCCCTGCAAAAGGATGCCCATCAATAGGATTATGTCAGCTTATTCAATAAACACATCCAAATCACTCCACTATGTAGAAACAAAGTTTTCAATATTTTTATCTTTGCTCTTGTATCATTCATAGATATTTTAAGTTTATTTATTATACTGTATGGTACCCTGTTCACATTCCCTCTGCTAATACACATGCTATATTGTTCTCAATTCAAAAGTATACTGAATAATTGTAAAATTGCTCATCAATTATAATATTTTCAATAATTCATGGACAGTTTTAATGAATGAAAATAAAAATTGACTTTCTCAAAGTATTTAACACCGAGCAATAAATAATTCACAAATTGGTTGATATATTGATAGTTCGGTTCAAATTTCATGTCAAAATTCTTCATGTACTACATAGATTCTTAATTTTTGTTTCTCTCTTATTTTAATAATAATATATATCGCACCCGTCGTAGACTAAGAAAAAGTGTTAGTGACGGTATTGAACTCAGGAAATATCCCTTTTCTTACGTGCAATATCAGAATAACTCTAGTTGGCCTCTCCGCCACATAAGATAAAAGTAACATTTCAAATTTTTTGGAAAATTGTGGAATATTCCACCACGATGGGAAAAATTGCATTAATTGAATATTGGGTGCTAGAGTTATAATGTTCAAATGGATTGCTGCAGTTATTACGAATGTTCAGCGTGTTAAATTGAGTAAGTACACAAAAGTATAGAACGAAAACTTCGGTAAACCAAAACTTCAAATACGATTTCCCAACAAAATCAATTTTTGAGTTGTCTCCTTATTCTACGACGGGTGCGATATTATATCGAATGAAACTGTTTGGGTAACGCATCGTAGATCTTCATGCACATGTATTTCACATTATTCTGTGCTAGTGTCAATTGTTGCGTCGGGTATATCTAAGGATCAATTTTCCAAGTTGGGTTGTTGTTCAGAAACGGTTCAAATAGTTCACTGTGGCTTTGTAGGAAGATAACATACTTCAGCACATATATTGCTGTTAACGTCAGGATTTTATTCCTTTTGAAAACACTTCTACAAGTCTCTCTATATTTCATTCTATACATAGCTCGGATTGCTTGCTTTTGTGTTTTAAATATTTTTTTCCGATGTACTGTTTCCCCAGTAAACAATGCCATATGAAAGGGTTGAATGAAAATTGGCTGTGTATAGGAGCTTCAATGTATCTTGTTGGATATGGTATTTCATACTATTATTATTATATTATGGGGGTAAGTTTAAGTTTTCTATTTGGGGGTTCCATTTCTTAATATATATAACGTTGAACCTTAATTCCCATTTTTAAACTGCAGTCGAAATATTCCGGCTTAATTAATAATTATTCGATAATTCGTATACTGAACACTTTTCTGGGTTATACCTATTTATGTTTTATTTCTATGATTAAAACAGTAACTTTTTTGTAACTAGAAATAAAGCCTCGACTGAACGTTCATAGCCTGCTTCGATGTCAATAATTCTTGAACGGACTATAGTTTGATTGTATACCTCAGGTTTCTCCTCGACAACGATATCTTCCGTGGTAAGATCGCCTTCTGGATTCCGCTTGTAGGCCTCCAGGGCTTCTTTGGCGGCCAGAGTGACCAAACTGCCGGGCTCCACCAACTGAAAACCGTTCTCCTCCGCGAATTTCTTGGCCCCTTCGCCGGCCAACAGCGCATGGGGAGATTTTTCCATCACCATCTTCGCCAAGCTGAAACGTTTCTGAAATTTTTCATGCCAACCTTTTTTTCAATCAATTACCTAATAGGATTAGCCACATCCTTCACCGCCGTCACCCCTCCCGCTTCCAAAGATTTCCCGATCATGATGCAAGCGTCGGCTTCGACTTCTCCTTCGTAATTTAACACCGATCCTACACCTGTTGAAAATGGTTCGATTGGATTGAGCCAACTCAAGGATAAATCAATATTTACCAGCGTTCATTATGGGGTCGTCTTCCATCACCCTTATGGCGGTCTCGACGGCTTCCACCGACGTCCCACCGTCTTTGAGCACTTTGAAGCCAGCGATGGCTGCTTTTTTAACACAGTTCAACTTTGCCGGCACCAAGTAGTCGGGGATGTTTCCGGCTCCGCCGTGCACCAAGACTATCGGTTCCAATTTCCTGCAACTGCAAAAGAAGAATCGTTATAATTTTCGTACATTACCCGATACTGGATATCGAATTGAATGTGGAAATTACTCACACCGAAGTTAACTGATTTTTATTCCTTATTATTTTGCCTTCAATGCTTCCGGAAATTTCTTGTATTTCGCTATTTGATGGTTTTTCTACTATATCCGAATTTATTTCCTTCTTTTTCTCTTCATGGCCGAAAAATCTGTTGATCATGGGCAACCACATCGGCAACATCCTCGTTTTCATTATTCTTCTACACTTTGAATTTTAAACATTCTTTGACACTTGATGACATGATTTACGTCATTCCAGTTGAAAGAATAGCGAAAATTTTTCAGTTTATCATAACTGTGATTGGGCCTATTTCTTAATGAAAAAAACAAAAATACAAATATATCTTTATATTCATAGTGAACACTCTACTCTACATAATACTTCAAAGTAATAACAAATACTGAAAATAAGGAACATGTAAATACAAATAACGAAAAACTCATATGAAAACAAAGCATATTAAAAAAAATATGGAAAAAAAAAAGGAAAATAAACAATACTTCAATAATACTCCAATTCAGCAACATATTCAATATAATATTCAGTAAAATTATAAGGCCGAATACTCCTTTTCTTTTTGTCATTTGATAAAATTTGAACAACAAAAATCAAGTCATTATTAGAGACATGTCCTAAATGACTTAGGAAATCTATCTCGTTCCTATTCAGTCTCCTATGATCTAAATTGTGTTTTAACGCTATATCTCTATGTTGTCTGGAGATTGCAACGTATCTCCTTACCTGAAAGAACGAATTAAAGTCGCATGAAAAATATAAACAATTAATCGATATAACACAGGATGATATCGAATATCCCACGAATGTTGATTGAATAAACCAAGGATACTGTTCATTTGATAGCTTGATTTTATTCAAATGAAACTGCATGATGAACCATAACATTCAGGAAAACGGTGAAAACAGTACTACGTTCAAACCCTTCTGGGGATTACTTATTGTTGTTGATAAATTTGGGGATATTTTTTTTACAACTATTCATTTCAGTATTTTGTGAGAATATTATTCAAAATGGATTGAATTGAATCGAGAATATAGGATGGGTATTGCAAAAAAATTACTGATTTTTATATCATAACTGTTGAAGGATATCATAATTGAAGACTTAAAATTAAAACAAGTCAATTACCTTGTACCATGTTTCATCAGCCTTGCTGATAGCGACGATTTGGCTTCTCATCAAAAACTGTCCAAAATCATAAACGTTCTGAATTCTAGTTAAGGATTTGAGGCAAATGGCATTTCTTATTCCTTTTAATAAGTCATATTCCACCTTCTGGAATTCCTTTGTACCGTAATACACTTCAATTTCGTCGCATTCAACAGATACATTCCACGTACTGGGGGCAAAATGCATTATATCTTGATTCATAATGGATTTTTCTAGAAAAAAAAAGGAAAATTTCACCTAGTTATAAGTTAATGAATAAGTTCGTACCTTTTGATCGTAAATGACCTATACACTCCTAAATATCTATCTTATTGTTTTCGAAGTATTCAGTACTCGAACACAAAATGCATTGAAATGAATAAACGATTTAACGATTAATTTAATGACCAAGGTATTTCCCACAGACAAAATAATTATATTTTATATTAGGTCTATGGTATTTCCCCTAATAAGTCACAGAAATCTCGACAACCTACTTTAGCTTTTCTTCTTTTTTCTTACGACTTCATAGCAATTTAGTTTTGAAAAATTGTTCATTTCTAAGTATGGAACTACGCCAACTACATGCAATCGTATTTTAAAACAGTATGAAAAATATATTCTCCGAGGGCCATTCGAATTGTTTTAAGTTGCGAGCCTACAGTCCACCATAGATTTTTGATTTAAGTCGTTTTTTCGCGAGGATCCCGGTTCAAAACAAAACTATTCGCGATTCCAAGTACCGATGAGGGCGCTGCGAAATGTAAAGAGATATGGAGGAAAAGGAGTACCTTTTCGGGATTTATTGTGGTGAAAGGGATGATTTTAGGTGTTTTTCCTTCGATTTTATGTGAAGACTTTTCAGTGAATGATTGATAGTGTAGTGTCAAGTTTATTGATTTCAGGTGAATAAATTGGTTTTTTCAATTTTAATTATATCGAAATTGATAATGATTCAACAGAAAAAATGGAGCATTATTTGAGTTTGACGACAGTGTTCAATTATTTGGAAGCTACACCTTATAGTCGATGATTTGTGCTTTACTTCGGTCCATTTTTGGACTAAAGGCATTAGTGACACAAACTGCTGAGGCATTTTTATTATGAAATTTATGGAAATGTATAACCTTGTTTTGATTTTTCTTCGAGGAGCAATTGAAGACAATAACTACAATACAATTGTAAACTGTTTTTTTTTCTAGTACTGGAACTTTTCATGTACATACATTATTTAAACATAAAATCGTTTCCTATGTATTAAACTATGGTCATTTCAAGTAGCTCTATCATATTTCAAGAGTGTAGAAGATTGTGATTGCTGAAATTGTGATCAGGGACTCAATATCTTTGTTTTTCCCGCCAAATTTGGAATACTTGAATTCATTGTACAAACTACATTTTTCTTGATATTTTATCAAAATTCGAAATGATATTTCGAATACAGTACGCAATGTAATCCATAAATATATTCTAACTTTCAGCACGAGCATTTCCGAACTTCCTGGATTATAATAGAGTTCGTTCAACTTTTGAACACTCAGGTCATAATGGAAGTATTATGTATCAACCGTTAATATGAAGATTTAAGGATATTTTCAAGGATCATTAGGAAGCTTTCCATCCCAACAAAAAAAAAACAGAAATAATTCTTTGGTAGATTAGACATAATCATATTGTATTCCATCATCCAAAATGGTATATATAATATTCAAACATACTGTAACATATATAAACTTCCAAAAACTTGGTAAACACGATTAATGTCAAAATACACAACACATATTAATTCCTTTTAGATGCCTTGTTTTAAACCTTATGAGAATCATATGTTGGTTCTATTAGTCAACCAAAAATTTTTCAGTTTATCAAATTGTGATTGAGCCTATTTATTCATGAAAAAAACAAATCTATGCAAATATATCGTTATATTCATAGTAAACACTAAATAATACCTTAAAATAATAAAAAATACTGAGAATAAAAAACAAGTAAATACAAATAACGAAAAACTTATATAAAAACAAAGCATATTAAAAAAAATACGGGAAAAAAGAAAATAAACAATACTTCAATAATACTCCAATTCAGCAACATATTCAATATAATATTCAGTAAAATTATAAGGCCGAATACTCCTTTTCTGCTTGTCATCCGATAAAATTCTAACAACAAAAATCAAGTCATTATTAGAGACATGTTCTAAATGGCTTTTGAAATCTATCTCGTTCCTATTCAGTCTCCTATGATCTAAATTGTGTTTTAACGCTAAATCTTTATGTTGTCTGGAGATTGCAACGTATCTCCTTACCTGAAAGAACGAATTAAAGTCGCATGAAGAATGTAAGAAATTACTCGATATGTAACACACAGGATAATATTGAATATCCAACAGATGTTCATTGAATAAACCAACGATACGGTTCATTTGATAGAAACAAGTTAATTACCTTGTACCATGTTTCATCAGCCTTACTGATAACGACGATTTGGCTTCTCATCAAAAACTGTCCAAAATCATAGACGTTCTGAATTCTAGTCAAGGATTTGAGACTCTTGGCATTTCTTATTCCTTTTAGTATATCATTTTCCACCTCCTGGAATTCCTTTGTACTGGAATCCACTGGAAATTCGCCGCATTCAAGTGACAAATCCCATGTACTGGGAGCAAAATGCATTATATCGTTATTCATAATGGATTTGTCTAGAAAAAAAAGGAAAATTTCACCTAGTTAAGTTGAGTTAATGAATAAGTTCGATGTTATACTCACCTTTTGATCGTTAATGACCTATACACTTCTAAATATCTATCTTCTGGTTTTCGAAGTATTCAGTACTCGAACACAAAATGCATTAAAATGAAATGACTAAACGATTAATTTACTGATCGAGCCGATCGAGGTATTTCCCATAGACATACTGTTTATATTAGGTATTTCCCCTAAAAAGTCACAGAAATCTTTACAGCCTACATATGCTTTTCTTCTTTTTTTCTTACGATGTCATATCAATTTAGTTCATTCCTATGTATAAAACTATGGTCATTTCAAGTTGCTCTATCATATTTCAAGAATGTAGAAGATTGTGATTCGCGATTCCAAAAGTCAAAACGCCCCCTGCCGGCTAAATCGCAAACCTAGAAAACGAGTATTGTTTTATATGAATTCGGAAATTTTCATCGTTTTCTGAGCAGAGTAATTGGCATTGAAAATAAAATCAGTAAGGTATTTATATCAGTGTTATTCAGTTGAAATACTTTCACAAAGTTATTGAATTTTACGTTATAAGTTTGAGTCCAATTTTCTGGGGCAGATTTGAGTGGTGATTTAGGAAGGTAATTCTATAATTATCAACAAGAGTGTTATAAAATTGATCTTTGTATTTCAAATGATTTTGACTTAATCTTTCTGTAAGAAAAAATTAGAATCATCTTTGAGGTGAAATCTGAATAAAACGATTTTATGTTTGAATAATATATGTACATGAATTTTGGGACATTGGATTATTTATCAATGAGCGAACAAAGTTTTAGTACTAGAGAAAAAACAGTTTGTATTTGCTGTGTCTTCAATTGCTCATCGAAGAAAAATCAAAACAGGGCTATACATTTCTATACATCTACCAATTTGTTCACCTAAAATCAATAAACTTGACATCAATAATTCAATCATTCAGTAAAGAGTTTCCACAAAATCGAAGGAAAAACACCTAAAATAATCCTTTTCGCCACAATTTCGCAATGGTAATTAGCAAACCCTATTCGCGATTACAAAGGGCTAAATTCCGAACCGAGAAAACTTCACCTTAAAGATGATTCTGATTTCTTTCTCACAGAAAGATTTAGTCAAAGTCTTTTGAAATACGAAAATCAATTTTATAACACTCTTGTTGATAATTATTGAATTACATTTCTAGATCACCACTCAAACCTGCCCCAGGAAATTGGACTCAAACTTGTAACTAAAAATTCAATAACTTTGTGAACGTATTTCCACTGAATAACACCTTACCGACTTTTTTTTTTGCAGTACCAGTTACTATGCTCAGAAAACGATGAAAATTTCTAAATATACCTCACGAATACCTGGTTTCTGGATATAAAATAAAAATATCTGGCTTAAAAGCACGTGAAATATGAAAACAATACTCGTTTTCTAGGTTCGGGATTAAGCCGGCAGGGAGCGTTTAGACTTTTGCGAATATTATTCTTTCGGTTTTTTGAAAATCATTTTAAACTTTGAATAAATCTCGCGAACGAATCAAAAACATGCAATCGAATTCACAATCAATATGAAAATTATATTCTCCTAGGGCCATCCGAATTCTTTCAAAGTGCCGGTCTACAGACTACCATAGAATTATATTTTTGACAACTTTCAATGTTGGTAAACAAAACGAATTTTTGAAGTCAAAAGGTGACCAATTTTTTCTAATGTTCTGTAAATGAAATGAAAAAACTTTTAGGATTCTATTTTAAATTCGAAAATGTGATACTTGTGTTTTAAAATTCTTTTCGGATTATAACTGTGACATAGATGAAATAATTTTGTTAGACTGATTTTAGAGTTATACGTAAAAATGGAAAAGGAAAGGTATTGTTCGTATGATAAAATTTATTGAACCTGATTACAATCCACAATTTTCAGCAAAACTGATGATTCTCAAGTGCCAAATACAACTGGTGAAGTCCAAGAAGGAGACCAAAGAAACGTTGAAGAACTGCCACAATTGAGTCCGAATACTCTCAAAGTAGCTGCCGCGCAGTGTCTAAACAGTTGGATCAATTATTTACAGGTTTGTCGTGTACCCCACTATTTCAATCGAAATATTTCCATTTTTTTTTTAGATTTTGAATACAATGTGCTCAGCCGGCCTGAGACTCTCACAGTCATTAATGAATTTATCTTTAGCTCAGAACATATCTTTAGCTACAAACTGCCAAATTAGCTGGGACGAACTGCAGAAATCGACCATGTACGCTACGAACGTCGTTAAAACTCACATCGCGGCTGCCATGCAAGATATGAGTATTGGAGATACTTTCACCGAAAGCGACGCTCAGAGACAGCAGGATCACAATCAACAGGTAATATTCGAAAAATATTGAGAAATCCTTCATTCAACTCAAGTATTGGCAGATCATCACTGAAAATCTTCTTACCTTCGTGAATCTCCAATACCAGTTCTCGCTGGTCGGTTGCGAGTTTTTCGGGGCGATGGCGATGTGTCCCTCCTGCCAGGCCACCCCGGGCGGAGCCCACGAACCCGACTGCGGCATGGCACCTTTGCAGCAGTTCTTCACCAGACCGGACGTGCAGGTAGACGACTCCGCAATCAATCCGAACCGTTTTGCGTCAATATTATTGTAGGAATCGAGGTCGCCGAACTCCAGTCCGCACTGCGCGCCTGAGAGTCCGAAGACGCAGGAAATGCCTCGTCAACAGCCCAGTCCTCTTGGCCCGGAAACGAGGGGGTCTTCTAGAGGTTCCAGTCCTATTCAGGCGTTCGTCGATCCTAATAGGCAAGCTGGGGGTATTGAGACCGTTAGGGGGCCCTTTCCGAACCCCGGACAGCTTCACACCATGAAATATCCGTTTCTGGGGAGGGGAGCTAGGTCTCCGTTGCATTTTCCTCTTTTTCCAATCAGCGGCCAGAGAAGGTGAGCGTTTATTTTTTTGGAACCAGGAGATTGAAGAAATTCATTTATTTCGATAGGTGGTCCGAAGCAGCCGCCCAAGATGTCGGTGGCGAAAGTTCAGACGGTACCATGCGAAGATGGTCGATGCCGTGGGATTGTGGCAGGGGGGAAACTGGATCTTGGAACCAGAAGGTCGTACCGCCTTCGAAGTTGATGGTTCCACCTGCTCCGACGTCTCGAGAGAGGAGCAGAAGCACAACACCTGGTTAGTGAGTAAGGAAGAAACGGGCTTTCCGAAAACGCATTCAGAAAAAGTCGAAAACGCAAAAAGTTACCTTTTACCTTTCATGTGGAATTTTTCCCAAAGAACGCGAGGTCTCCCAAACAGAAAATCCAGCCCGAACCCGAACCCGATTTACGCAGGAAATCGACTTGAAAAAGTCCGATTTTTGACACCCGAGAAAGCCAGTAATAAAATAGGTCGATCATACTGATCATAGATATTACGTGATGTTTCACCAGGAATTAGATTGATCGTCTTTCGCGATATTTCTCAGAACTCGATCATTTCGAGGTGAATTCGAATAAATGGGACGAGAAATTGATGCTGGCGGGTAAATTTCAAGGCATATTCGAATTTCCGGAATGAATCCGAAAAGACAAACATTATTTCATCTGAGAAAAACTTGTATTTAATTTGTTCCAGAGGCGCATCCACCTCCTTCCGGTGCAGTCTTGGTCGAAGGTCTAGCGGAAGCCATTCAGCTGTTATCCTGCCGTCCTATGAGGTCTTCTATACCGAGCCATACGGGTTACGGGTCCTACTCGCATCCCTGGCCGGAGACCCACGAGGAGCGGATGCACAGGAGGATGCACCCTGGGCCTTCTTCCCAACGGTATTATTCGAAAAATCTCACACTCTCAAATCGAATATACTCTCTATTTCAGAGGTAATTGGCAATCGGTCGATGTTCCGAACACCGGCATGTCTGTAACCGAGCATTACGATATCTTTCCGCCTTGTCTACCGTTGATCTCCAGAAAGAGTAGTTCTTCAACGGATTCTTCGTCTTGCCTATCGATACACAGCCGGTCAACGACGAGCTCTTCTGAGCGAGGTTCCGATACAGCTGGCGGAGGAGTGAGTTGAAATGAAAATACTAGATTAAATTATAACAACCGAATTTTTTTTTCAGGATTCTATTCGCCTACATGGAAACCTGTATTCGATGTGGAGCGGAAGTGAACATCTGCCATTTATAAAGTTGCCGGAATCTCAAGAGCCCCAAGATGACAGCGATACAGATGATCCGCCTACGGAAAAGAGCGGAAAAATCGATTTTCCCAAACCGACCTGATTCTCGTTAGGTTTAAAACAAGGCATCTAAAAGGAATTAATATGTGCTGTATATTTTCTGATGAATCAAAGTTTTCGGAAGTTTTATGTTTGAATTTTATATATACCATTATGGATGATTGAATACAATAAGATTATGTCTAATAAACCAAAGAATTATTTTTGTTTTTTTTTGTTGGTATGGAAAGCTTCCTAATTATCCTCGAAAAATCCTTAAATCTAACCCAAGTGTCCAAAAGTTAAACGAACTCTACGATTATCTGGGAAGTTCAGAGAAGCTTGTGCTGAAAGTTTGAATATATTTATAGATTACATTGCGTACTGAAAAGTTCTAGTACTAGAAAAAAAACAGTTTACAATTGTATTGTAGTTATTGTCTTCAATTGCTCCTCGAAGAAAAATCAAAACAGGGCTATACATTTCCATAAATTTTATAATAAAAATGCCTCAGCAGTTTGTGTCACTAATACCTTTGGTCCAAAAATGGACCGAAGTAAAGCACAAATAATCGACTATAAGGTGTAGCTTCCAAATAATTGAACACTGTCGTCAAACTCAGATAATGCTCCATTTTTCCTGTCGAATTATTACCAATTTCGATATAATTAAAATTGAAAAAACCAATTTATTCACTTAAAATCGATGAACTTGACACTACACTATCAATAATCCAATCATTCACTAAAAAGTCTTCACATAAAACTCATAAATCGAAGGAAAAACCTGAAAAACACCTAAAATCATCCCTTTCACCACAATAAATCCCGAAAAGGTACTCGTTTTCCTCCATATTTCTTTACATTTCGCAGCGCCTTCATCGGTACTTGGAATCGCGAATAGTTTTGTTTTGAACCGGAATCCTCGCGAAAAAACGACTTAAATCAAAAATCTATGGTGGACTGTAGATTCGCAACTTGATACCATAGACAACTTGTCTATGCTTGAAACAATTCGGATGGCCCTCGGAGAATATATTTTTCATATTGTTTTAAAATACGATTGCATGTTTTTCATTCTTCCACGAGATTTATTTAGAGCTAAATATCTCGAAAAAAATCCCTTGATAAAAAATACAATTTTTGCGAAAGTTGGGTTAGACCTGGATGAAGGTGTTCACTAGTAGTAGTCACATTTTGTAAATAATTCTTATTAGAAAGAAAGTATCAAATGGCTTTAAGTAAAAACTGTATGAAATTGGAAAACTTCTCTAGATACCTCAGAGTTTCACAGAGAAACCGATTTTATTCTTCGCAAAAGAGCGACAAGAAAGGAATTGTTCTTGGCATATACAATGAAAAATCCGGAAATGAAAATAAATTGGTCTTGACTCCAGCCTCTGAAAAATTCAACGAATTAAGCCACGGTAAACTGTTATCAAATTTGAAATTTGTTGAATCTGAAATAAAAGAAGGTAAATCCTTCGTGTTTTGGGGTCTCCACGAAGACTACCCAGCGGTGGCAATTACAGGCCTAGGAGAGAAAAATAAAAAATTAAATTCTCTAGAGCTGATAGATTCGAAGAAAGAAGGTATACGCTTAGCAGCTGCCGCTGGGTGTAGCGCTTTGAAAAGCGTTGGATTGAAAAATATATCGATTGAAAGTTTAGGAGATGCTGAAGCTTCAGCCGAAGGTAGCATTCTAGGAACTTGGAAGTTCCAAGAGTACAAGACAAAAAAAGATGATATACCTAAGGTGAATTTATTGGAAAATGAAACCGAGAAGGAGGAGTGGAATAGAGGCGTTATCAAAGCAGACGCTCAAAACCTAGCCAGAAAATTGGCAGATTCCCCCTCGAACCTGTTAACACCCACTATTTTTTGCCAACAGATTTTGGAAACTTTAAAGTCGGATAATATAACGATAGAAGTTCACGACCAAGAATGGGCGAAAAAAGAAAACATGAACGCATTCCTAGCCGTCTCTAGAGGTTCAACAGAACCACCAAAATTCCTCGAGTTGACTTACACCAACGGAAAAAACGAAAAACCCTACGTTCTTGTCGGGAAAGGTGTAACGTTCGATTCCGGAGGCATCAGCATCAAGCCCTCCGCTTCGATGGACCACATGAGAGCAGACATGGGCGGCGCTGCAAGCGTGGCAGCAACTCTATACGCTGTAGACCAACTTAAAATACCGGTCAATCTGAAAGTCCTGATTCCTCTGGTCGAAAACATGCCTTCCGGAAGCGCGGTGAAACCCGGAGATGTGATCAAGGCGAAGAACGGAAAGACTATATGTGTGGATAACACCGATGCGGAAGGAAGGTTGATCCTAGCCGATGCCCTTTGTTACAGTTCGAAGTTTTCCCCGAAATGGGTGCTGGATATCGCGACGTTAACCGGTGCTATGATGGTGGCGCTTGGAAGTGGAGCCACTGGGGTTTTCACGAATTCGGACAATCTCTTCGGGATTTTACAAGGTGTGAGTTCGGTAACCGGGGATAGAGTGTGGAGGTTTCCTTTGTGGAAACATTACCTGGATCAGATAGCCAAGAACGACGCGTACGACTTGAATAACATTGGACAAGGGAGAGGCGGTGGTAGCTGTACGGCTGCAGCTTTTCTGAAGGAATTTGTGCCGGAGAATACCGAATGGTTGCATCTCGATATGGCTGGAGTAATGGGGCCACAAGCTGATACCTCGATGCCTTATTTGGGTAAAGGGATGACCGGAAGACCGACGAGGACATTGATCGAGTTCATAGCGGCACAGAAAAAAATGTAAAAATCTGTACAAAGTTTTTTGTTTTAAATAAAGGTTTATAAATTTTGTTTTTTGGAAAAAAATTGGGAAACAAAAATGACAGCAGCTCTTTGTCAATTATACCGAATCAGCTGTTACAGAAATATAAGGATTTTTAACTTTTTACCTTTTGTGGATTATATTTGTCCAGGATTGTGATATTCTTCGAGAAGAATGAATTTTATTTTTATGAAGATAGAAATCCAAATAATAAGAGAGGAGTTCTATGCCTAAACACAAGACAACGATGTTTGAAAAAAATATTTACTACATGGCTATAAAGCTTTTTACAGCATCGCCTAGACATCTTCAAGCTCTGAAAAACCATAAAATGTTAAGAAAAGACTTTTTTGATTTTGGAGTATGAGCCATACAGTGTAGAGGAGCTCCTCGATTATTTGAAGAAATGTCAATTTTATTTATACATCCTTGTTTCTGTGTGAATATTCTTTGAAATTAATTCAATTGAGCAGTCGAATGCTCCCGACTTCAAGGCAGTGCTTTTTATAATGTTTCAACTCAAATCTATAAATCAATTAAACGTTATTGTTTTGAAATATACACTATGGCTTTCATGGTATCCTATAATTGGACAACGAAAAGGACATTTTAATATTCAAGCCTGGTATTTAACGACAAAAACTAGTCAATAATTTCAACAATGCTACACAAATTTTTGCAATTCATGTAGATTAACAGGTAAAATATAGGAATGAACATTTTACTGAAACGAAAAAAAAAACACTGAAAAATATCCGATAGTAACTCATCTTCGTGGAGGTAAATATAAACACAATTAGAAAGTTACTGTTACAGAAATATAAGGATTTTTTCATTCAATTGAGCGATCAAAAGCTCCCGACTTCAAGGCAGTGCTTTTTATAATTTTTTAACTCAAATCTGTAAATCAATTAAAGGTTATTGATGGAAGTGTTGGCAAACGAGAACTACTTAAAGACACCACTCGAAAGTACTTTCTATCCACCATCGAAGAAATGCAAGGCACCCTCTTTGCTCCGATAATCCAACATTTGCGACAAATAAAGAGCGACTGCAAAACACAACTGGCTTCGGGTTGTAAAGTGAGGGGAAAGAAAAGAATGATAACATAATTACAATATCATGAACATATTTTTCTTCGAATATACATGTTCACTTAGAAGTAAATCCTTAAACAAATACATTTTTGTTTGTAAATATGGCTTATTTTATAAATATACACTATGGCTTTTAGGGTATCCCATAATTGGACAACGAAAAGGATATTTTGATATTCAAGCCTGGTATTTAACGACACAAACTACTCAATAATTTCAACGATGCAACACACATTTTCGGAATTCATGTAGATTAACAGGTAAAATTTAGAAATGTACATTTTACTGAAACAAAAAAAAACACTATGAAAAATATCAGATAGAAACTCATCTTCGTGGAGGTAAATATAGACACAATTAGAAAGTTCCTTTGTTTCCCTAAGGGCAAAAATCTCCTCCATGTCAAAACATCAAATCAACTCCAAATAAAGACAAACAGCTTCTGGTCCCAAAACAAAAAAACGATATGCGTTGAATTCTTCGGCTCTTTAAAAGATCTATAGCCTATCCGGCAGATTGGGTTTAACAGAAGTATCCACGTTCTGCAAATACGGGTGTTGGGCGATTCTTTTGGCGGAAATTCGATCACAGGGGTTGTAGACCAACATTTGCTCGAGTAGGTCTAACGCATCATTATCCATATTCTTGACCTGCCTTGTTAAGATGTAGTTTTTCCATTTGGGGAATGTCGCTTTGTAGTCGGGAAGGCTGGACACGCCTGGCCAAGTTTCTTCAGTTGGTGTAGTCAAAATTCTGCAATATAACAATTTAATTCAGGAATATATGGATCGATCAAATATTTACCTGAAAATCCTAAAAAGTTGATCGATTTCTGAATCCCCTTGGAATAACGGACGTTTTGTAGCCATTTCTGCAAATATACATCCCAGAGACCAAATATCAATCGGACAGCTGTATGTTGTTGTGCCTAATAAAACTTCGGGAGCCCTGTACCAGAGAGTCACAACCTCGTGAGTATAGACACGTACTGGCACACCAAATGTTCTTCCCAAACCAAAATCACCTACCTTTAATGAAAAAAGTATATTCAACTCCAAACAATAAAACGTATTTCCATGATAGTCACCTTGATAGTACCATCCCTAGTTATCAACAAATTTTGAGGTTTCAAGTCCCTGTGTAATACTCTTCTTTGATGACAAAATAAAATGGCACTATTTAACTGATAAAAATAGCTCCTAACCAATTTCGGATCCATAAACTTTCCACTTTCTATTTTATCCATGTATTTCTTGAGATCCATCAGGAGATATTCAAATATGAGATAAATTCTGAAAATTGGAACTGTAATATTCAACTAATGGAAACAAGTGGAAAATGTACCTTGATTCCTCCATTAAGACATCTTCTAAGCCTACAATATTTGGGTGTCTCAATTCTTTGAGAAGGGCAATTTCCCTAAGGGCTGTGGCTGGTACACCTTCGTCCTCAGACTCTAGCCTACAAAGATTATTTTCAGTTCGAACAGCAAAGAGACGTCGAAATTTACCTTATTTTCTTCAAAGCCACCAATTGCCCTGTCTTTTTGTTCTTTCCCTTGTACACAACACCGTAGGTACCTTCACCAATTTTCTCTATTTTCAAAAAATCATCAATATTCGCCATTCTCTGAAATCAATTATGTCAGTTATATTCCCAAATTTTTTTTTAAGGGAAACATGTCAAAAGAGCGGGCATCGAGCAGGTGCACTTTTATTGAGATGCTAAATGGGCACCAGGTGTTGGTCAATAGGTAATACCAAACACGACTAACAATATTAATTTTAGTTTGCCGAACATTGGTTTGCGGAATTAAACGAAACATACTCCACGAAAACTAGGCACAACGACTATTTCATTCATTAACCTCACCACGAAAAGTCCCAAATTCCGGTTTAGTCCAGCGTAAATATGAGAATATAATCTTACCAAATCGATATCTTTGATGAGAGATAGTTATTGATAGAAATATCCACTTTACCTGGTCTTTTTTACCGCTAATTATTTACACGAAACGACAATAAACTAACGAACTTTGGAAACTTCTGTTATGTTTGAATTGAATTTAGGAGGGTACTTATGTTTATACCGTGAGGTGCACCATAGAACCAAATTCGTGTTGTTTCGAAAATTTAAGAAAAAAATCAGGTTTCCTTGATAGTTAGAGATTTACAAAAAAGTTCAATAGATGATAAACGACTTAATTGATGCTAGTTTTCGGTTTTCCTCGGTTTTCTCCTGAATTCTTCTCGACCTGTCAAATAAAATAAAAGTTTAACCGTGCATAATCATAGAATTCAATCTATTTTCTTCATTGATATCGAATATTAATTTTAAGGAAATCCTTTTACTTTTCATTAATTAAACAATGCGCGATTTTTTGCGGTAATATATATTTTCAAAATACAATAGAAATTAATTTCTGGTGTTTATGTCCGAATTTCTGTCGAACTGTCAAAAGGGACAGAAATTGAAAGGACCCGCAGAAATGGAAATGGCGTTGAAATAAATAACTTGTGTGCAGTGATGTGTTGACAATAAAATTACCCGAAAAATGTCAAGTACCCCATCAAATAGAAGAAACGGGGCCCAAAAAATCAGATTGACAAGTAAGTTTGAGAAAAGATTATCGATTCTATCACAGTTTTATGTTTTTATGTGTATTATTAGCAATATGGCTTTAGCAAGGACCTCCCTTGCTAATGAACGTAATAATTACGATGCATTGTCACAGTTAATTGAGTTAATTGTTGTTTGTTTCAGTACTTTGTGCCCGCAGCTTAGTGAGAAAAGATTTATTTCGTGAGTACCTAAAATAATCGTTTGTGTGTTTTCTAAATCAACGTTTCTTATAGGATATCCAGACCCTTTTGCTAAAATATCCGTTGATGGTAGTGGACAGTGCCACTCGACTGAAACCATAAAAAACACACTAGAACCCAAATGGAACTCTCATTTCGATCTATATATTGGGAAGAATGATACCATAACTATTTCTGTGTGGAACCATCGCAAAGTTATTAAAAAACATGGTAGTGGTTTTTTAGGTTGTGTTAAAATTGTCAATTCCCTCATACAAAGGTTAAAGGACACAGGATGTGAGTACATAATTATTTCATCAGGAAAACAATTAGATAGGAATTTTACTGAATTTAATTAGTGGTTCTTCTTCATTGATTAATTAAGTTCACTTTCCATTTCTGCACTATTCATTCTAATTAAACATACAGTTCCATGTTCATGGAGAAATCTTCATGAAGTTGAGTAATAGTGTTGTTATTCCAGTTGTTGAACTTAGAACATTAGAAATTACGATTGTTTTGTCAAGATGTTGCCATGAATAAACCATCCAGACATGTTTTGTTAATTCAAATGGATTGAGTAACCTCTGTGAAAGTTTCAATAAGATTTTTCCATGGTATTAAGTAATTTTGAAAATTATTTTATTTTGGATGTTTATTTAATTTTTTGTCATTAACTTTGAGGTTAGATTGTCGGAAGGTGTTTCTTTTTCAAATCTAAATTTGTTATTTTAGTCCAATGCCTGGACCTGGGCAAAGCGTCGATAGACGATCCGGAACCGGTGAAGGGACAGGTCATAATATCCCTGCTCTCACGGGACGGACCTTGCGGTGGCACCCCGTTGGCTATAGTTAGCCCGCTGGGCGAACTTCACGGTCCTTCCCCCGAGCATATAATTGACAACATTAGTGGCAGTAGCGCCAATGATCTCCCTCCCGGATGGGAAGAGAGAAGGACCACGAACGGCAGACTCTACTACGTCAATCACCTGACTAGATCCACGCAGTGGGTCAGGCCGGTTGCTAATCGGACTAAGGCACCTAACAGGTAAAAAACTTTCTTGAAAAATATGATAATTATGTTATTTTTCTTCCATTTTGTGCTTGTTCTTGAGTTATACAGGGTGTTTCTGAATTCGACATGAACCTTGGCGGACGTGTTAGTATGGCTCATTTGCTGTCATTTGAGCCTTATTTATTGATATCCAAAAATCAACAGTTTACGAGTTATTTGAGTTTTTTGTTTTTTCCAAATTATTTTGTGTTGCATTCTCTTGGTATGCCAACATTCTTGATACATTTTCCATCTTCATTTTGATATTCTTCATAGACATAACTAAACTTAACTATTTAAAATTAATAATTTTAACTAATTCATATTTTTCTTTTCAATCAGAATGAACCCTCTTTGAAAATATAATAATATAATAATTTATAAATTGATCAAATTTCCTGAATAAAACTATACAATGTTTGAAGGTTCTTGAATTTTTGGTGATATTATTTGAATTCATTTTATTCTAAATTTTTGAAACTTTGAGAAATATGACAATGTTTTGATTTCCATAACAGTATTTCCCTTCCGTATACTATTCCTTTTAAACTGCCCCAAAAAACTGTCCATATTTGTTCTCAAAAATTCTTCATAATTTTCTCCATTTAAGTTGTCGGGTAGACAGTAAGGACCTATTAAAAGATTAGCTATTGCTCTCATCGAACATTAACTCCAAATCAGTATTTTTTATGCCGGACATTCAAAAGGTTGTTTATAAAAAAATTAGCTGAAACGAAACTTGTGCCTGCATTCTAACGAAAACTTTTTTAGGATATAAAGAAAGGAATTTGGCAAGCTTTTAAAATAATTTTGACATACATAAATTGTGGAATTCGAAAGTTGCAGGCGAATTGATATTAGAAATTGACTATTCTTTTCTTCATATACCTTTTTAAATCATAAAAATTCTTTTTCAACATCTATTACATCATATTTTCGCTTTTTTCATACATATCATATCCTTCTCTGATAAAAATAATCCGAAATTATTATCAAACTTGGTCAACGTAGAAAAAATTGACGAAAAGTGGAGTAAGGTGGGTAATTTTTCAAAAAACAAAAACTCAAATAACCTGTAAACTGTTTGATTTGAGAGCAAATGAGTCACACGTCCTTCAAGGTTCACGTCGAATTTGGAATCACCCTGTATTTTGAATCTTTCTCACACTAGAGATAACTAACCTGACCTAACCTAACAATTTGACAGTATAACCAAAATTAAGTTACTCTGTGGTATAACCAAAGATAAGAATATTGGCAATGCCAACTACCGATGAGGGCGTCTCGAAATGTAAAGGAACATGAAAAACGAGTACGTTTTCGGGATTTATTGTGGTGAAAGGGATTATTTTAGGTGTTTCTCAGGTTTTTCCTTCGATTTTGTGAAGACTTTTTCGTGAATGATTGGATTATTGATAGTGTAGTGTCAAGTTTATTGATTTTAGGTGAATAAATTGGTTTTTCCAATTTTTATTATATCGAAATTAATGATGATTCAACCGGAAAAATTGAGCACTATTTGAGTTTGACGATAGTGCTCCATTATTCGGAAGCTACACCTAATAGTAGTCATTTGTGCTTTTCTTCGATCCATTTTTTCCACTATGCCAAAGGCATTAGTGACACAAACTGCTGAGTCATCTTTCTTATGAAATTATGGAAATGTATAGCCCTGTTTTGATTTTTCTTCGAGGAGCAATTGAACACACAACAATTACCATTGTGAACTGTTTTTTTCTCTAGTACAAGAACTTTGTTCACTCATTGTTATATAATCCAATGTTCTAAAATTTGTGTACATCTATTATTTAATCATAAAATCGTTTCATTCAGACTTCATACAAATAACTCGTAAACTGTTGTTTTTTGGATATCAATATCAACAGCAAATGAGTTATACTAACACTTCCTCCAAGGTTCACGTCGAATTTGGAAACACCGTGTATGAATCCGGAGGTTTGCTCATCATTAGTGTTTTTCGCAGATTAAGGCTGACGAATACGAATAACAATCCGCAAGATAACCAGGACAATGACAACAGAAACAATGAAATAAACGACAACGATGAAGCTCTAAACAACAACAGGGAGCCGGTGCAATTGGGGTCGACCACTAGTTCGGGCATTTCGCCCTTATCTCCCGGTGAGTAACCCTCAAAACTGAACGATTTGCTTTGATGGATTGATAGATATAGTCCATTTAAGAATTATCGACATCGAAGCAGGCAATGAACGTCTAGTCGAGGCTTTATTCCTGGTTACAAAAATGTTACTAAATTTCACATAGAAATAAAACATAAATATAACCTAGAAATAAAACATAAATATAACCTAGAAAAGTGTTGAGTATACGAATAATTAAGCCGAAATAATTCGATTGCAGTTCAAACATGGGAATTCAGGTTTGAAAGCGCAAAAATATCGTGGAATGCTTTCATTTGAAATTATCTGAACTTATCGTTCATATGAAAGTCAACCATGGAAAATTGAAGATCATTCAAATAAATATTTATTTTCACTCAGGACCATGCAATATTTATTGGTATTGGAAATCTTGCAAAATTCTAACCATATAACTATAAGAGTACCATTTTATGTCAGGATTCAAGAAGGATAATTAATGGAATTCTAGCAGGTAGCTAGCGGTGCAACAGAAAAAAAATTTTGGATACTCCGCAAGCACAGGGCCAAAAGAATGGATTGGAAAAAAAGTTATAATGTATTCAGAAATAAGAGAGAAACAAAAATTAAGAATCTATGTAGTACATGAAGAATTTTGACATGAAATTTGTACCGAACTATCAATATATGAACCAATTTGTGAATTATTTATTGCTCGGTGTTGAATACTTTAAGAAAGTCAATTTTTATTTTCATTCATTAAAACTGTCCATGAATTATTGAAAATATTATAATTGATGAGCAATTTTACAATTATTCAGTATACTTTTGAATTGGGAACAATATAGCATGTGTATTAGCAGAGGGAATGTGAACAGGGTACCATACAGTATAATAAATAAACTTAAAATATCTATGAATGATACAAGAGCAAAGATAAAAATATCATTGAAAACTTTGTTTCCACGTAGTTTAGTGATTTGGATGTGTTTATTGAATAAGCTGACATAATCCTATTGATGGGCATCCTTTTGCAGGGAAGGTTTCAATATTTCAATAACCCATTTATGAAATAATTCACCATTCATAGTAATCCTTATCATTAATACCACTGTCAAGAATCGGATCACATCCAGGTAAAAATCCATCGATTGTTCCAGCATTCAAAATAGTGCACCTTCTGCCTTTACCCTTGAATATACTCGGCATACCTTTTGGATTATTTTCTAGTGTCCACTGACGAATTTGAATACCGTTTTCGAATATCCAAGTTTCATCTAGATAAATGAATTTTACGTTTTGTTCCATGTATTCTCGGTATTTATCACAATATCGTATTATTTTTATTATATTTTTCTGTTTATCAGTAAGAATTTTCCTTCGATCAACTTTTTTGTATTTGTATCCAATTTTTTTAATGATATAATATAATGTTGACTTTGATCAATTGAAATCTAGGTGCTCGAAAAGTTCGAAAAGGCTATTTAAACTGATATATTCATTGTTTTTCATTCTAGCAAAAACAAAGTCATTCAATGTCTCTTTGAAGGAATAATCGTATCCCACAGGTTTTCTTCCACTGCTAATTTCAGGCTGTAATAACATTGTGAAATCTGAAAATTTAAGAGACATTGATCAATCAGAATACACTTTGAGTCGGTGAATAACAGTTTACCTGAAACACTAGCGGAAATATATGCCAAATCTTTGAAAAACTCGAAGTAACACCGACAAACTGCCTGGCGTTCTCTTGTTAGGCGCGATGTATCCTGGTCAATTCCAGCCATTTTAATAGCATAAGACAAAAAATACTCAAATTCAAAGCTAATTTTTATAATTATTCACCAATATCTTCGATAAAATCATCAAAGCAAGATCTCTATGGGTTTTGTTAGGGTTATTCCTATACCAACCTGAATTCAGCAACCCAAAATATTACTGAATAGTCTATTACCAACTTTAATTCGATTTTTCACAGCCAACCGAGATGTCAATAATTCTTAAACGGAGTATAGATAGATAATTTTTTATTTCAGATAAATTACATAAACATTACATACAATGTACCCAAACAATTTAAATGAAATGACGTCAGGTTTGCATCTTTTAATCAGATTTTTCAAAATACTCTGCTAGAATATATGGCTCTAATCTTATTAGCAGGTTTCTAATTTTGCATTCAAATATTTTGTATTCGGACAAACATTTAATTTCATTCGGCTACCTATTGAAAGCTTTTATGCTCATGTCTGCAGGACTTTTCTCTGTTAATGTTAACCTGTGCAATGGATATGTTATATCTGAAGACCTTGTTTTGTGTGCATTTTCATTTTCCCTTGTATACTTAGCCTATTCTTATGCAAGAATTGAATCCGCAGAATCTTCGAAAGACCAGCAGCCGTTACCCTCGCTCAGGGCCCTCCTGACCCAACTGCCGGCGGCGACCTCTAGCGGCGGCCCGGGGGAGCGAGGGAGTCCCGCCCCCTACACGACCTGCACCGCCACCACGACGGCGGTGATCCCCGCGCCGAACAACATCAGCTGTAACGCGCCGCCCCAGAACGGGCTGAGGGCCGGGAGCGAAGAGAGGGGCGCCGTCAGTCCCCGGGCCGTTCTGCGCGAGAGGAGGAGGAGCGGAGAGGGGCGGGACAGCAGCGGTAGGAGACGGTCGGGTAGGCAGAGGAATTCTCTTAACGGTTCGGGGGCGGGTCAGAGCGCCGCGCCGTCGACCGGTAACATGGACTTACCGCCGGGATACGGTAATTATTTCTGTGTGAATCATCTCGATTTTCTAACTGTCTCTTCGTTGCAGAATTGAGAACGACGCAACAGGGCCAGGTGTATTTCTTCCACATACCGACCGGAGTGTCCACCTGGCACGATCCGAGGATACCGAAAGACTTGGCCCCCTTGACGTTAACCCTGGACCATCTAGGACCGCTGCCGCAGGGTTGGGAGATGCGACAAACCCAATCGGGAAGGGTGAGTTCAGTCGAAACCTGGAGTCACTCGAATTTCACCTTTTCTTCCGCAGACGTATTTCGTCGATCATAACAACAGGACGACTCAGTTCACCGATCCCAGACTGAATTCCCAGATACTGACCAACCTACTGCGTCGTGTATCCGTTCCTAACGGAAGCGCGACTTCCTCTTCGAGCTCCGCCTCGCAGGCCCCGCCCGTCACGTCTACACCGGCCGTCCCCACGCCCACGACGACGACGACGACTGCCAGCAGCCAGCCACCTCAACCGGTGGTCGCATCAGGTGGGAAACTTTTCGTTACGATTTCGTTCAGTTCTGATATTTATTTATTTAATCAAAAATACACAAATATAGTCCATTTAAGAATTATTGACATCGAAGCAGGCCATGAACGTCCAGTCGAGGCTTTATTTCTGGTTACAAAAAGTAACTAAATTTCATCATAGAAATAAAACATAAATATAACCTAGAAAAGTGTTGAGTATACGAATTATCGGAAAATTAAGCCGGAATATTTCGATTGCAGTTTAAACATGGGAATTCAGGTTTGAAATCGCAAAAATATCGTGGAATGCTTTGATATGAAATTATCTGAACTTATCGTTCTTATAAAAGTCAACCATGGAAAATTGAAGATCATTCAAATACATATTTATTTTCACTCAGGACCATGCAATATTTATTGGTATTGGAAATCTTGCAAAATTCTAACCATATAACTATAAGAGTACCATTTTATGTCAGGATTCAAGAAGGATAATTAATGGAATTCTAGCAGGTAGCTAGAGGTGCAAGAGAAAAAAATTTTTGGATACTTCGCAAGCACAGGGCCAAAAGAATGCATTGAAAAAAACGTTATAATGTATTAAGAAATAAGAGAGAAACAAAAATTAAGAATCTATGTAGTACATGAAGAATTTTGACATGAAATTTGTACCGAACTATCAATATATGAACCAATTTGTGAATTATTTATTGCTCAGTGTTGAATACTTTAAGAAAGTCACTTTTTATTTTCATTCATCAAAACTGTCCATGAATTATTGAAAATATTATAATTGATGAGCAGTTTTACAATTATTCAGTATACTTTTGAATTGGGAACAATATAGCATGTGTATTAGCAGAGGGAATGTGAACAGGGTACCATACAGTATAAGTATAATAAATAAACTTAAAATATCTATGAATGATACAAGAGCAAAGATAAAAATATCATTGAAAACTTTGTTTCCACGTAGTGTAGTGATTTGGATGTGTTTATTGAATAAGCTGACATAATCCTATTGATGGGCATCCTTTTGCAGGGAAGGTTTCAATTTTTCAATAACCCATTTATGAAATAATTCACCATTCATAGTAATCCTTATCATTAATACCACAGTCAAGAATCGGATCACATCCAGGTAAAAATCCATCGATTGTTCCAGCATTCAAAATAGTGCACCTTCTGCCTTTACCCTTGAACATACTCGGCATACCTTTTGGATTATTTTCTAGTGTCCACTGACGAATTTGAATACCGTTTTTGAATATCCAAATTTCATCTAGATAAATGAATTTTACGTTTTGTTCCATGTATTCTCGGTATTTATCACAATATCGTACTATTTTTATTATATTTTCCTGTTTATCAGTAAGAATTTTCCTTCGATCAACTTTTTCGTATTTGTATCCAATTTTTCTTATGATATAATATAATGTTGACTTCTAACAATTGAAATCTAGGTGCTCTTTGGCCAGTTCGAAAAGGATATCTAAACTGATATATTCATTGTTTTTAATTCTAGCAAAAACAAAGTCATTCAATGTCTCTTTGAAGGAATAATCGTATCCCACAGGTTTTCTTCCACTGCTAATTTCAGGCTGTAATAACATGCTAATATTCTACGGACAGGGCTTTGTGAAATCTGAAAATTTAAGAGACATTGATCAATCAGAATACACTTTGAGTCGGTGAATAACAGTTGACCTGAAACACTAGCGGAAATATATGCCAAATCTTTGAAAAACTCGAAGTAACACCGACAAACTGCCTGGCGTTCTCTTGTTAGGCGCGATGTATCCTGGTCAATTCCAGCCATTTCAATAGCATAAGACAAAAAATACTCAAATTCAGAGCAAATTTTTATAATTACATATCCACCAATATCTTCGATAAAATCATCAAAGCAAGATTTCTATGGGTAATGTTAGTGTTATTCCTATACCAACCTAAATTCAGCAACCCAAAATATTACTGAATAGTCTATTACCAACTTAAATTCGATTTTTCACAGCCAACCGAGATGTCAATAATTCTTAAACGGAGTATAGGTTCTGTTTTTCTCATTACCATGACAACGAAAGGTATACTGATCAAGAATTCAACCATTTCGCATTCTTATTTCCATTTTATGTAGTAATAATACCAGTATTCATGATTTCAAAGCGGTCCAATAAAAAAAAATAGCGTAAAGTATTCGTGGATAACTGGTCTTTGAAACAATTGCTCTATTTCGAGCACTCCGGCTTCGCCGTCGTGCTCGAAAAATCGCGCGTGTTTTAAAGACCTTTTTATCCACTTATACTTCAATATACTATTTTGTTGCAAATCAAATGTATGAACTCCCTCTGAAGTTTGGCCCTTTTAAAAGTAGACACCCTGTATATTTGAAATCAGAGGAAAGAGCTCTACCGATTAGGAAGATGAAATACAGGGTGTATAGAAGAATCTCACTGGGCATTATCCTACAAAGTTTGTGAAAGATAAATACTAAGTACTCTGTCTCCTTCAGTAAATATTCAACATGCTTGTTGAAATATTAATCCCGAGTATACTTTTTTGTTTTTAGCCACCACTGTCGTCGCAGTTCCGAGACCTGTCAGGGTCCCCGACATGGAACAGTTGCCTCAGGGTCTGTTGAACGACAGCGAACACCTTCCGAAGTACAAACGAGACCTCGTGGCAAAACTCAGAGCTCTGAGGGCGGAACTCACAGCTTTACAACCACAGAGCGGCCATTGTAGACTCGAAGTGTCCCGTAAGGAAGTCTTCGAAGAGAGCTACAGGTGAACAATTTCCCCCACCCGAAGAATACATTCATCAATTCTTAATTTTATACAGGTTGGTGATGAAGATGCGCCCCAAAGACATGCGGAAACGTCTGATGGTCAAGTTCAGGAACGAGGAGGGACTGGACTACGGAGGCGTGGCCAGGGAATGGCTCCACCTGCTCTCTCGGGAGATGCTCAATCCGCAGTACGGACTGTTCCAGTACAGCAGGGACGACCATTACACCCTCCAGATCAACCCCGATTCTTCCGTCAATCCCGAACATCTGTCTTACTTCCATTTCGTGGGGAGGATACTCGGGATCGCCGTTTTTCACAACCACCAATTGGAGGGCGGCTTCACCCTGCCCTTCTACAAGCAGCTGTTGAACAAGCCGATCACGTTGCAGGATATCGAAGGGGTCGATCCCGAGTTGCACAGGAGTTTGACCTGGATGCTGTAAGTTATTAGAATTGAAATTATTCTGGAAACAGATCCATACTTAGGTTAGGTTAGCTTAAGTTGCAGTGACTTTATACAAGACAGTGGCGACAATAGGAATCTAGGCTCCGCTCGCCCGACAGGTTGCGTCAAAATTCAAATGAAATATTCTGCTTTGTTATTAATATTTCAAATGCAATAAGCTGAGTGGATATTACGTATCCTTGTTTTTTTATTGTCAAATAACCGTTTATCTTCGAGAAAACCAAGATATAGTCCATTTAAGAATTATTGACATCGAAGCAGGCCATGAACGTCCAGTCGAGGCTTTATTTCTGGTTACTAAAAAGTTACTTAATTTCATCATAGAAATAAAACATAAATATAACCTAGAAAAGTGTTGAGTATACGAATTATCGAATAATTGAGCCGGAATATTTCGATTGCAGTTTCTACATGGGAGTTCAGGTTTGAAAGCGCAAAAATATCGTGAAATGCTTTCATATGAAATTATCTCACATAAAAGTCAATCATGGAAAATTGAAGATCATTCAAATAAATATTTATTTTCACTCAGGACCATGCAATATTCATTGGTATTGGAAATCTTGCAAAATTTTAACCATATAACTATAAGAGTACTATTTTATGTCAGGATTCAAGAAGGATAATTAATGGAATTCTAGCAGGTAGCTAGCGGTGCAACAGAAAAAAAATTTTGGATACTCCGCAAGCACAGGGCCAAAAGAATGGATTGGAAAAAACGTTATAATGTATTCAGAAATAAGAGAGAAACAAAAATTAAGAATCTATGTAGTACATGAAGAATTTTGACATGAAATTTGTACCGAACTATCAATATATGAACCAATTTGTGAATTATTTATTGCTCGGTGTTGAATACTTCAAGAAAGTCAATTTTTATTTTCATTCATTAAAACTGTCCATGAATTATTGAAAATATTATAATTGATGAGCAATTTTACAATTATTCAGTATACTTTTGAATTGGGAACAATATAGCATGTGTATTAGCAGAGGGAATGTGAACAGGGTACCATACAGTATAAGTATAATAATTAACCTTAAAATATCTATGAATGATACAAGAGCAAAGATAAAAATATCATTGAAAACTTTGTTTCCACGTAGTGTAGTGATTTGGATGTGTTTATTGAATAAGCTGACATAATCCTATTGATGGTCATCCTTTTGCAGCGAAGGTTTCAATATTTCGATAACCCATTTATGAAATAATTCACTATTCATAGTAATCCTTATCATTAATACCACTGTCAAGAATCGGATCACATCCAGGTAAAAATCCATCAATTGTTCCAGCATTCAAAATGGTGCACCTTCTGCCTTTACCCTTGAATATACTCGGCAAACCTTTTGGATAATTTTCTAGTGTCCACTGACAAATTTGAATACCGTTTTGGAATATCCAAATTTCATCTAGATAAATGATGAATTTTACGTTTAGTTCCATGTATTCTCGGTATTTATCACAATATCGTACTATTTTTATAGGGTGATTTTTTAAGAGCTTGAGAACTTTTTTTAAAAAAAAAACGCATAAAATTTGCAAAATCTCATCGGTTCTTTATTTGAAACGTTAGATTGGTCCATGACATTTACTTTTTGAAGATAATTTCATTTAAATGTTGACCGCGGCTGCGTCTTAGGTGGTCCATTCGGAAAGTCCAATTTTGGGCAACTTTTTCGAGCATTTCGGCCGGAATAGCCCGAATTTCTTCGGAAATGTTGTCTTCCAAAGCTGGAATAGTTACTGGCTTATTTCTGTAGACTTTAGACTTGACGTAGCCCCACAAAAAATAGTCTAAAGGCGTCAAATCGCATGATCTTGGTGGCCAACTTACCGGTCCATTTCTTGAGATGAATTGTTCTCCGAAGTTTTCCCTCAAAATGGCCATAGAATCGCGAGCTGTGTGGCATGTAGCGCCATCTTGTTGAAACCACATGTCAACCAAGTTCAGTTCTTCCATTTTTGGCAACAAAAAGTTTGTTAGCATCGAACGATAGCTATCGAACGACATTTCACGGTCTTCAGCAACACTCTCAGAAACAGACGCAATATTCTCTTCTGTACGCACTGTACGCATTCGTGTGGTTGGTTTAATGTCCAATAAAGTAAACTGAGTGCGAAACTTGGTCACAATCGCATTAATTGTTTGCTCACTTGGTCGATTATGTAGACCATAAATCGGGCGTAAAGCGCGAAACACATTTCGAACCGAACACTGATTTTGGTAATAAAATTCAATGATTTGCAAGCGTTGCTCGTTAGTAAGTCTATTCATGATGAAATGTCAAAGCATACTGAGCAAATACTAATGCATGAAAATCCTAACCTCAAAAAAATCTGAGCAAATACTAATGCATGAAAATCCTAACCTCAAAAAAATCACCCGTTATTATATTTTTCTGTTTATCAGTAAGAATTTTCCTTCGATCAACTTATTTGAATTCAATTTTTTTTATGATATAATATAATGTTGACTTCGATCAATTGAAATCTAGGTGCTCATTGGCCAGTTCGAAAAGGATATCTAAACTGATATATTGTTTTTAATTCTAGCAAAAACAAAGTCATTCAATGTCTCTTTGAAAGAATAATCGTATCGCACAGGTTTTCTTCCACTGCTAATTCCAGGCTATAATAACATGCTAATATTCTACGGACAGGGCTTGGTGAAATCTGAAAATTTAAGAGAAATTGATCAATCAGAATACACTTTGAGTCGGTGGATAACAGTTTACCTGAAACACTAGCGGAAATATATGCCAAATCTTTGAAAAACTCGAAGTAACACCGACAAACTGCCTGGCGTTCTCTTGTTAGGCGCGATGTATCCTGGTGAATTCCAGCCATTTTAATAGCATAAGACAAAAAATACTCGAATTCAGAGCAAATTTTTATAATTACATATTCACCAATATCTTCGATAAGATCATCAAAGCAAGATTTCTATGGGTAATGTTAGTGTTATTCCTATACCAACCTGAATTCAGCACCCCAAAATATGACTGAATAGTCTATTACCAACTTAAATTCGATTTTTCACAGCCAACCGAGATGTCAATAATTCTTAAACGGGGTATAACTGCACAAATCACTCACTGACGCAACATGGCGATTTATACCACGTGACGAGGGCAACCAATCAAAAAGTGGACATCTATTGTCGCCACTTTCCAGTATAAAGTCACTGTAGCTCAAGTTAGAACAGTGTTGAAAATAGTTCTTGAAATTAATAAAAACGTTTTCAGGGAGAACAGCACAGAAGGAGTTCTCGAAACCACCTTTTCGGTAGAAAACAACAGTTTCGGCATAGTGAAGGTGCACGAGTTGAAGCCCGGTGGCGCCCAGATCCTCGTGACGGAGGAGAACAAGCGGGAATACGTGAAGCTCTACGTCAACTACAGGTTTATGCGCGGCATCGAGCAGCAGTTCCTGGCCCTGCAGAAGGGATTCACGGAACTGATCCCGCCGGCCCTGCTCAGGCCGTTCGACGAGCGGGAGCTCGAACTGGTCATCAGCGGCATCGGCTCCATCGATATCGCCGACTGGAGGTCTCACACCCGTCTGAAACATTGCGCTCCGGAGACGCCGGTGGTGCAGTGGTTTTGGCAGGCTGTCGAGTCGTATTCTGAAGGTGGGTTTTCGGATGTTCGGAATGAATTTTCGATACTATAATTATGTTTATCTCAATTTTGATGACATAAGGAAGCTCGTTATGGTACTAAATCCCATAATGAAATTTCATATAAAAAACATGCAATGGTGTGATCAAAAAAGTTCATTCAAAATCCACAACTGTGTACAAAACTATTTATTATAAATGGTAAAAGAGCAATTACTACAATTTGCAATATTAATTCTAATGGATTCTAGAGTTTTTACATCAGTAGTTGATGCTTTTTGGTAAACTTGTAATTCTGTTTGGTTGTTGGCACCAAAAATTGCTTCTGATATTTTTTCTTTTGCTCTTTCGAATTTTCGATGTAACCTTCAGCAACCGTATTGCTTTTCCATCCGCCATGGCGTTTCACGGTTTCACACAGATCAGCTCCAGAATCGGCCAAAAATGAGGCAGACGATCGCCTCGCAGAAAACAATATCTGGTATATTCTTCAGGGTGAGGTAAATTCAAAAAAGTGGCAATAACTTTTGGCATTTTACCAAAGGTGTGAATTCCAACGGGTTGTTTGCTTTTATTTTTATAAGTGACAAAAAAACCTCGATGGTTTGTGTTGCAAGGTCGTATTTTCACATATTATCTGACAAGTTCTACCATATTCAATCCTGGGATATTCCCCGATGTTACAAAAAATTCTCGCATTACCTTAGTTTTTGTATTCAGTAAAATTATTCTAAAAACGGATCCTTCGTCTATCATATTTTCAACAAGCATATTTGTCAGTTCCTCTCTTCTGCATGCTCCACTTAGTCCAATTATCATGGCAACTTTTTGAAATAAATATGTATCATCTGATGCTTCCGTTAAAAACTTTGTGACATCTTGTTTGGTAAAAATTTTGGATTTTTTAGCTCTGTACCCTTCTGATTTACGTTTTAGTAATGCAACCAGCTGTAGATACTTGCTAATATCGATGTTTTTTCTTGTTGATAAAATACTTCTTATAATCGAATAATACGACCAGAGAGAAGATGATTTTCTTTCCTCAGATAAGCATTCAAAGTAAGCCAACAATACTTTTTCATGAGTGATATTCTTGATTTTCTTAGTAGAACACCATTCTTCGTACCTACTAAACGCTATTTCATAAACACTCCGTGATTTTTCCGGCAAAAGGGAGTCCACGATATTTCGCGTCACCCCTTCCAAATCAGAAGGCAAACTACCAGTTTCCGAATCACTCATTATTATTCAAATCATATTCAATTCTATAGTCCATTTAAGAATTATTGACATCAAAGCAGGCCATGAACGTCCATTCGAGGCTTTATTTCTGGTTACAAAAAGTAATTAAATTTCATCATAGAAATCAAACATAAATATAACCTAGAAAAGTGTTGAGTATACGAATTATCGAATAATTAAGCCGGAATATTTCGATTGCAGTTCAAACATGGGAATTCAGGTTTAAAAGCGCAAAAATATCGTGGAATGCTTTCATATCAAATTATCTGAACTTATCGTTCATATAAAAGTCAACCATGGAAAATTGAAGATCATTCAAATAAATATTTATTTTCATTCAGGACCATGCAATATTTATTGGTATTGGAAATCTCGCAAAATTCTAACCATATAACTATAAGAGTACCATTTTATGTCAGGATTCAGGAAGGATAATTAATGGAATTCTAGCAGGTAGCTAGTGGTGCAACAGAAAAATTTTTTGGATACTTCGCAAGCACAGGGCCAAAAGAATGGATTTGAAAAAACGTTATAAAGTATTAAGAAGAGAGATTAAGAGAGAAACAAAAATTAAAAATCTATGTAGTACATGAAGAATTTTGACATGAAATTTGTACCGAACTATCAATATATGAACCAATTTGTGAATTATTTATTGCTCGGTGTTAAATACTTCAAGAAAGTCAATTTGTATTTTCATTCATTAAAACTGTCGATGAATTATTGGAAATATTATAATTGATGAGCAATTTTACAATTATTCAGAATACTTTTGAATTGAGAACAATATAGCATGTGTATTAGCAGAGGGAATGTGAACAGTGTACCATACAGTATAAGTATAATAAATAAACTTAAAATACCTATGAATGATACAAGAGCAAAGATAAAAATATCATTGAAAACTTTGTTTCCACGTAGTGTAGTGATTTGGATGTGTTTATTGAATAAGCTGACATAATCCTATTGATGGGCATCCTTTTGCAGGGAAGGTTTCAATATTTCAATAACCCATTTATGAAATAATTCACCATTCATAGTAATCCTTATCATTAATACCACTGTCAAGAATCGGATCACATCCAGGTAAAAATCCATCAATTGTTCCAGCATTCAAAATAGTGCACCTTCTGCCTTTACCCTTGAATATACTCGGCATACCTTTTGGATTATTTTCTAGTGTCCACTGACGAATTTGAATACCGTTTTTGAATATCCAAATTTCATCTAGATAAATGAATTTTACGTTTTGTTCCATGTATTCTCGGTATTTATCACAATATCGTACTATTTTCATTGTATTTTTCTGTTTATCAGTAAGAATTTTCCTTCGATCAATTTTTTTGTGTTTGTATCCGATTTTTTTCATGATATAATATAATGTTGACTTTGATCAATTGAAATCTAGGTGCTCTTTGGCCAGTTCGAAAAGGATATCTAAACTGATATATTCATTGTTTTTAATTCTAGCAAAAACAAAGTCATTTCAACGTCTCTTTGAAGGAATAATCGTATCGCACAGGTTTTCTTCCACTGTTAATTCCAGGCTATAATAACATGCTAATATTCTACGGACAGGGCTTGGTGAAATCTGAAAATTTAAGAGACATTGATCAATCAGAATACATTTTGAGACGTTGAATAACAGTTTACCTGAAACACTAGCGGAAATATATGCCAAATCTTTGAAAAACTCGAAGTAACACCGACAAACTGCCTGGCGTTCTCTTGTTAGGCGCGATGTATCCTGGTCAATTCCAGCCATTTTAATAGCATAAGACAAAAAATACTCAAATTCAGAGCAAATTTTTATAATTACATATTCACCAATACCTTCGATAAAATCATCAAAGCAAGATTTCTATGGGTAATGTTAGTGTTATTCCTATACCAACCTGAATTCAGCAACCCAAAATATTACTGAATAGTCTATTACCAACTTAAATTCGATTTTTCACAGCCAACCGAGATGTCAATAATTCTTAAACGGAGTATACTACTTGTGACCTGTCAAAAATGCAGTTTTGAATTTTTCGAGAATGTATTGATATAAATGCCATCAGATAAAATTTTGTATGTAATACGAATCATAAACAATCATTATGATCCTTATGACATAAATCACTATTATGTTTCAGAGATGAGAGCTAGACTCCTCCAATTTGTGACCGGCTCTTCCAGGGTGCCCTTGCAGGGGTTCAAAGCCCTGCAGGGAAGCACGGGGGCCGCCGGTCCGAGGCTGTTCACCATTCATTGCGTGGACGTGCCCCCGCAAAATTTACCCAAAGCCCACACGTGTTTCAACAGGATCGATATACCACCGTACGATTCTTATCAAGCCTTGTTGGACAAGTTGACGCAAGCCGTTGAAGAAACTTGCGGCTTCGCAGTTGAATGATCAGCGTGAGTTTTGAAATATTGATAAGGAAAAGCATGATGTTGTGTTATTTTTTAAATTTATGGATCTTGTTTCAGGTTCCCGAACAAAATTGAAATTTTCTCACACTGATGCACCAACACCGTTATTTAGGAAAGACTGCTTGAAGACTGTACCGTGCCTTTTTCGCCAATCAAAACACACACTTTCTTCTATTTATCTACTTCACTACCGTTTTAAGTCCAATCACAAGTGCCTGAGCTTATTTTCGACGGTGACACGTGGGTGGAAGTTGGGGGAGGACTTTGAATATTTAAAAAATTGCTTCAGGCGAAATGTTTCTGAATCTAAAATATTTAAGGTGGAAAATACTTTGTTTCTCTATTTTTACTCAAATACTTCTTATTTGGAATGCTTTTCAGTTTACTATGCAATTTTCAAGATTTGCTACGTTTTTGTTGATTCAGTAATATTCTGAAACAGATTTATTTTCTCTATTTTAACAAAAAACAATGTTTCGGCTTTTTGACCAAATTTATGGTTCTCTAATCGAAGTTTTAATTTAAGAAAAAGATTTATAAGAAAATTTATGAAATGATGATTTCAAGACAAGATCAGTAATATTTCGGTTGAGATGTCTCGACCAATGATAATGAATGCCTTGAACTTATTTTTGTATATTGAAAAGAGATACTTTTTCTTCATCTAGTTTCGAGTGAAGGTCAATCGTAATCTCATTAATCTGTCTTGAAAATTTCATAATTTCTGAGATGAGAAAGTTATTATATGAAATTTCTGGAATTTCCAAATTGCCTCTAATGAAAGAACAATAAAATATAATACATATCTTTGGCAATAACAAATTGAGCCCATATCATCAATGTTAAGATTTTTATGAAATTTATTCGTGTTCCTCTTCTGTACTTCGATATTCCTACTGGCTCTTGTTTTTCCTTATGGTGCCTTTTTCTGCACAATAAAACGCACTTTTTTAGGAAAATTAATACGAAATGTATTTTTCCTTGTTAGGTAGTTTGAAATGATTACTGTAAATATATAAAATATCTTTAGGAAATTGTATATTTGAAATGGTGTTATTGAATTTTGTTTGTTCCAACCATTGATCAGAATGGAAATTGTTCCGCTATTGTTGGATACCTAAATACATTGCGTAGTTTTAGGTATTCTTATTGGATTATAAGTGATAGATTCTGCAATTTTGTTATTAAATGTTGTACATAGATTTTAGTTAACTTCTGTTAGTTTTAAGTACATTCAATACAATATTTTTTTTTTATTCAATACGGTTGACACCATTGGAAATTTATTCAGATAGATCATTTTTATATTTATGCAGAATTGTGGAGTCGTATAGTTCTCAAAATTATTGTAAGCAATCACATAGAGTTAAAGAGATTACATAATGCATTTCAATACTCTTATTTGTATATAGTTATAGATTTATGGAGCGATATAATGTTGACATGATTTTCACGATGAAACTCTTTTCGTGTAGCTGAAAATTTTGTTGAAACCGTAATATTTCACTGTCGTAATGTGATGTTACATTTTTTTTTTGCTAAAGTTGGTTTATAGCCCAGTTTCTGTGAATTATATTATATTTGTAAAAATTGAGCAAAGCATAAATATACCATATTATTTTCGAGAAAACTGTTTTTATTTTCCTATTCAAAGTGAAATTCTGAAACAACTATAGAATCAAGTGAAAAAGAACACAAAATAGAACACATTACTGACTGTCGCTTTGACAGTCACTAAAATAAATTTTTAAGTTCAGTAATTTTTATATAACAATCTCGATGTTGGTCGGGTTAGATTTATGAGAAAATTTATGAAATGAAAGTGATTTCAAGACATGATGAGTAATATTTCGGTTGAGATGTCTTGACCAATGATAATGAATGCCTTAAACTTATTTTTGTATATTGAAAAGAGATACTTTTTCTTTATCTAGTTTCGAGTGAAGGTCAATCGTAATCTCATTAATCTGTCTTGAAAATTTCATATTTTCTGAGGCGAGAAAGTTATTATATGAAATTTCTGGAATTTCCAAATTGCCTCTAATGAAAGAACAATATAATACATATCTTTGGCAATAACAAATTGAGCCCATATCATCCATGTTGAGATTTTTATGAACTTTATTCGTGTTCCTCTTCTTTACTTCGATATTCCTACTAGCTCTTGTTTTCCTTATGGTGCCTTTTTCTGCACAATAAAACGCACTTTTTTAGGAAAATTAATACGAAATGTATTTTTCCTTGTTAGGTAGTTTGAAATGATTACTGTAAATATATAAAAGATCTTTAGGAAATTGTATATTTGAAATGGTGTTATTGAATTATGTTTGTTCCAACCATTGATCAGAATGGAAATTATTCCGCTATTGTTGGATACCTAAATACATTGCGTAGTTTTAGGTATTCTTATTGGATTATAAGTGATAGATTCTGCAATTTTGTTATTAAATGTTGTACATAGATTTTAATTAACTTCTGTTAGTTTTAAGTACATTCAATACAATATTTTTTTTTTATTCAATACGGTTGACACCATTGGAAATTTATTCAGATAGATCATTTTTATATTTATGCAGAATTGTGGAGTCGTATAGTTCTCAAAATTATTGTAAGCAATCACATAGAGTTAAAGAGATTACATAATGCATTTCAATACTCTTATTTGTATATAGTTATAGATTTATGGAGCGATATAATGTTGACATAATTTTCACGATGAAACTCTTTTCGTGTAGCTGAAAATTTTGTTGAAACCGTAATATTTCACTGTCGTAATGTGATGTTACATTTTTTTTTTTTGCTAAAGTTGGTTTATAGCCCAGTTTCTGTGAATTATATTATATTTGTAAAAATTGAGCAAAGCATAAATATACCATATTATTTTCGAGAAAACTGTTTTTATTTTTCTACTCGACATGTGGGTGGAAGTTGGGGGAGGACTTTGAATATTTAAAAAATTGCTTCAGGCGAAATGTTTCTGAATCTAAAATATTTAAGGTGGAAAAAACTTTGTTTCTTTATTTTTACTCAAATACTTCTTATTTGGAATGCTTTTCAGTTTACCATGCAATTTTCAAGATTTGCTACGTTTTTGTTGATTCAGTAATATTCTGTAATAGATTTATTTTCTCTATTTTAACAAAAAACATTGTTTCGGCTTTTTGACCAAATTTATGGTTCTCTAATCGAAGTTTTAATTTAAGAAAAAGATTTATAAGAAAGTTTATGGAATGATGATTTCAAGACAAGATCAGTAATATTTCGGTTGAGATGTCTTGACCAATGATAATGAATGCCTTAAACTTATTTTTGTATATTGAAAAGAGATACTTTTTCTTCATCTAGTTTCGAATGAAGGTCGATCGTAATCTCATTAATATGTCTTGAAAATTTCATAATTTCTGAGATGAGAAAGTTATTATATGAAATTTCTGGAATTTCCAAATTGCCTTTAATGAAAGAACAATGAAATATAATACATATCTTTGGCAATAACAAATTGAGCCCATATCATCAATGTTAAGATTTTTATGAACTTTATTCCTGTTCCTCTTCTGTACTTCGATATTTTTACTGGCTCTTGTTTTTCCTTATGGTGCCTTTTTCTGCACAATAAAACGCACTTTTTTAGGAAAATTAATACGAAATGTATTTTTCCTTGTTAGGTAGTTTGAAATGATTACTGTAAATATATAAAATATCTTTAGGAAATTGTATATTTGAAATGGTGTTATTGAATTTTGTTTGTTCCAACCATTGATCAGAATGGAAATTATTCCGCTATTGTTGGATACCTAAATACATTGTGTAGTTTTAGGTCTTCTTATTGGATTATAAGTGATAGATTCTGCAATTTTGTTATTAAATGTTGTACATAGATTTTAATTAACTTCTGTTAGTTTTAGGTACATTCAATACAATATTTTTTTTTTATTCAATACAGTTGACACCATTGGAAATTTATTCAGATAGATCATTTTTATATTTATGCAGAATTGTGGAGTCGTATAGTTCTCAAAATTATTGTAAGCAATCACATAGTGTTAAAGAGATTACATAATGCATTTCAATACTCT
Organism: Aphidecta obliterata; assembly: GCA_963966015.1. Classification (NCBI taxonomy): domain Eukaryota; kingdom Metazoa; phylum Arthropoda; class Insecta; order Coleoptera; family Coccinellidae; genus Aphidecta; species Aphidecta obliterata. Next base: position 7,486,590 of record OZ014431.1, read on the forward strand.
TATTTGTATATAGTTATAGATTTATGGAGCGATATAATGTTGACATAATTTTCACGATGAAACTCTTTTCGTGTAGCTGAAAATTTTGTTGAAACCGTAATATTTCACTGTCGTAATGTGATGTTACATTTTTTTTTTTGCTAAAGTTGGTTTATAGCCCAGTTTCTGTGAATTATATTATATTTGTAAAAATTGAGCAAAGCATAAATATACCATATTATTTTCGAGAAAACTGTTTTTATTTTTCTACTCGAAGTGAAATTCTGTATCAACTATAGAATCAAGTGAAAAATAAAACACATTACTGACTGTCGCTTTGACAGTCACTAAAATAAATTTTTAAGTTCAGTAATTTTTATATAACAATCTCGATGTTGGTCGGTTGATCTTCGGAGATGGATCTCGAAGAAACGAAGGAAGCCAACACGGCGCACGACAAGTTGGACGTGGAGTACCGGCAAATATTGAGGATCATAAAGCCGTACATCCAGACGATCAACAACAACACCTACCTGGCCCAGTACAGGATCTGGCTGGAGAAACTCAGCGAAGCGAAGGAAAACGAGAAGTTCGTGAGGAATCAGTACCTGATGGAGTTGGCCAGGCAGATCCAGTGCAAACATTTGGCCACGCCATTCACGCAGAACCCTCCGAGGGGACCTCTGCCACCCCTCAGGGCCAATCAATGGAATTTCGAGGTGAATATTACCCTATTAATTATTGATTTGATAGTTTTCCTTTTTTGAGGATGCCCTGGGAGAGAAACAGGCGGACGTCTCAGATCCGTACCTCAACAAGCAGAAAATGTGCCAGCAATGGACGGAAGACAACGAAAGCAACGTTGTCTCTACCAAAAAACAGTGGCCTTACCACACCGCCATCCCCAGACCTAGAAGACCTTCGTCGGAACTACAACACGTGAAGGACGCCCAGCGATGCGTCCAGAGGAGCGCCACCAGCGTCAAAAAAATCAGTCTACTGAAGGAGATCGACGATCAGTGCCAAGAGAAGTACTTGGAAGGTGAGCAAATGATCAACTTCACAGACACACTTTTCTTTGGCCCTCAAATTTCGTTGCAGACCTCAAGACGCGTCCGGCTTGCGACGACGCCAGAAAACGGCAGTCGTTCACCGCCCAGAACCCCTCCCTTGGGGTGATCCAGGAGGACAATTCGGACTACGAGGAAGACGAGACGTACTGCGAGCTGTCGGACAACAGCAACGCCTCCTTGGCAGTCTTGGGATCCGGCGACAGGGAGGGGCAGGAGAAGGAGAAGGGGGACCATTTCGAGAAGAAGATCAACACTCTCATGATCGAGATCAACGGGTTGAAGAGGAAGAGCGAGAAGGTGAACGAGAGATGCGAACAGACCGTGAGTGAGTAATTACCAAAGCATTTCAGGACTGGTATTCTAAACTTTGTTGATCATCGCAGGAAATGTGCAAGAACATCTACCACCCAGAAATCTCAGTTCTTCGGAGGAGTTAAGGTAAACGAAATCTATTCGAATATTTCAAATTTTCACTCTCTTCTCTTACAGGGTGAGGAAATTTCCAGCGAAGGTGTTCCCGACAGAAGAACCAGTTGAGTATCACCCAATTTTCACGCTTCAATATTCATTAGAACGTTTGTAGGACGTTGCGGTTGAGAAAGACTCAAGCTACATGACTACGGACTGGAAGAAAATCATCGAAAGCCTCCAGGTCAGACTTAGCGAGACCCAGCAACAGAACAAGGAGCTGAACTCTTTGACCAGCACCCTGCACAAGAAAATTAAGGAGATGGACGCTGCAAAAGAACAGGTAACGAAGGAATCAACTTAATTCTTGAACTATAATAAGTGACTAAAGAATAATAATAGCTGTTCATCTGAATTTATTACTATTACTATTTCGTTTTTGGAGAGCCGATAAGACATTTTATGATCTACAGATATTTGAGACAGTTGACTTTGGAACACACAGGTGGCGAGATTTGGGAAGTTTTCTCAGTACCACGTTACCTTATGTTTTAAGATCTTTTGTTTCATTCCTAGAGTTTATCATATTGCATAGTCGTACTGATGAGATCTGACATGGATCGAAACCGGTCTACGATTGCAAATGATAAATTTCGTTGGTATCTGGGATACATGAATTGTCCTGTTGGCTTTCTTATTAGTTTATTTAGTGAAATTTTTCAATTTTCATTCCTGAATTCGATCAATTCAGATAAACAGCCATTATTATTCTTTAGTCAATTATTCAGACGAATAAGGCTTCAGCTTGAATCCGTTGAATTTCCATGTGTGACTATTTATGCTTGTAATGTTTACGGCGTTGTCATACATGTGTATTTCGTTTTTGGAGAGCCGTTAAGACATTTTATGATCTACAGATATTTGAGACAGTTGACTTTGGAACAGACAGGTGGCGTGATTTGGGAAGTTTTCTCAGTACCACGTTACCTTATGTTTTAAGATCTTTTGTTTCATTCATCGAGTTTATCATATTGCATAGTCGTACTGATGAGACCTGACATGGATCGAAACCGGTCTATGATTGCAAATGATAAATTTCGTTGGTATCTGGGATACATGAATTGTCTTGTGAATTTTTCAATTTTCATTCTTAAATTCGTATAATAAGTGATGTTTTCGTAGGTGAAACAAGAAATAAAGAAGCAAGTTTTCGAACAACACAAGAAAGAATTGGAGTCGTTGAAGCTCAAACAAGAACAGACATTGAAAGAAATGGGGGATGCGCACCAGATGAAAATCAAGGAAATGGAGGACAATTTCGAGAACGAACGAACCGATTTGAAGAAAGAATACGAGGATAAGTGCAAAGATTGGGGGGAAAAAAGCACTGTCATTCTCAGAGAAAAGGATAAGGAAATAAACCGTTTAGAAGATATAATTCAGAGGGAATGCACAAGGTTCGAATGGGAAACATACGTAGCTTCGTTTTCGTTAAATATTGTTTTTCCCAGATTGATTAGCGAGATAACAGTCCTCCGGAGCCAGATAGAAGAAGCATCCAGCACCAATACGAGCAACGACGACCGTATTCTTTTTCTCCAGAAGTGCATAACGAAAATGGACAGGCTCTTCCAGAAATCGGAGAGGGAGTATTGTAGGCAGCTGGAAAAACTGAAACAAGAACTGGACAACAGGGAGAAAGCGATACAGGTACATTCGTATACTTCCGATGGAACGTTGTAACGACTAACGTTTGCAGATCCAGCTGCAGACTCAGAAAGCTGAGGTTATCTCGAGGTGCAGCGCGGAGAAACAGAGCGAACTGGATGTTATAGTGCAGAATTTGGAGTCGAAGTACACGCAGTTGCTGGACGCGCAACAGAGTCAGCTGTCTCGTGTGAAAGAGGTGGACGACAAGATAATCAATGATTTGAGAACGATCCTGGACCAACATAATATACCATATTGATATATTTTATATTTTTATTTTATAGTGACTCAGTATATTGTGCTGTTTTAGTGACGGATATACTTTGTACTCGCAATTTGTTGTTTTATTTTGGTGGGAGGCAGAGCGTTATCGTTTTTCCGAAGTTATAGTTTGGTATGGAAATATAGGTTTTCGAGGTTGCGCAATCCGATGGAAATAAAATTGCGGCCCTATCTGCAAATTTTCATTTTTTCAACTGGAAAATTGAGTTTGTCCAACTTTCAATCCTTCATATCTCATATTCTACTCGTCAGAATCAATCGTTATTTTCAGATTATTAACCAGCGACTTCACCACTTCATTATTATCCAATAAAATCTTACTCGAAAATTTCAATTTTTTCATAAAAAAAAACTAAGGGTCAGACCCCCCCAAAAACGCTATATTTGCTTCTCTCAGATAAAATATAGAGAATCCTTGATAATTTTTTTATATGGAGGATATGATTTCAATCGAGTAGATTCCACAAAACCACTCAGTAGACTAATCATAGTGATATTCGCGCCAGTACACTCTTTCAAGAGCAACTCGAAAATGAAAGTTGGAGAAACTGAATAATTTTTTTTCGGGAAAACTAAGGTAGATATTGACAAGTTTTATATGGAAATGTAGGTTTTCGAGGTTGCGCAATCCGATGAAAATAAATTCGCAGCCCTACCTGCAATTTTTTTTTTCTCCACAATTTTTTAACTTTCAATCCTCTATATCTCGACTTCTACTTGTCAGAATCAATCGAGGTTTTCAGATTATTAACCAACGACTTCACCACTTCATTATTATCTAATAGAAGCGCATTCGAAAATTCAAATTCGAGATATTCGGGATTTAAAGTTGAAAAATTGAAATTTTTTAATGCGATTTTTCTGCATAATCACGAAGTCGTGAATTTTCTCGTTAATAATCTGCAAATCTCGACTGATTCTGACAAGTAGTTTTCGAGATATTCGCGATTTTGTTTAGATCGCATGACCAGAACCATAGAAACCATAGAAAATTATAACTTCCGAAGGAAAAGGCCTATGAACTTGAAATTTTCAGGGTGGGTTTGGATCGCGAATTTCACGGTCACGTTCATCAATGAGCAAAATTAGACTAGGAGTTCCGTAAATATGGCCGTTCAAAATATTCTGTTCCTGATCATTTCGGAACTACCGATTTGATTGGAATGAAATTTTGCACCTAGCTGAGGAATAATGTATTCAAACTACGTGCGAAATTTTGTCCAGATCGCATCACCAAGACCATAGATACCGTAGAAAATTTTAGCGAACTATCGAAAAAAAAATTGGTCACCTAAAGCACTGACTTGAAGTCTGGATTATCGCCTTAGTTTGAAAATTCGTTTGACAGCTGTCAAAAATTTCCTCAATTGGTTTCCAAAACTGGAAAATGCGAATCTACCTACAAGGTGCATGTACGAGCGCTCAAAAGCTCCTGCCTTCACGGCAGTGCTTTTCGTATTTTTTTTTATGGATTCCTATAATTTTTCCCTTTCCTCTTATTCGGAAAACTTGAATTTCATTGATGAAAATTTTTCAGAATTGAATAATAAATCTTTATCTTCTGAAGATAAATTCAAGCCGCAAATTTCTCAGGGAATCCCCAACAACTTGCAGTCGAATGCAACACTTCCTCGTGTGTCACAATTTATTCAATTTTAATCAATTCAAAATCCTATCAACAATCATATCAGTTATGGAATATTTCAAAAGTTCATGATTTTTTTCTTGCGGTCTCACCAATGCACCGGAAGTATCCTCCCGGTTTTCCCTTATTTTTAGCACCCCCATTCCACCCTTTCACGTTCCCGAAACGAAACCCGCATAGGAACCGCACCGGAAGAGGTATTTCCGTATAGAGGGGGCCCAGAAGAGCGCGCCTCATCACGGTTCCTGAACAAGAGTAAATCACCGGAGCATACAGCCAGCAGTTCGATTAGGAGTCCGCCGTCGAGGAAGACGTCCGAATTCGACCAGTCCCCGGTGATGGTGTGGCTCTTGTGCAGTGGTAAAAGTGAATATTATCTCTCAAAGACTAGTTTCTGTTGTGAACGCCGCGGGAAAAGTGGATTATGCACAAATGAAAGTTTCGAGTCTGGTGGAGACAACAGTTGAAGCGTGTAAGTAAAATTGATTTTAACGTTGATGAACATTTTTTTATCCGTGGAAAACTTCTGAGAGTTTTCCATCAGATCCGTGCGTCAGCGAGATAAGAAAAGGGACACGCTGAAAGTCGGTAAACCGACGAGTATGGACAAAAAGCGAAACAGGAAAGCAACCGAGATTATTCGTAATCGTGTTTCCTGTGTTTTGCTGTGACACAATGATGGTGCCTAGTTCGGCCCAATCCATTCCGGACATACGTTTTTTTCGATTAGCTTATCGGAATAATTAAAATTGAAGAATAATTTCGAAAGTGACATGTTTGCTCGTTGTTGTTTGGGGTCCGAATGCGCCGGAGATAAAACGATGCAAGAGGAAGGAACCACTTCTCAGGTTGGCACCAAACTATTCTATTAAAAAAGCAACTGTAAAGGTATTTCGGATCATACGCGTGAAATAGAGCAATTTCATGTAATGATAGCTTGCTCACGACATTAATCTTTTACGCCTCGTTCTAGTCACACAAAAGATTTCATGTTGCAGGTTGACATGTTTGATGACCCCAAGAACACCCAAAAAATCACGGGGTACCTAGAGAAACGTGGAAAACTGGTAATAACACCCCCACAAAAAATTATGTTGAATTATCTTCAATTATCTTCCAGAAGTTGATGAATTCGTGGAAGAGATACTGGTTCGTTCTGGAGGGACACCTTCTCCTCTACTACGGTTCCAAAGAAGAATACGACGCTCTATCCCCGTGTAAAGGTTCCATCACATTGGGACCCACCTGTAGCGTGAAGCCCTACCCTTCGACCCCCGCCAAATTTCAGATCACGACCAGATCAGGATGTGTCGTAACTCTCGTGAGTATCCCCATTTTCTCTTGTACTTTCTTGATTTTTGCATTTTAGAGAGCCGAATCTATATCGGAACAAAACAAATGGATGCAAGCTATTTGTTCAACTGTAAACGAGAACCAAACGACGGACAAAAGTCCTACGAAGCTGAGTCACTTCAGGTATTCCACGGAAAGAGTCGACATGCTGATAAACAGTTCCGAACAACAAAAGGTTCGTTGAGGAATAAATTAAAACAGCGATTCTAATTCCTAAAATTTTAGCGAAACAGTTCACCAACAGCAGCGGAGTCGCCGTCGCCTCGAGACGAAGCCCACCTTCTGGAGAAGCTCCAGAGGATAGGAGCGAGGGCCTATTGCGATGGCATCGTTTCAAACCACCAGAAGATCGTGAATAAAACGCCAAAACTGAAAAAACTGGATTTGGAACCGAACGAAAAAGCTGAAGCTGCAATGGTTCCGCCGAAGAAATTACAGTTTTCACCTAAGGTCCCTAAAATAAAGGAAGAACGTACGGGGTCCAAAGAGGAAGAAATTTTACTGGAGGAAGAAGATTACTGCGCTTGCATCCTTGAAAAAACCGACGACAATGAAATTCCTAAGAAAACACAGTTTTCCCAGCCACGAAGCATCAGTTTCTCGGACGCTAGAGGGGTATTCAATAGGCATCAAGAATCTAAAGGATACGAGAAAAGAAGCTCCGAAAGTTGCGTGCAAGACATAAAAAAAAGAATTCCTGAGGAAAATCCGACGGGAAAACTACAACAGTCCTCATATTTCCAAGTAGATGCAAATGGCATTGTCCTTTCAAAACACAACAATAAACCTTCTAATGATCATATCATCGTTGAAGAAAATGTAAACCAAAGTGAAAACCATGATCAAACTAATTCAAAACCAAAACTGGAAAAACAATCTTCCCTAATATCATTAATAGGAGCCTATTGCAGCAAAAAAACAGAACCAGAAAACCCCCAAACTTACCAAGATTTTCGTGAGAACGAGTTGTATGGAAACCCACAAATCGATACACTCCACTCCGAAGAAACCGGTAGGGAAACTCCCGAATTCGAGTTTCCACCACCCCCAAAAGAAGCCTACGAAAGTATCCTGGATCTCACGAATATAAACCGCCAAGATGACGAGGACTCCTTGTATGAGGAAGCCGAGGATTTTATTTGGCAAAATGAGATATATGTACCATCGGTTGGTCCAAACGAAGATGCCCAATATTCTGAACCAATCTTCCCCGATAAGCCTCAATTTAATGCGAGAAGAGTTGAAGTCGATGATGATTTATATGCAGAAATCGACGAAGATTTCACATACCAAAGGTCAAAGCTTAAAAATAAATTATCCTTCGATGAAGATTCTCATACAGAGTACGAAGAGATAAACCAACAATTCCAAACAACATCCGACAAAGTTAAAGAAGTACAGATCGTGAAAGCTTCATATGCTGAAAGTACCAAAGACTTCCACAAAAACTCGAAAACTGAAGAGACAATTATTGAAAATAGGAACAAAAGTAGTTGTTCAGAAGACGAAAAACAAATCGAAAACGATTTGTACGCAGAACTCAATGAAGTGTTCAATATAGATCACAGTTCGACAAATAATAACAATGAATTACAAATAGAAAACGATATATACTCGGAACCTAAAATAAATTTTTGTCCAGATACGAAGAACGAAAAGGAGGTTCAATTCGAGAACGATTTGTATGCGGAAAGTGAGGTAACATCACATTTATCCGGGAACAATTCGCGAACTGAAAAAGAAATCTTTAACGAGACAGAGTCACACAAACAGAAACTACACGAGACAAAAACTATGCCAAGATCTCCTCATAATGAATTAAAAATCGATAACGATTTGTACAGCTCAGTGTCTTTGGAAAATGAGATCTACACTAAACCTGACATGAATTCGAGGAGCCAAGAATGTTTCTACGATGAGCCTAATTTAGAGAATGCGAAGAAAGTCGACGATGGGATGCATGTGTACGAAGACCCAGATCGGTTGAGGATAAGGTCGGATGTGGAAAAGTTAACAAAGAAGAAGAAACTTTTGAAGACTAAATCCGAAGAAATTAAGAAGCAAGACAATTTCATCCAAAGGTTGTTGAAGCAAGCTACGAGGAAGCACGAGGAGAGAAGCAACAAGGGTTCGGAATTTTCTTCCGATAATGCAGACGAAACGATGGCACTCCTCGCTAACATCCAAGTTCTACTGGAAAAGAAGAAAAAGTTCATTGTAAGGAACCTAGATTATTATCTTCCATATTCTTAAAACGATTTTTATTACAGAAAGAGATGGTCACTAACGATCCAAAGTCAAATCACAGACGAGTCCAATCCGACACCAGTCTACAACTTGGAACTCAAAATATCCGTAAGCAAAATTCAATTTTCTACATAACATATTGATAATATAGTCAATTTCAGATGGGAATTCCTCGTTGGCGAAAACCATGTTGATAGACCTCAACGCAGTATATTCAACGGTACAAGACAGTCTGGATAACGACAAAGAAGTAATCTACAGCGAGGTGGAGATGATTGACAGAAGTTCGAAGGAATTGAAGGACCTCGTGGAGGAGCTGTTGAAACGGAACCAAAAGAGCAATCAGGAAATGTCCGATTCGGCTTCGTGTAGACCGTGAAACTAGAAACGTGGAAGTGTACAGTGCAAAAAAAGAATTCTGTGAAAAAGTGAAATACATATGAGGTGTAATATATTCAAGTTATTTTTTTTACTGTTTTTTAGTAGATGTTAATAAAATATTCAGCCGAATTTGCCTCCGAATTAACTATGCAATATAGGGATTTCCTTTGAAATGGGGGGGGGTATTTTGTTCATTTCAGCAATTGGATTGGTCTCTTTTTCCCAAAATTGCTCTAGTTTCAAAACTCTATACTGGATGTACAGAAAATTCTTTGTCCGTAGGACCATGCTAATTGTTTGAGACCATCCTCGGCTAAAAATTCGAAAATTAAAGACAAGATGATAACGCTATAAAAAAGCGCGCAAAACTCAGTATCTATCACTATCATAGAAAAATAACATTCAATCAATATTTGATTTAATATAAACTGAACTGTAAACAATTTCTTCAGCAAAAAGCTGAAATCAGTACACAAAGGCAGTTTGCGATGCAATACATAAGTACATATCACTAAAATATTTACAAAACCTACAACTATACAACAAAGAATAGAATATATTCTCTAAATAAATAAATTCTTAACAACAGATTTTCGCGAATGTCGATACGTTCATATACCTAAAAGTTAACTGGAAAATTTGGCCTAAATCACTTTTTTTTTTTAAAGAAAGTAACACACTCCATAAGCAGGTGAAACAGGTTATACAGGATGTCCCAGAAGTCGACGTCAAGCCGGAATCGGGTTATAGGCTAGGTCACAATAGTATCAAAAAAATATTGAAAAAAACTTTTTTTTTGCCAAATCTAAGGAATAATGTAGTAGGTATTATACCATTTTAGACTCCTTATTAAATGGGCTAACTTTTAAAGTCACTCGCCATACTGATGTAGTAAAATTTTTTTCCAGTACAGTCAGTTGAAGTTGGGCGAAATATTAATTTTGAATCCTGAGTTTGGCAAAGAGTGACATTATCTTCCAAACTGGACCGATTGGCTTAGAATCAAAGGTAACAGTTTACAGAAACACTATTTGGGATAACATAGAAGGAATAAAATTGGAAAAAAGTAAAGATTTGTAGCAATAGGAGTTCAAAAATCACCATTTTCAATAAAAGAAAATGCAATATAATTTGAAATATACACGACTTCAATTTCTTTCAATATTTTTCTGATGACTCTTATGACTTGGCCTTATACTGACTTCTGGGGCACTCTGTATGGGACACTAATGCAGATACACAAATTTACTATACAATTTAGAGTTGCATTCATATAAACAAATATACATATTTATATACAACTGGATTCTGTATTCGAAAGTTTTCTGAACGAAAATAGAATGTTGCAAATCTGGTTTAAGTACTTTTAAATTCAATATTCAAGATCTTCAAATATATTAAAGCATTGAAAATCCAAAATAATAATAAAGAAAATTATACATAGGAAAAGAAATCACTGGAATCGAAGGAATTCACACATTCCACTTATTTCTCCGTTAGCTGCATATAAACGTAAACGGATGTGGTACCAAAGTATCTTAGCACCTCTTTTTTTGGAAAATTCAAGTCGATGAAAATATGCATTAAGATATCAGCGAAATATAAAATATTTCTACCAAATGAATAAGAGAAAAACGTTCCTCCTTTCATGGTATTATGGAATCGTTTTAAGAATCTATATTTTACATTTGTGCGTTAACGATTATAAAATGATTGTGCTTCGATGATATCAGTCTTCATTGAATACGCTTATTCGAGTGGGGACAAGTCAGAAATTTAACCCCTTTGGAAACACTAAATCATTTCCTTTTCCTTTCAAAGAACGGGTAAATCCTTTAAAGTTTGTTTCATAAAAATTCTCATAATATATAAAATTTCTGACTAATCTTCACAATTAATGAAATCTAGCACCTTAATATTCTTCCGCAGACTTTCTTTAGAATATTCAATAGTTCACTACGACTATCCAAAATTCTTGTGCTCACTGAAACTACCGATCATAAAAGTCCACCAAATCATACAAAATCAATCGGGATGATTTCTCGAATGCTTCTCGTAAAGAAGCCTCACTCATAATTCTCCTTTTATTCATCACACTCAAGCTCAGAGTCTCGTGAAAGAAGCACCGACGTTAATATCACAACGTACTCTGGCTGGTCGCCGCAGAGTCCAAAGTAGGGGTGATTACGGGTCATTTCTTCGCCTCGTTTATCTGTATCAGACTCTCGCTCTCCCCGTTCTTCTTCAAATTCCCGGATAAAGTCCTATCCACCCTGTTCCTCTTGAAGAACCCGAACTTGTAGAGGGCGTATAGAAGCAGGATCAATAGGAGAACCCCGAGGGCTATCGATATCAGGATGATCCAGAAGCTGACCTGGGATTCAGGTGGAACGACCAGTGGGTAGGCTGTGGTTTTGACCTTGAATAGAGATACGGTTAGTTTCAGGAAAAATTGAAAAAAATAGTATATTAAAGTATAAGTGGAGAAAAAGGTCTTTAAAACACGCACGATTTCTCGAAACTCGGTCATTTCGAGATGAATTTGAATATTTAGGATGAGAAATTGATGCTGACGGGTTAATTTGAAGGCATATTCGAATTTCCGAACGTATCCGAAAAGACGAACGTAAATTCGATCATCATCGGTTTGTTAACATTCAGATCGAAATGGAAAGAAATTGAAGGTGCTCGAAAAGGATGGATTGAGAAGAATAAAAGAGAGAAATCTAGGTGAGTAAGTAATTAAAACGTTTTTCCATCATAATAATACGTATTTCATTACATTTCCAGTTTATTATTACAAAATGAAAAAGTCAAATCTTGACAGCACCAAGACTTCACTTCTAACGATAATTTCTCATTTAAACTTCACGTTTCTCCAGTCGTTGATGTTGCCAAGGTGACTTTAAAAACACGCGTGTTTGAAAGTTCGATTTAAACACGCTGAGGTGTTCTTGAAATATGTAAAATGGGGCATCAGTAAAAAAAAAGATATTTTCTCACTTCATCGTGATCGTTGCCCTCCGCCCTCCAGGTTATGGTCTTATCGTTGACCAAAATCTGAGCCGTCGAGATGATGTTGACCCATTCGCTGCTGCTGTAGTCTTCCGTCAAGGTAGAATTCCAAACCCTCGATACTATATCTATGGTTTTCTGGTCGTCCTTCCCTAGTTTCTTGAAGAAACAGTAGATCCTCACGCATTTCGCAGTACCAGCGTGGCAACTCTGGAAATACACCGTCAGAAACTTTCCTAAAATCGGTTTCAATCCCAACGTACCAACTCGAAAACGTTGTTCCCCCTGTTATCCGTAAGTTTCTCCGGGATGGTCAGGAACTCTTCAGCGTCCCTCCTCCTTCTCCTCAATGGGTTCTTCGTGAAGTTAACGGGAGCCATGGTGATATTCTCCACCCTTTCCATATCTTCCACGGTTTGAATGGCGGTAGACGTCAGCTTCATAGGGTTGACGGCGGATGGTGGATCCACCCAGCAGTACCCTAAAATTTAGAGAATAAAGAAAGGCTTTTGATTCGGGAACGTCCCCACTCACCATCGTCCACCTGGGGCGTGCTCTCCAAATAAAGCAACCACTTCCCTTGCACCCTGTTGGACTGGATCTGGAACGGCCACGAAATGTTAACCGTGACATTCTGCAACGTCCAATTCCCGTTGTTGGAGATCTGGTAGCGGTGCTTCACCTGCGCGCCGATGTCCTCCAGACTCTTCATCGCCGATTCGCCTTTGACCTCGCCCCCGAAGAACACATGCGTCGTCAGGGATTTTCCTTCGATTTGCAAATCCGCCACCTTCTCCAAGGCCGCGCGGAGGTCGACGGAAGTCAGGTTGGACAGTTCCCTGGACGTGGAGTTGGCGAAGATGTGGAAGTCCAAGATGGGGTTGGCGTTCTTGAGCACCTCGAACCTCATCCGTATCCTGGCGGTCTTCCCCGACGGAAACGGGTTTCCCAGGGTGCAGTTGACGACCGAGTCGTCCGAGAGGCTGCAGTGGCTGGTATCCTGGAAGGGGTTTCGGTTAGGCGGAGATCGAGGAAGACTCTGAGTACAGTGACTTTATACAGGACAGTGGCGACAATAGATGTACACTTTTTGAGTGGTTGTCTCCGTCACGTGGAATAAATCGTCATTTACTTTTCGTGCTTTCAAATTGCACTTGTACTTCTTCTTGGTAAGGTTTTCGAATATGAATTCTTTCTTCCAAAACCAATTTCAAATCCAAACTTCCGGACGGATTAGTTTTCACTGACGTTTATTTTTATTATATGAACCCCCTTTGAAAATATAATAATGTTATAAGTAATTGATTTTGGTGGGTTGAATTTCCTGAATCGACTAAAAATACGAAATATATTTTCTTCATTTATTATTGGATCTTACCGAGAATTCAATTTATGAGTTTAGCTTATAATTTTTATAAGGTATATCAAATTTCATGTATATTTGGTGAATCATTTGAGTTTATCCTTAAATCGTAGAAAATAAATAATTATGTTTTGATTTCCATAACAGTATATAAGTAAAAAAATATCACATATATCACTTGAGTTGAACGGAAATAAGTGAGTACCATAAAATTGTTTTAAGGGAACTTACACGTACAAAGAGCCACACTGTACATCAGTCGCATCCACGTCAACTTCTGATCTGGCTAATTCATCAACATCGGATTGGAAATATAAATTTGAAAGAATTTTATTTCAAAGAAACGTCCTCCCTTGTCATTGATTCACCAGATTGCCATAAATTGAAAAATGAAATTATGAATGGATTTATAATATTCTGTTGAAAATAAATTTAAAAAAAGGAAAGTTCATGTAGACGATTTGCGAGAAAAACGGTGGCTGGACACTCATTTTGAGTGCGGTCTTATCAAGGTCCTTATAATATTACTTTTTTCAGATTTTTCTAGTTACTCGTAGATGTATAATATATTTATATTTCAAATTGTAATTGGAAAAGTCAATTAAACAATAGATGAATTTGTATATTGGGCTTTCATAAATTTATTGTTATTCATATTTGAAATACAAAATTTTCGATAAAAAAAAAGAATTTTAAAAATAGTTTAATGTTTGAAGAATCTAATATTTCCTAAAAAAATATACCATTTCCTTCTATAATAATGAAGATTTCGGTTAACTGATATCTGATATACCATTTCAATTTTGATTTGGCTTGTGACAGTCAAGATGTTATACTTTTGAAAATTGCATCGTTGCTGCCGGTTCAAAAATTTTACAAAATTTTCTCAACTTAAAATGTTAAGAGGATATTCATTATTTTTTTGGAACTTTTCAGACATGGAAACTACCTTAAAACAATATAAATCCATAATTTCCACTCAAAATATAAATATTGATAGATTGTCCTGTCTTTGCAATAATATACACCCTATTTCCATAAATTGAAGGGTTAGATTATTAATAAGAATCTCAGTATAATCATTAGATAAATTCTGTATACAATGGTATAATCATACAATATTCGAAATATAACGGTCGTTCATTTATTTCAGATATTTAGAGTTTAATTCGAATAGTTTTTCTATTAAAAGGCAATGATTGCGTAACCATTCCAATTATAAATCAAGTTGCAGATAAAAATTCGAAGGTATTCAGTTTATATTTGAATATTTCGTTGAAATAACTGCTATTCCAGTATTATTTCATTTGAGGAAATTTTGACGCAACATGGCGGCTTATATCGGCTTATATCCCTATTGTCGCCACTGTCTTGTATAAAGTCACTGTAACCCTGAGGACACTTACGTGTTTGTCTAGGAGCGCTAGGGATATGTAACTCAGCGATTCTCCGGGGTAGGTGAGGAACAGTTTCGCCTCGTACGCCGCGTCGCCGGTGTTGGAGACGTTCACTTCTATCTGGAGTTCCGCGTTCTCCCCCAGGTTGAGCATATAACCGTCCTCCGTCTCTGGAACTTGAGGATACGAATGATTTTCAAGCCCATCAAACTACCCGAAT
Organism: Aphidecta obliterata; assembly: GCA_963966015.1. Lineage (NCBI taxonomy): Eukaryota > Metazoa > Arthropoda > Insecta > Coleoptera > Coccinellidae > Aphidecta > Aphidecta obliterata. Next base: position 7,501,663 of record OZ014431.1, read on the forward strand.
ACACTTACAGTCGCCGAGACAAGCCGCGTTGACCACCAGGTAGCTCTCGCAGATCTCGTCCCCTCCGCAGTCCTTCTGGAACGTGGCCTCGAACTGTTGGAACGCCGTCTTGTTCAGGATCGGGGAGTTTACGGCGTCGTCCTCCACCTCGTACTTAACGTTGAACTGTAAAATTTTAATGATAATTTCTTTCTTTACCAAATCTCCAGGAGACCTACCACAATGGGGGATAGGATATCCCTGACGCCGTCGTTCACGTACACCGTCTCGTTCTGGCACAGTTCCCTCTTGGCTCGCGTCACCCTGATGCCGCTGATGTTCCTGTAGTGGTGCTTCTGGTTGGCGAACTTCGGGTCGTGGAACCAGATCCTGGACCTCTTCTGGTTGTCCAGCACCTCCTCGATGTGGTACGACACCTTGAACTCGTTCTTCACGTCCTCGTTTATCGAGAAGCAGCACTTGACGGAGAAGCTATGATGGGAGAAGGTAAGCTATGAAGAGTCGATAAGAGGGGATATTCTCACTATTTTGAGAACTACAAAAACGTAACTCAATAACTTTCTTTTATCCCTACCATTCTTTAGCAGTCACAGAAAAATCTCCTCTTTATTTTGGAATAAGGTTAATGAATGCTCTTCCTAGTGAAATAAGATTGATAGGAAATGTGAAAATGTTCAAAAAAACCCTGCATGAATTTATTATAAAGCGTGAACCTTATTCATTGTCTATTTATCTATCTATTCTCACCAAGTGTGGTTACGGTTGTGCGGATCGTCCGGACACCCCTTCTTCGTCGTGTTGATATTCTTCAAATCCCCGCCGATCTTGATCGATCCGTCGATGATCGGTCTGGTCTTGTACAAGACGACGATGTCGGACTCGTACGCGCCGACCAGGAGGTCGGGGTAGTTGTTGTCGTCCATGTCCAAACCCGCGCTCAGCGAGTACCCCAACGATTTGAAGTTCTTGCTCTTTATCACCTGCGAGGGTTCCTCTTGGAAGCCGGTCTTGCTACCCAGGTAGATGTAGACGACGCCGTTCCCTTCGTACGGCGCCCCGATGGCCACGTCGTTGAAACCGTCCTTGTTGATGTCGCCGAGGGAGGCCAACGAATACCCGAACCTGGACTCGTATTTCCCCTTCAGCATGGTGCGCTCGCAGGCGACGTTGGTGCACTTCCTCAGGTTCATGTAGACGTAGACGGCTCCGCCGTGGGTCTGCTCCTCGTAGTAGAACGGCGCGCTGACCAGGAGGTCGTCGAATCTGCGAATTCCAAGATTTACTTTGAGAGAATGTGGGGGAAATACGGCCGACTCACCCGTCTTGGTCGATGTCCATGGCCAAGATCTCGTAGCCGAAACTGGAGGCGAACTGCTCGCCCATTATGCTCAGCCTGACGATCATGTTTTGTTCGCGGGGTACTTGGTCGAAGAAGATCACCTCTCCGATGGTGTGGGAACGTGGCGCGCCCGAAACCAACGTTATCTTGTTCTTCTTGAAGAACTTTCCGCCGTCCGAGCTCATCCCTGAAAGACGTGGATTAGTCCAGGCCTTGCTTTGAACCTTGGGGGATTCCGAAACCTACCTAAATAGCTGTATTTCTCGGTGACGTTGCTGTTCTCCAGCGGGCCTTGATACAGCGTTTTGTCTCTCTTGACATAGTCCCCGTTGATCTGCTTCGCGAAGATGGTACCTTTCCAAGCCAAGGGACCAGGCGCTCCCATCACCGCCATCCCGTTCTCCAAGAGCGCCAGACTGGTCCCGACCTGGCAGAAAGCATACTGGAGATGCAGGCTGTAACAAACATTAATCAAAATTTCCAGCCTCCCTCAAACCAAACAGTCACTCACTTCTGCACAGGTCTCCCCTTGCAGGGCTCCAAGACGTCCTCGAGCACCAGGTCCTGGTTCATGACGTAACACAAACCGTAGCCGTAGTGCAGCAGGTCCAGTCTCTCGCTCTGTATGTACCTGTGCGCGCAGACCATCGCGTAGCCCCCGAGTTTTTGGGACTTCACCGAGACTCCCAACCACTGGTTGTCTTTGATCTCGTCATGTCCCGGGGGGTCGAGGGCTTGCGGTTCGCCGTTCGGGTAGGTGTCGTCGTAGTCGAAACTGTTGAGTCTATCTGGAGAGGGCGATTGACGGTTAGAAGAGATCGCGACGATCTTCAGTTGAAAAGAGGCGATTTCTCGTCTTTCAACGGAAGATTCGGAGGGGATTAGTTCGAAGACAAACTGAAGGTACTGTTCGCAATATTTGACGGACGTTTGCACTATTTTCCCACAGTAGATCGAATGTATCTCATCTGTCATATTTGGGTAACGTTGCCATGTTGAACCTTGTGTAAGTTCTGTGGGAGGTTTGTGCAAACGACCGTGAGTGGTTTCTTAGATAAATTCAGGGAAAATTCGTAATTTGTTGTTGCGAACAATATCTTATTTTTATTAATGCTGGCACAAAACTTTTCAGCGGGTGACAAAACTAAGAATTTTCGTATCTCGAACAAGACTTTTAAATTTACACCCGAAATTTAGAGTATTCTTGAAAAAAAAATTACACCTCATGAAGATACGAAAATCCTTTCTTTTATATACAGAATGCATCCTATATACAAAATTAAGGCAAACAATAAAAATTCTCAAGTGAAATCAATTTTTCCTCGTCCTCGTGGCGAAATGTTCACGAACGGGGTACCTCGAAAACGTCACCGAAATATCGCAGTGTAGGTTATTTTCTGTTATCACCACGTTATTTTCAAAAAGCTCAGGAAACCAAAATTCTACGAACTGTTGTTAAAATCCCTCTACATCGAAAAACTGCCTGGGAAACATAACCCCTTCCATGTCTCTGAAGAACCACAGAAAACAACTTTATGTTATCTAAACTAAATAATTTCAACAAAAAAAAAACGTAATTTGAAATTTTAAACCACAGAGCATTCCCACAATTCAATCATATTCCCAATCTATGTCTCTGAAGAACCACAGAACTTAATGTTATCTAACCTAAATTTAAATGTTGAACCACGGATCTATCCAACTATTCAATCATAAATGACATTTCCAAAACACCCTCAATCTATGTCCCTGAAAAACCAGAGAAAACAACTTTGAGTCATCTAACCTAATTTGAAATGTTGAACCACAGTTCAATTCAACTATTCTATCATAAATGACATTCATTCATACTCCCAATCTACGTCTCTGAAGAACCACAAAACTTAATATAATCTAACCTTATTTGAAATTTTTAACCACAGATCCATCCAACTATTCAATCATAAATGGCTTTCAAAAAATACCCCCGATCGATTTCTCTGAAAAACCACAGAACTAAATATAATCTAACCTTATTTGAAATTTGTAACCACAGATCCATCCAACTATTCAATCATAAATGGCATTTAAAAAATACCCCCGATCGATTTCTCTGAAAAACCACAGAACTTGATGTAATCTAACATCATTTGAAATTTGTAACCACAGATCCATCCAACTATTCAATCATAAATGGCATTTAAAAAACACCCTCGATCGTTTTCTCTGAAAAACCACAGAACTTAATATAATCTAACCTTATTTGAAATTTGTAACCACAGATCCATCCAACTATTCAATCATAAATGGCATTTAAAAAACACCCTCGATCGTTTTCTCTGAAAAACCACAGAACTTAATATAATCTAACCTTATTTGAAATTTTTAACCACAGATCCATCCAACTATTCAATCATAAATGGCATTTAAAAAATACCCTCGATATATTTCTGTGAAAACCCAGAGAAAACAACTTTGGGTCATCTAACCTAATTTGAAATGTTGAACCACAGTTCAATCCAACTATTCTATCATAAATGACATTCATTCATACTCCCAATCTATGTCACTGAAGAACCACAGAACTTAATGTTATCTAACCTAATTTGAAATTTCAAACCACAGATCCTTCGAACTTTTCAATCATAAATGACATTTCGAAAACACCCCCAATCTATGAAAAACCAGAGAAAACAACTTTGAGTCATCTAACCTAATTTGAAATGTTGAACCACAGTACAATCCAACTATTCTATCATAAATGACAAATTGAAAACACCCCCAATCTATGTTTCTGAAGAACCACAGAAAACAACTTTAGGTAATCTAACCTAATTCGAAATATCAAACCAGAGAGCAATTCGTTTCCCCCGGCAGCTTTTCAACGTTCTTTTTATTCCATTTGGCTTCCAGTTTGTCAATCTTCCAACATGCATAATGTCCCCGATGTAACTGATGAGTTTATCTATGGTCGTTATTCTTAATTGATATTAGGCCTTAGTAACTGTGTTATTGAGTTGGTTATTCCTTAATGAATTAGTCGTCAGATCGAAGGTTAATTATCGGAATACACCTTCGAGAAGTGAACGTGAAACTCAATTAAAGACCGAGTTTATCACATATTGTTGGACTTTGATCGCTATTGAAATGAATTTTATAGCTCTGTAAAATTTTATTCTCGAATTTCATTGGAAACTAAGAAAGTCGTATTATGAATATACTCGCGACATTAGAAGTGTTGCACCTAGAAGGAATAATTTTCTATGATTTTTTTAGGCATCGACACAATGAGATGGTCGATGTCTGCTTGCGGCACCTCGACCTAAGCAACTAAAACATCGCGGATTAACCGTCTGCTAACGTCACTGAGTATATATGTTGTGAAAAAAAAATTCCAGGCGATATCTAAATTTTGAAAAGTCATAATTCGAGAGTTGACATAAATCTTTAGCAGATCAAGTATGTATTCCTTTCATAGATATTCTCATTCGTGATTATTGTAAGGTGTTATGATGGTGGTTATTATTATTCCCTTGATGTTTAATTATTATCACCCCCTAATTGAGTATTCGTGAATTTTGGTTAAAAATTTCGGTTAAACCTACTACTGCTGTGACAAAATTAATTCGGAAATTAGTAAATTATATTGTCGGGACTGATCCGAAATTTCGAATTCGTGACTTTTCATGTTTTGCAATTTTTGGACAATTTTTTTCAAGATTGTCCAAAAATCGACATAAAACTAACAATTAAAAGCCAATACATAAAAACTATTACTACCAACATGCACCGAAAAAAAACGACCAAAAAATTATAATTTATTTTTTCTAGTCGTTTTTTTCAAAATCGAAACCCCATGCAGAAGTCATGCAATAAAATCTAAGCAGTGATACTCATGCTACAACCAAGAAGAAAACTGCGATACCAGGCTTGTGGTAGCCAGCACAAAAATTCTTTTAATCACCAACTTACATTTCCCTCCTGGCTCTTGACGGGTACCCCAAAAACAACAAAAACAAAACATTATTCAAAAAGCCCCTGCACAACGTGTCAACACACAGAAAATCGTCCAGAGGTAAAAAAAATTGTAAATAAAAAAAAAAATTCTTAACTCTAGACAACTCTCCCTGTTCATACATAAAGGACAAAACAAAAATGCTCAGGGCAATCGGGAACGCATAACTTATGCAGGCTCAGCTATGTCCATTTTTTACAAGTATAATAAATGAATTATTGTAAAAATTTCCTCCTGGAAAAATCAGAAACTGGTCAACTAACATTCAGTGTTTGTATAAAACATCGACATGATCTACTTTTTCCACGATTCGATCATAACAAAACTTTATTTAATGAAAATTATTCTAAACTGTTTTTTGTTATGATCCATTCGAAGTTTGTACAGACAAAATGACGTTTTTTTTTTCTAAAATGTATAAAATTCGAAGAAATTTCGTTCTACTTTATCCAAGCTCGCTAAACTTACCTCTTTGCCCGTCAGTCTCTACTTGCACACAATCATATCTGTCGTCTTGGGTCATCGGGCACTTGAAGAGGGCGCCGGATCTGTTGGTTTTCGGCTGAAGATTGTCTCCCAAAGGAGCCCCTACCAGCATCCTGAAAAAGAAGAAAATTTGATCAATATTTGTGGATTTAGTTGTTGAAATTCTCCGCTGGTCCGGGAGATGGCGCTGCCTCCGGACATACGCAGCATGGTCTCCCGCTCTCCTCTCAGAAGAATCGTTGTTGAGAAAAGAAACGATAACATTCTCTCTCGAAATCTGGGCGGTAGTTTTTCCCGACGTGACATTTCACGTTCCAGTTAAATGCCGTTGAACTTCGAGGGAAAACTTCCGACAATGGACAGACGTATAAATCTAGCGAAACTGGCTGTGTCTCTTCGGATTCTCCCTCGCAGAGACATAGATTTGGCGACTAGCCAGTTGTTATTCGCAGAAATGTAATCGATATCCGGTGTTCCGAAGAAATTTCGTGAGTCATTTTCACGGAAAACCCAGGGGCGGAATGAACGTAGTCCCAACGAAAATAAAAATATTTCAAAATGGCGAATGCGCCAAACGTACAGACAAGATCGTCGAGGGCGCATCCACCATTTTCGAGTAATCAAAGAAAAATCCACTTTATTTCAATGAAACTGAAAACAGACAAGCACATTTTCAGATCAGCTATTAGATTTTGACTTTTTAACAGCCAAACTCCTACTCCTCCGCCTGTTTGGGCAACTATTCGCCCTTTTAGTCCCCCTCTTCTTCCCCACCCTTGAACATCTACTATTGTTACGGATCTTTCCACCAAAAGCTCTCCTCATGCTCTGCAAAAAAGCCCTGTGAGCCTGCTTGTAAAACCTCTTTTTCTCAACCTCCGTCATCGCACACCAGCATTTCGCCCCCTCCACCGCTATCTTGGGCACGGGCCAGTCGCTGTGCTTACTCCTGAACAGGCGCAAGAAGTTGAAGAACGGATTCTTCGTGATCTTACCCTTCTTCGGCCTCTTCTTTTTTTTCTTCCCGCATGTCTTGCTCGGTATGAACAAGCCGCTACCGGTCGAGTCCGATTTGGTGCAAGAATTTTGCGACATCTAGACTAAAATCGCTTTTTCTCCATTTTTGACAGGAATTTGACGTCTAAACTGACGTTCGACCCTTGAACCTTTTCTATGTCCACCACAGAGAGGAAAGGCCGCGTTCGGAATCACGACTCGTTTCGGTTTCCACCCAATTATCGTAAGTGCATTCTGATTTATCGAACGTGAATTCCCGGCAATTCCAACGCTACCGGAGATGATCAACGATCGACTAACGACTTCTAATTACGATTTCTAATGAATCGAATAAATAGCCGATGATGTTACTGGCAAGATATTTCCTCGAACGATCATTCCCTCCCATTCCGGGCGAATGAAAGGTCTCGTTGTGAAGCGGCATGAACTCACACGTCGTTATGTTTTCGATTTGTTTACACTCTGAAATATTGTTTGTTTAACTGTTTGCGAGTTTGTTTTGCCGCGGCGCGGGAGGAAGTAATTAGAAACGCGTTAAACATTTTTTCCGAAAGATATTCCATAACCCCTTACATCATTGAAATACGAAGGATGATCGATGATTCGACATCCAATATCAAATTCCCAAAGCCCACCCCAAAACAACGAAGAAAAAGAACACATTGTACACATTCTTCTATGTCGCCGCGCATAAATTACACCGTGACGGATCGCCGCGTCATAAAATCGGACGGGCGCGAACGCGAGGTTTTCATAAAAGCGCGGAAAGTCGATACGAATAGAGGCGGACGCGGTAAATTGGTGCCTTGGTGGAAGTGATTTTAATTGCCTGTCGCTGTCAATACGCTTGATTGAAGTTTATCCGATAAGATTGAGGCGAGGAAAGCTCCAATTTGTCGGTCGATTTCATAACGAGACATATTGACTGTCGAAGTACGCCTCCCACTGAGAGGAATTAAACAAGTTTTTCTCTACCGTGCATGGGAAACATAGAAACAAAGTTCTAACCACAAAGAATTATAATGAGGAAATTTCGATATCGAATGGCCTTCGTAAACATAGGTTGTGATCATCGATTTGTCACTGATAAGTAAATGAGTTATACAACACGCAAAATTTATGTGCAACAATTTCCTGGATGATCAAGATTACATGCATATTCGTCGATCCCATATAAACATTGCGAGGAGTCAAGGCTATTTCCATTCGCCAACGACACAGACTTCCTTACGATTCTGTTTATGTCTATGACGGTTTGTAAACCAATAAATCAGTGATAAGTACGAATTTGGACATCCTTGAATAGAACCATCGAAATACTAAAAACTCACAGAGGATTCACACGGCTCCAAGGCCGCGCGAATCGATAAACACCCGACCTGTCAAAACAAAAACAAACCCATCACGACGAATAGGCGCGTTTCCCGTTTTAATGGTCGCGAGACGAAACTCGTGACTGTCCCCACGACACGGAAGACAAACGGGCGGGTTCCGTTTTTTTCCCCTCTCTACCGGAAACGGGTAGAGGATCCGGAGGAAACGGTTCTTCTCGCGCTTTGTTCCAGGGGCCCAACGGTGTCTTGTCCCGCCTTTTTCTTTCAATTCGGATGTCAGAATCTTCGAACATTCGTTTATGTAAATGAGAACGTCGAAAAAAGCGGCGAGATCAAGACGCATAATGGATTGGAATGCTGGTGGAGTTGTTCTCTCGATTCTCGTCTTCCTGGGTACCGATGGGAACTCCGAGATACACGAGTTGGTAACTTGCTGGTGACATATCGAAAAAAAAGTTTACAAAGGAGAAGAACAACCGGAAGTTAATTTCATTTCTGTAGTCAAACGTCAAACTAATAGGTTAAATATGGTCATAGTATGTCTAAAATTCGATGAACCTAAAAGTTTGACGTTTTATCATAAAAATAAATCTAACGTCTCATAGTTTCGAAGGTTGATCAAAGAACAGTGTAATATAGAACATAGAAAACATCATTCGCACAAGTTATTTTTAAATAAATTACAAACACTGCAATATGTTGATCTACTTGCTAGGCAAATATTCATAAAAAGAGTAGAATATTACATGGGAGAATAAATACTTCAGCTGATTAGTAAACTTTGAAATTATCACCTTTTTTTTTTCTTATTTCGATGGTTAAACGTCAAACATAAGGTTAATCAAATTTCAAACATATGACCATAAAATTATCAAGTAAAATCTATGAGTTGAAAATTGTATGGTCATAAGTAATTCGATTAACCTTAATGTTTGACGTTTTACCATAGAAATACATAAAATAAAAGTCTGATAATTTTGAAGGTTGACCAAAGAACATTGTAATATAGAAAATAGAAAAACGTTCACACAAGTTATTTTAAAATAAATTACAAGCACTGCAATATGTTGGTCTACTTGCTAGGCATACATTCATAAAAAGAGTTGAATATTTCATGGGAGAATAAATACTTCATTAAATGACTAAACTTTGAAACTATCCCAATTTTTTTCTTATTTCTATGGTTAAACGTCAACCATTTAGGTTAATCAAATTTCGAACATAGTACTACAAAATTCTCAAGTTCCATGAGTTGAAATTTTGAGGTCACAAGTCTAAAACTCGATGAACCTAAATGTTTGACGTTTTACTATAGAAATAAAATAAAAGCCTGATAGTTTCGAAGGTTGAGGGTATCATAGAACATAGAAAATAACATCTACAATCTACACAAAAAGATTGAAAATAAAAGTTTCCAGCTGCAAACCCCAATGGGTGTTTCATCCGGAATGGAAACCCATAAATATCTGGAAAATCATGGGGAACATTCCTGTTTCTGCACAAAGCAAATCCAATCAACCTGAGAAGCCATTCCCAATTATATGAGCGCATAACTTTAATGGTTATTGGTTTTCTTGTTACCTACGACAGAATAAAGCACGGTATTTTAATCACTTCGTAAAAAAAAATAACAATAAGGTGAAAGACTTTTCCAGTATTTGTTAATTTCGTTCAATTTTCATTGTGGCATTTTTATATCCTTTTCCACCTGAAATCCCCACTGCGCGAACGACCAACTTCAAGGAAGAATAATAAACAACACCCCCACTCTATGGTCCCGAAAAACCATAAAAATTCCGCGGCTGAGTTCGGAATTTATAATTATCTCACTCTCGAAAATTAAAACAGCATGGGGCTAGGAACAAAAGGTGTTATCCGTTCGTTCCATATAACGCTGTCATTTCGAAATATGACCGAATTCGGTACCGGCACCGGTCATTGACCAAATAATGGTAATTCTTCACGGAACTGCACTCGTGTGGGTGAACCGGCCCTAAGACGCGTGGATAAATCGACCCACCGGAAAATAACTTCGATTTCTCCCGAACTGGGACATAAGTTCTCGATAATATTACAAGATAATGACACAATATTTACGCAAAATTCAATACCACTTAGAATTTCGAACGAATCAACAAACATAATGATGTAATCCAAGATGAATGGAGGTATTATCAATGAATTCGAGAACTGTCAAACAAACCAGATAAAACGGCTGTTCAATCAATTATAATTCATAAATTTGTTATATATGTTCACTTTGTGAACCGGAACGACGAAATCATCCAGAATTATTCGCAACATCGATAAACAACCCACAATTAATCGAAATAACCGAACTGTCAAATTTCACGTTGAAAACATAGACATTGTTGCCGGATTTTTGGAGGAACATCGAAATTAGATTTTATTTAATGGGGACCACAGAACTCGGCCCATTCCGACGGTTCCCCCACAGCTGTCAAACGGTAATTAAATTGTCCGTATAGGGGTGTACAAATCGCGTATCCCCTCGCAAATAAACAACCTCATCGACAGCTGACCTAACTCATTCAGGAATAATTACCCTTATCTCCACCCGTTTCTGGGAAATACGAGGGGTCGTTCGAAGCATTTTCCGGAATTCAATTGACGTGAGTCACAGAGAATGCTTTTGTGACATTTGGCTAAATATACGTGCGGGGATGGTCGAAAATTTTGGTCAACCTTCAAAATTATCAGACTTTTATTTTATGTATTTATATGGTAAAACGTCAAACATTTGGGTTCATCGAATTTCAGACTTATGTCCATAAAATTTTCAACTCATAGTTTTAACTTGATTATTTTATGACCATAATGTTGGCAATTTGATTAACCTTATGTTTGACGTTTAACCATAGAACATATTGCAGTGTTTGTAATTCATTTAAAAATAACTTGGGTGAATGTTGTTTTCTATTTTCTACATAACAGTGATCTTTGGACGACCTTCGAAACTATCAGACGTTTATTTCATTTCTATGATAAAACGTCAAACGTTTAGGTTCATCGAATTTTAGACATATGACCATAAAATATTCAACTCATAGATTTTACCTGTCAATGTTATGGTCATATGTTCCAACTTTGATTAACCTGAATGTTTGACATTTAACCATAGAAATAAGAAAAAAATTGTGATAGTTTTGAAGGTTAGTCATTAGCTGAAGTATTTATTCTCCCATGTAATATCCTACACTTTTTTTTTTAATATGAGCCTAGGAAGTAGACCAACATATTGTATTGCTTGTAATTTATTCAAAAATAACTTGTGTGAATGTTGTTTTCTATTTTCTATATAACAGTGATCTTTGGACGACCTTCGAAACTATCAAACATTTATTTTATTTCTATGGTAAAACGTCAAACGAAACTATCAGACATTTATTTAATTTCTATGGTAAACTTCAAACGTTTAGGTTAATCGATTTTAAGACATATGACCATAAAATATTCAACACAGGTTTTACCTGTCAATGTTATGGTCATATATTTTAACTTTGTTTAACCTAAATGTTTGACGTTCAATAAGAAAAAATTATGATAGGATGAGTAATCCGAATTGATGAAATTTCTCGAAGGTTGAACTCAGCAATCTGCATTTCTTCACGAGGAGCTCCCTCATATTTGCTCGAAGATAAGAATTCACAACGCCGTCCTTTGTCGAGATCGGCGTCTGGTTCAGATCAACGAATGGAATGTCTTGAGTCAGACAAACGTAGGTCCATAATCCCATCCGCGATGCACAAACGTGTAATTGAATATCTCCCATGTCGAGGGCCGCCTATAGTGTCTCTGATAGCAGATACAGCTGTCCGATTCAGTCTGATTGTATGTAAATGCGAGGCGAATGATGGACTGTTGAATCGGCGAGTGACAGAAATACGAACACTGAAATGCATCGCGAATTCTATGGTGGGGTCTCGGCCGACCTTGAAATCTATGGTTATCATGTTCGATGATCCCAGGGGTGGGTAAGATCTCGAATTTCGTCGAATTCGAACAGGAAGTGGATCGCGCCAATATTTACTCCGTGGTCCATTTCGAAATTTAATATTTAGTTATCGTAGCAAAGGCGGCGTAATGATTATTATTCGAGCGGACCGTTATGTAGTAGACCGCCGGTGTTTATTATTGTTATCTAATCGTTTATCGGCCGTTTTAAGTCAACAGCGCCTACATTCGATCGTTGCACGAACCGTGAGAAAGAACGACGGGAATTATGATCATTTTCTTCCTCGAAAAGCATCAAAGATAGCTTGGTTTTCTCGAAATCGAGGGAATATATTTTAGGTAGCGTTAGTGACGCTTCTTGTGACGACGTAAGTCCTCCGATCGGCATATTCCTGCGTTGTCAGTTTCATTATTTTTCGGAAATTCTGAAAAAATGTTATTCACTTTTATTTTATGAAGAAAACATTTAGGTTAATCAAAGTTCGAACACACGACCATAAAATTCTCAAATAAAATCTATGAGTTGAATATTTTATGGTCATATGTCTGAAATTCGATGAACGTTTGATCATAGAGATGAAATAAACGTCTGATAGTTTTGAAGGTTGACCAAAGAACACTGTAATATAGAACATAGAAAACAACATTCACACAAGTTATTTTTGAATAAATTACAAGCAAGAGACAATATGTTGGTCTACTTGCAAGGCACATATTAAAAAAAAAGTGTAGGATATTACATGGGAGAATAAATACTTCAGCTAATGACTAACATTTAAAACTATCACAATTTTTTTCTAATTCCTATGATTAAAAGTCAACCTTTTCGGTTAATCAATGTTCAAACATATGACCATAACATTCTCAAGAAAAATCTATGAGTTGAATATTTTATGGTCATATCTCGGAAATTCGATTAACCTAAAAGTTTGACGTTTTATCATAGAAATTAAATAAACGTCTGATAGTTTCGAAGTTTGATCAAAGATCACTGTAATATAGAACATAGAAAACAACATTCACATAAGTTATTTTTGAATAAATTACAAGCAAGAGACAATATGTTGGTCTACTTGCTAGGCACATATTAAAAAAAAGTGTAGGATATTACATGGGAGAATAAATACTTCAGCTAATGACTAACATTTAAAACTATCCCAATTTTTTTCTAATTCCTATGGTTAAAAGTCAACCTTTTAGGTTAATCGATGTTCAAACATATGACCATAACATTCTCAAGAAAAATCTATGAGTTGAATATTTTATGGTCATATCTCGGAAATTCGATTAACCTAAAAGTTTGACGTTTTATCATAGAAATTAAATAAACGTCTGATAGTTTCGAAGTTTGATCAAAGATCACTGTAATATAGAACATAGAAAACAACATTCACACAAGTTATTTTTGAATAAATTACAAGCAAGAGATAATATGTTGGTCTACTTGCTAGGCACATATTCAAGAAAAAGTAGAATATTACATGGAAGAATAAATACTTCAGCTAATGAGTAGCATTTGAAACTATCAAAATTTTTTTCTGATTCCTATGGTTGGAAGTCAACCATTTGGGTTTAATCAATGTTCAAACATATGACCATAACATTCTCGAGGAAAATCTATGAGTTGAACATTTTATGGTCATATCTCGGAAATTCGATTAACCTAAAAGTTTGACGTTTTATCATAGAAATGAAATAAACGTCTGATAGTTTCGAAGGTTGATCAAAGATCACTGTAATATAGAACATAGAAAACAACATTCACTCAAGTTATTTTTAAATGAACTACAAGCAATGCAATATGTTGATCTACTTTCTAGGAATATACATATTCAAAAAAAGAGTAGAATGGGAGAATAAATACTTCAGCTAATTTTTTTCTTATTTCTATGGTCGAACGTCAAAAATTCAGGTTAATCATACATGTTCAAACATATGACGATAACATTGTCAAGTAAAATCTATGGGTTGAATATTTTATCGCCATATGTCCAAAATTCGATGAACCTGAATATTTGATGTTTTACCATAGACATAGAACGGTATTATAGAACATTGAAAATAACATCTATAATCTACACACATAGATTGAAAAGAAATATTGAATTTTATGAAGAAAACATAAATTGTGTCAGCATATATTGATATCTTGAAAAAACAATTTCCTCATAGTCCTGGAGGTTGTTGCATTTTTTCAAGAAATTAGTCGTTAGGTCTTATTCAGGAACGAAATATAAATAAACACACATAAATATAACAACTAAAGCAGGAAAAATTAAAACAAAACAACAATGAGAATGGAAAACCGAAATAGTTTTGAATTATGATTATTCACAACATAACTATGAAAATAAAATACAATAGATAATTTTTAGGAAAATAACCATAAACCAACGACTGAAGATAATAAAATTGCTATCCTATTATAGTTTTTCTTACTCTTAAGGATGCCTTGAGCTGGTTGCCAATTAAAATATTCCATCCATAGATCATAGTTGACAGCATCGACAATGACAGTTCATAAATCGAAGACCACAGAATATCCAATCTGACGCACACAGTAAACGTCGTTCCGGCATGCAAACCACGTACGTCACAATCGCGACACCACGACACCCATCTTCTTCTTCTTCTTCGTCCCCGTGCGTCGTTTCCTGAACGACCGACGCGCGCGCTGGTGTCGCGGCTTTTTTGCCGGTCCCCGAATTTCGTGCCTTTCTCGGTATTAATTAATGGGGCATCTGGGGCCACTTATCCGAGGCCCGCGAGCATCCGTCGCCTTTTTTTTTCGGACCAGATCGTTACGCGCGATTTATATGGAGCCGGGTACTCATTAGTCGAGGACTTTCGAGAAGCCGAAAAATGCTTTTTTCGGATCCAGATCAACGTTCACACGACATTCTATGATCGGAGACATCGAGTTCTATATGACGTATTGGGTGGCGCCCTCTACTATCCGATTCGACCCATAGAATGTATTTTTCCAGTTACCCAGCAGCATAGATCAGCGCGCGAGATCTACGCGAGAAGAATGATAAAGAAGACCAATTACGGTGTCTCCGGGACAAATATGGTCGGAGACGGAACTATTGCACCTGTCTCCAACTTGGGCGAACAACGGTTTAACTCGCTCTCCTTTTTTTCCTTCTCTCATCTCGTCGTCCGAGGTGAAGATCCTTCTTCTTCGAGCCAGTGGCGGGGGCGTCTCCACCTTAAGGCAAAATCCCATCCGCAAAAAAGCAAACACCCCGCGGCGCCTACAGCACTGGCCTCGCCGGCATTCTTCACGTGTAGGCCAAACTTAACGCTTCATTAGGCCGTGATATTCGGATTGAAAAGGCCACTAGATCGGGCGTTAATAATGGGATGAAGGGGACCATTAAGCGGGGCTTACACGACTAAAAAACGTGCGTCGATCGGAATCTTTTTTATAATCGGGCGCTAAACACGCTCGTTATGTGTATCTTACAATATGATAGTTATTATTTGTTTTTTTTTCGACGCGAGGTCCTTATTCGGAGACGTGGAAGGTTGTAATTATTAGGCGTTAGCGCGTTATGTAAATCGAATTACGAAGTTTGATCAAGCGGGTAGCGACGTTTAACGTTTTATCTGATCATATTTTAACGAGCTTTAAGTCGGCGATCGAGTAAATTGTCGGTCTGGAGTGGGTTTAAGAAGAATGGAGAGTCAAAACCGCAACAAGTCTCAAGTTAGGGACTCCTTCTGTTTCCCCCCTCCGGCAACCCTAAATTACGGTAATCCTTTTCGATGCGGTCTCCGCAATTTGTCGAATTTAAAGCGCCGGATGTATCGTTATTTTAATGGCATAACTCGAAATTGATACCCGCGCTGGTAATTGCGATGGTCTGGTTCTCAAGATCGAAATGTTCATTTCGGAGTAACCAGACACGACGTGGAAGGTCTTCTTCTTCTTTTTTTTTATGTACCCTAAACACGCGATGGGCACCTCTAATTATTGGAGTGGAAAGCGACCAGTTATCTTCACTCACATCGGAATCCACGCATCCAAGAACGCCGCCGTGATGAACCCCAACCTTGAGATTCCCTCGAAGACGTTTTCGGCTTACCTCATCGATCAATCGACACTCTTCAAAATGTCACTTACGCCCGCTGCCAGAACCGTTGGATCGATTTGTAATTGAGATTCAGCACGGGGATTTCTAACTGTTGACGTTGACGGACGGGCAAGAAATTCGCCGTCAGGGACGGCCTCGAATCGCGCACTCGATGAAATTTTCCAGGATATACAACAGGAATTCGATTACTTCCACAGGAAATTCCCCCTGTATAAGCGACAGCAGGAATATTTGTTGGAAATAATAGTGTGATGAAAACCGGAATATGCGTGACTACTTACAGGAATTTTCTGTTCAATAAACAAACTAGATAGTTGTATTCCAAGCTTCAAACTTCAGTTTCTACAAGAATTTCCAGTAATGAAAACTAAACTGAAACAGGAATTACTTTACTTGTAACGAAACTGTAGTATCGATTTAACAGGATCAATGATAATTTATACCCGCTGTTTACCGCAATTTGTTCAATGATATCAAGTTCTTCAATAAAATTAAAAAAATTAAAAATTTATAAATAAAAAATGCATTAAAAAACTCAATATCATTAAACAAATTGCGGTAAAAAACTGGTATCAATAATAGATAACATCTATATAAAAAAAATTTAGAAAAGCACTGCCGTGAAGTCAGGAGCTTTTGAGCGCTCGTCCATCCACCTTGTAGGTAAATTCGCATTCTCCAGTTTTTGAAACCAATTGAAGGAATTTTGACAGCTGTCGAAGAAAATTTTAAACTATCTGATCTAACCTGACTTCAACTTCTGTTTTCCTGTTAAACCCCTATTTCCCTGTTCCTTCCTACACTATGTTTTCCAATCATATACTAACCCTCTTTTCTTTTTTTCAGGAAAATTTATTCAAGGGTCAGTATCAATCGTAGGAAGGAGCCCAAAAAATGCTAAAAACATGGAATATGCTAAACTCGTATTTTACATGCTGATACGAAAATATGCTAGTTTCAGCATTAAAAATGCCAAATCGGCAACAGTGCGTTCGATATCATCCAGATGATTATCGAATCGCTGTTTCATCATTCCTTAAACCGGAATCGGCATGTTAGATTGCAAGTACAGGTTGTTCTCAGAACAGTCTTTTCTTGTTGTAATAACAATAGTTGCGGACAACAGGAATTCATTTGACCGGAAATTCCCTGGATTCGTTTTTCCAGTGTAGATCCGGATTTTCCTCGAACCGTCCCTGTCTCACGACATAACAACGGTGGACAGCTTCGTGGAACGGCAAGAAACGGACCTGCAGAACTGGTCTTAGGCGCCGTTGCAACGAGCCGGTGACCCGACGTCGTTAAATGCCTTGTCGATTTCGTCGGAAGTACACCTCGAGATGGCACGGATACGGCCCTGTTTCATATTTTAGGATGGGTATGTAATATTATAATCACGTACGCGAGTGCACAGAATGAAGACGTCGTAGCTGCCTCTTCACGAATCCTGTTGCGTCCCTATGTTTCGGAGTCTTCATCTCAACGCGAATTTTCCTCGAACCTCGAGAAATAAACCACCCACGTCTCTTCAAGACATCCGGATAATCCACCGATAGTCATCACAAATAAAGCCCCTCGATAATAATAATAACAGTCCGCGAGAGCACAAGTGGGTACGGATCGCACCTTTGGCCTTTCTCGAGACCATTTTTCCTCTCTTTCAAATCCGAAGATTACACATATTATATCTGTGGCGGCGAGTGGGTGTCGCATGGGCGACGAAGAGGAATTATACCTACCTATATGGAATCGCGGAGAGGTGCGTCTCGGAGATTACTTCTTGAAGGAACTGTCGAGTGGAAGTTGAGACACACTGTGTTATCGTCAAACATGATGAACTTTTCGATTCAAACAAGTCGAGCAGAATAATTTAATATAGTAGAATGAAACACTCATCATCATCATCAACAGAAATGAATAAACGAAAAAAATAATTTTAAACAGCTTTTATCAGCTGTTAATAATAATAATAAAATGCAGAGCGAAAACAAAAACATGTGACTCAGTGTGAAAATAATGTCGAGTTCTGAAACGAAGAAAATGTTGAGCGAAAACAGAGTTTCAAGGCTCGGTGTGAAAATGATATTGAGTTTTGAAACAAAGAAAAAAAAAAAAAACGAATCTATCTACACTTCACGGCAGTGCTTTCAATTTTTTATTTCTATCATTTCATTTTTTTTCGCTAACAACTTATAAAAGTTCGTTTCAATTTGTTTCTTCTTCATTCATCTTTACTTTTTGTATTCAAGACTAGTTTATATATTTATACAAACCTGAAGACTCTCGAAAGGAACAAACTCGAAGAGTCGTCAAAAAGGGATGGAATGAAATTTCACACTCTCGGCGAGCTTTCAGCGTGAATTTACGCTCTAAACACGTGCAGGAGGAAACCACCTAGAAATAGACGTCATCGTTTTGCAGATCCGCGCTGAAGAAACGCAGCTGTCGCCTTCTCAATTCGAGCTTAGAAATCAACGCAAACATAGAACAGATGGAAGATCACAGACGACGTCTTCTTATTTTTACACCCGGTTGGGCCTGGCAGTACCGAATCAATGGAACCTGAAGAGGTGTCCGTTATCGTCATTATTTTCCATTAGGGGCTGGTTAAAAGCTTCCGTCTTCCGCCGATACGGCGGTAAAACGAAACAGACGGTCATAAGTACAATATCTATGATTAGATGCAGGCGCATCGGTTTCCGTGCGTCCGTTTTGTTCGCATTATGGATTCGGTCATTGAATCGGAGTGGGCGCGTGTTTCTCATTGTTCGACGACGGGCATCTGCCCCGGCTCAACGCCCTACCCACCTCTCCTAGGTATATTTTCCAACCCCCAACAAATCATTCATGTCACGATCCAACTCTATGTTTAATACAATAATAATGACAGCGGTAACCACAGATCGATACTTCCACCTCGTTATAGAATATATGAAAATTCTACGACCCAACCGCTAAAGGAAGTGGAATCATTCAAATAAATCCCACCGTCGTAACGAACCTATCGGTGCTAAAAACGAAAATCCGATCGAGAGAGACGGCGCTCCGGCATGTCTGGAACCGGATCGGCGAGGAAGAAGAAGAAAAACGACTTTTCTCGTCTCGCACAGAGGTCCCCAATTAGAATAAATCTATGGTTTTTAAAACAAGATGACAGTCGCGCAACAAAGGAGCCAATTAAGAGAGACCTTGGCTATATTGTCAACCTCTTCGAAGACGCCTTATACAGACTTTATCGCATTGCCGAGCTCGCTTTTTCCGAGCCGCGGGCCGGCATTAATTTGCAGGAATTCTTCGACGGGCATCCATCGAAAACGAAAAAACCATCCCTATCTCGGTATGCGCCACCCCCAACAATGGACCGTATAATTTTTTTCGCTCATTTGAAACGTCGTAAATTTTTTTTGGGGCGTCGCCGCTTCACAACCCATTAACGCCTGGGACAGCTGTCGAAACCCTCGAATTTCGACGGTCCCACCAGGCCCATTCGAAGGACAAAAGGTTCCATTGTTGCCGATTCCAAGAACCACAGCTCCGTATCTACCTGGGGCCTTACCTGTGGGGGATTTATGTTTTCGAAGTTGTCGCCGTTAAATATCGATGGGGAGCTTCAAAGAAAAACGCCGGGGTCCTCGGATACACATTTTCTGAGATAACTTGTAAAAGTTTCCCCATACTCATCTGACCGCATACATAAAAAAATTCCACGCACCCCATCCTTCGAAACAACCCCTTTAAAAAATTCACGCACTCGAGTAGATCCGAAAATAAACACGGCCACCCCTCGCGCCGAGAAACCCATGAATTCAATAACACCCCATTATGACACCTAGAGAGCGCTAATTTTTTCCGAGTCAACAACGGCGGTGGTGCGGTGGATCCATTAAATTGCCGGATAAACACCCGGAGGGTTGAACTACGTTTTTATACAGACCTCGCCTTTGTTAACCGTCGCTGTGGGGGGTAAAAGATTGAAAAGAAACTAATTTGAAATTTTATATTGGCACCATTCTCAAAGTAAGCATAGATGACGGTTAAACGTCGGTAAACACGAAAAAATGACATAATCTATCCCTAACGAAATGGGATATGATAAACCCCCAGCTAATGCCCCCATATAGACGGTTTTCGTGCCCGAAACGTAAGTCTTTATCAGCCGACGAGAATAAATAGTCGTTCAGTATAAGTCATTTCATAAACACAAGAAATTATATAGCCGATTAAAAGCTTTCACAGGTCCCATAAAAAAAAAATTTAACGACCATTCGTCCAGATTGTGGAACCTTCACCACCAGAGGGCTCCCGTTTCTATGAACTCCACGGAAAAACGCCCATATCACACAGAAATAAACGAGGCTCCATCAGAAAACTAATTTCATCCATGATCCTTCAAAGCGCCACTCTATGATCTCCAAACGTCACCGGAAATTCGTGAAATTTATCGAACCATTCTACCAGTATAAACTCTAATCCGATTAGAGTTAAAAAGCAATTCTTCAGGCGAATGATTCACGCGACGTTCTCAAGTACCACAGAATGATAAATATCTCTTTAATGCACCCATCTTTCGATGTTCGAATCAAGTCTAATCGAATAATTCTCTCGGCGTTTTTACCGAGCCAGCATGTGAAAATCGAATACACTCACTTTTGAGGGGTCAAAGAACACATGAATCAGGGCAATTTCGAACCGGGATTGATGTATGGCACTGGAAAAACTTGTAAATAACTCAATACGTTCGAGCTCCAGGCGAAAACTATAATTCAGACTGAATAGCGACGGTTTGTTGATCTTGATTTATGGCATCAAACAGGGGAAGCCGGGTGATGTCATCGAATGATTTTGATCGGGAATTATTTTTTAATAATTCTATTCCATCGAATCTGAATGAGAGATGATTTTGTACCCACTTTTACAATTATTTCATTACGTTCAACATCTTCGCATCTGAACTATTGTAGAATTTATGTAGCTATCATGTTGTTAGAGAATTGTCGATCCAATGGACTCCTGGGTTATAATTTATAACGTCATCTTCGGCAAACGCTAATATTCCAGATCCACTTAACACAAACTACCTGAAAGAGTGAACAAACGTTTTTATGCACAAATTGGATAACCTATAATTACGCAACCAACATCGAACCATAAACCCAAGGACCACAGAGATTCGAGGGGTGTCCAACAATCCACGTCAATCATAATTGCAGATTTCTTCTTCGATGATGTCATCCTCGCATCTCGTTCGAAGACGATTTTTACCGTCTCTAGGGCTCCGAGACGAGTTGCGTCAGTAAATTAACTCTTGAATACTCCTCGAATCATTAATACGCGTCGCAACGGACCATCTGCATTTCAATACGCCAACCGGGAATAAATTTAAACGAGTCGAAGCTTTGTTCGAGAGTACAATTTTAGACGCGCGACGTATATGGAGCGTGTTTTTAATGAACGAAATATTTAATTAACCGACGGGAGATAGATCGTGTCTTAAATATCGACTACGATAAGACGGGATCGGTGTGCAATTAAGGCGTTACGGTGTTTGGTTGTTGGGTCGATTTAGTACCAGATTACGATCTGAAGATTATTTTTCTTATTAATGATTTCCATGTGTGGGATATGACTAGGGAGGTGTCACAAGCAGACATCGACGTACCAATTTCTAAAACGTGACCAAGGTCGTCGAACACAATATAAATTTCTCTGAGATTATTTCCACCTTGTTTGTCCAACATTCCAGTGTTACCAACCCACACGACAACGACATGCATTTTGTACACGTTTCATTCGCAATAAATCCACGGTTAAAATATCATAATCAACAATTCCTGTTAAGCCCTGAGCACACGGTTTTAGGCCCCCATCACACGTCCGAATCGCGTGGAACAACTCGAATCCGCATGTTTACAGAGCGACTTAATCATTAAACGTCTTGTCACAAGATAAACATTATAAAAGGACGTAATTATTTGTCGAACGCTACGTTTTTTCAGAGTTATTTCGAGCGTTTTGTCAACAGCGAGAGACTGGGTTTAATTGAAGGAGCTAACGACCATTCTGTTTCTTGTAGAATTCAAGAATTAATGGAACGAGATACCATCGTTCTCTATGACTTCCGTCTCTAATTGTTTGAGAACCATTCTGTGATTTCGAGAATATAGGAATTCATAGAAGGACACAAAAATCGAATTTGACATATGTTTATGTTTTTAATGTTTATATGTCATTTCGGACCATAGATTCGAATGATCTGTGTCCAGTATGATGATGAACATTTCGAAAACTGGATTCAGTGCCAATACAATAAAAATGAACGCGGTGCCTTTCCGGCTACACCGCCTGTTTATTTCTATTTTCTGGGACAAATAGATGGGAAATCCTTCTATTTGGGTCACACCAGTCGGCCGAATTTAATTGGACCAACGGGATTCCTGCCACGTTTCGCGAGAATGATGTCACCCAGAACTGAATCATACTTAATATGCGTCACGAGAGATATTTCGGGTCAAAATCGCCACGGAACGAAGAAAAGGAATTTAATATCTATGGACGACACGGTGGAAAATAAAACTCTATGGTCGATTAAGACGTCAACTCTTGTTGAAGGGGAAAATTGAGTGAATCCAAATCGAGATTTCACGTAATTGAACCTGCGGGAGTAATTCTGCACCCCTGCGGCTACGAACCCCTCCAGGGAGTGCCTTTCTCCCGGCGTATATCCAGTAACACGCAATGTTCCTTTTCAATCTCCGTCGTCGGGGCCGAGCCCATCCGCCTGACGTTTTAATTGACAGCGCGCGCGATAACGTCGAGAAGAAAAAGAAGAAGGGCGGTCACGGTTACGGGAAAAATCGCGGTCGCGTTCGAAAATCGTCGCAATTAGGGCGGTCGCGGAATCTTAATTTCGATTTACGACGCGAGCGATGACAGGCGATCAACCTGGATAATTAGCGATTAATAAGGTTGTTTCGCTTTGGAAGTGGTTACCCCTCGCGATTACGTTATTTAGAGCTGTTAATCGCTCAGGTTGGCAACATTGCGACAACACGGAGATGCATAGAGGTTGAGCACATTCCATAGAATCGTCTTATTTCGTCTTTATTTTTTTTTAGTCTCAATCGCGTTCTCATGGGACGATTTCTAGTTATTAGTGCACCCTCGTAGCGAACAACGTCGCTGACAGGTAGGAGATCCGCAGCGAGATATGCGCCTCTTCGAGTCTGAATGGCCAATTTGCGAAACAAACCACCGTGTATAATCGGGGTCCCGTACCGAGAACAGGTAAATTCGAAGACGTAAGCGGTTTCTCCGACTCGGAGGCACGTTTCGTGTAGTCAACGTCCCCGGTCGCATTTTTTCCGTTTGTCAATTCGAGATTCGATCCTCGGCACGTTCGTGAGACTCGCACGGTTTTACATTTTTCGCCAAGCGATATTCTTAAGGCGCGCATGCGTGTGGGTCTTCTTCTGGTAGTGGTGACTTTTCTTGTTTCGATGTGTTATCGATTCGGTAGCCGCCGTAAAACCGCTCGTACGACCCACGTGCCCACTTAAAAGTCTCTTATTGCCCCTCTACATTGTTCTATTTCTGTATGGCGGCGTGTTGAAAGACTCCGCCGTCGGCCCCGTCTCGTAACTCGACTTTCGAAGCCCACTCCACCACCCCCACGCTCTCGAAAGTGCACATGGGGAAGACGACTCGAGAGGAAATTAAAAAGCAATTCTTCAGGCGAATAATCCACGCGACGTTCTCAAGTAGGTAGTCGTTCTCGTTCAGTATAAGTCATTTCATGAACACAAGAGATTATATAACCGATTAAAAGCTTTCACAGGTCCCATTGAAAAAATTTAACGACCGTTTGTCGAGATTGTGAAACCTTCACCACCAGGGGGCTCCCGTTTCTATGGACTCCACGGAAAAACGCCCATATTACACAGAAATAAACGAAGGTCCATCAGAAAACTCATTTCATCGATGATCCTTCAAAACGTCACTCTATGATCTCCGAACGTCATCGAAAAACTCGAAAACATCTCAATTTCGATGAACAGGAAATTCGTGAAATTTATCGAACTCATTCGACCGGTATAATTTCCTCATAACATTAAAATCAAAAAGCAATTCTTTAGACGAATGATTCACGCGACGTTTTCAAGTATTACAAAATGATTAATATCTCTTTAATGCACCCATCTTTGGATGTTGGAATAAAGTCTAATCGAATAATTCTCTCGTCGTTTTTAACGAACCAGCATGTCAAAATCGAATACACTCACATGAACACATGAATCAGGGCAATTTCGAATCGGGATTGATGTATGGCACTGGAAAAACTTGTAAATAACTCAATACGTTCGAGCTCCAGGCGAAAACTATAATTCAGACTGAATAGTGACGGTTTGTTGATCTTGATTTATTGCGTCTAACAGTGGAAGCCGGGTGATATCATCGAATGATTTTGATCGGGAATTATTCTTTACTATTCCATCGAATCTGAATGAGAAATGATTGTGTACCCACTTCTACAATAATTTCATTACGTTCAACATCTTGGCATCTAAACTCTTGTAGAATTTATGTTGCAATCATGTTATTAGAGAATGGTCGATCTAATGCACTTCTGGGTTATAAGTTATAACGTCATATTCGACAAATGCGAATATTCCAGATCAAATCAACAAAAACTACCTGAAAGAATAAACAAACGTTTTCATCTACAAATTGGATAACCTACGACCAACAACATCGAACCATACACCGAAGGACCACAGAGATTCGAGGGGTGTCCAACAATCCCACCTCAATCGTAATTGCAGATTTCTTCTCCGATGATGTCATCCTCGGATCTCGTTCGAAGGCGATTTTTACCGTCTATAGGGCTCCGGGACGGTTTGAGTCAATAAATTAACTCTGTATACTCGTCGAATAGCCAGCTCTCGAAATTCGAGAGGAAAATCGACACGCTAAGTACTGTCTCATAAATATTGTAGGGTCAGATGAAAATTTTGACTTTTGACATTGAACGGGAAACGCAGGACCATAGAAGTTCCTGGAAG
This sequence comes from Aphidecta obliterata, assembly GCA_963966015.1. Lineage (NCBI taxonomy): Eukaryota > Metazoa > Arthropoda > Insecta > Coleoptera > Coccinellidae > Aphidecta > Aphidecta obliterata. The sequence goes on from OZ014431.1 coordinate 7,526,967, forward strand.
CCCACAGAATGCCGTCTTCTCCTCGGCGACTCCCGTTTGGTAGCGGTAATTTCCAAAGACACAAACTATCGAAGCTATCACGTATACATCTGGACGTTTTTCTCGAGAGGAAATAATATAAACGCTTCCATCTCGTTTTTACAGTTTTATCGATCCTATAATAAAGGATTGCGACCGCTGCTCGTCGGGGGGGCTTTCTAATCTAAAGGTCGCCACACCGGTCACGACTTGTCCTACATAGTACCCAGTTTAGAAGAATCCTGTAAATTTAGTTTAGAAAATATTAGATAAAAATTATCAAAAGCACTGCCGTAAAGTCAGGAGCTTTTGAGCACTCGTTCGTCCACATTGTAGGTAGATTCGCATTTTTCAGTTTTTGAAACCAATTGAAGAAATTTTTGACAGCTGTCAAAATAATGACAGCAGCTCTTTGTCAATTATGCCGAATCAGCTGTTAGAGATATATAAGGATTTTTTGTTCAATAATTCGTTGGAATTCCAAATGTTTCTGGTCATGCAATCTGAACAAAATGTAGCTTGAATATATCATTCTCCATTAAAATATAAAATTATGTCACGATCGAATCCGTAGTTTTGAAATTATCGAGAAATCTAATTTTCAAACTACCATATTTACGGAACCCCTGGTCTAATTTTGCCCAATAATGAACTTAACCGCGGCATTCGAGATTCGAACCTACCCTGAAAATTTCTATCGAGTTTTTAGGTCTTTCCGTTCGAAAGTTATAATTTTCTATGGTTTCTATGGTTCTGGTCGAGCGATCTGGACAAAATTTCGCACGTAGCTCAATATCCATCTCAGTGTGGGATTTCATTCCGATCGAATGAGTAGTTTCGAAGTTATAAGGCAGAAAAAATTTCGAACCGCCATATTTAAAGAACCTCTGGTCGAATTTTACCCAATATCCAACTCGATCGCGGCATTCGAGATTCAAACCTACCTTGAAAATTTTAAGTATTTAGGTCGTTCCGTTCGAAAGTTTAATTTTCTATGGTTTCTGTGCTTCTATGGTCATGCGATCTGGACAAAATTTCGCTTGTTGCTTGAACAAGTAATTCTCCATCTGAGTACAAAATTTCATCTCTCTTTAAGACAGATCAGTCGAGAATATTGAATTATTTAGATAATTCCTAATACAGACATACCCGATCGGACGAATCCGAGCGCGGGTGCCGACCTTTAGCCGTTCGAACGAAATCGCCCGGTGCAGTTAGAGAGAGAGTAAACGGGTGTAGGCGGACTAGTCGATTACGGACAAAATAATATGTGGGAATAATCAACCGGCGAATGCAATGGACAGAAACGTTATCGCGCGAAGAAAAATTCGAAACACCTGGCGACAAAAATGCCGAAAAAGGCGTCGAAAACGGCTTAGATCCGAATCGGACGCGACCACCGAGCGGAAAAACACGAAAATGTCTATGGGCGTCACAGAAAAAAATTGACGGCTGGGTTCCATTAACTCTGGCATGTGCGTAATCAAATAGATCCTTTTATTGTTACTGTGTTTATTTCGAGATACTCTTCGGGATTTGTCGCATCATTTCTAAAATTAAACGACCGGCATCAAGAGAGAATCTGGGTCATATGCAATGTACACAGTTTATTAGTTCTATTAGCTTTTATGAGCGTCTATTTTCGCGCAAATAATAATTCGAACCGCGTAGAGCATTTCCGGAACCCACCCCTGCACGATCTACTTAAAACCACTCCAACGAAAAAAAGAACGTTCACAGAACAATCTATTGTCCCCCTTCGACCGTTAAGAACCAGCCGAGTTCAACACCTATTATCTTATCTACAAAGTGTCCGTGTTAAAGCGCTCGACTGTTAAATATTCACTACCTACCAGTAACGAGAAGTAATTTCGATTTTGCGTACATTCGAGATAACACCCAAGATCATCGACGCGAATACGGAACGTAGCCGTTTCGAAGAACTCACGATTCACGGAACTTCAAAATTCGCGATCTGTGAATCATAAGCGGGCACCATAGAGCGAGCTTAGAAAATACCAAGAACGTCAGTTGATTCACTCGATGACATCATAGAGATAAATCTCTCACTCCATTTAATAAATCCTGGCATTTCACCCCGAAAGTGTTTTGACAACCTGACAGGCCACAATCTGCTTCCGAGCGATCATCGCGGCCTACTTGTAAACCCCGAAGTGAGATACGTCCTATTTTTGTACGCCGTGACATTAATTAGGTCCTAAATGTCACGGTAGCACAAGTCACGGTTCAAAGAGTGACGGCAGGTCACGGAAAGGTCTTGTAGATATTTTATCTATGGTTTGACGCTTTCGAGTAATATTGATTGTTTAGATGCGACCCAATTCTGGAATAGATAAATTCACAAATAATTTTCCACCATTCTTGATCCCAGTTAACGAACCGAACGCACCCTCGTGCATTATTCATGAACCGCATTCAGCGCGGTAATTTATTCCGATAAACGGAATGGTATCAAATGGCCTTATACGCGGGGACGATTAGCATAAAGAATCCAGAATTTGATGCACTTGTTCGATCCAGATGATTTATACGAGCCAATCGGAACACTCGAGCTGGTATAGCTAATAACGAAGATTTATAGGTTGTGCTCCGATTTTTTCGAGCCTCCGGTAGTCGAACTGGTCGCTCTTAATGATCCCCGTTTCTTTTCTATGCTCGCGAGGCGCTTTCCAGATCGCATACAAGATGGGAATTCGCGATTAAAAGCCAGATGGCGTCCGCGAATAACCAACTTAATGACACTGGATATGCAATCTGTGGTATTCAAAAATTGACAACTCAATAGCCACAGAAAATCTTCTAACAAGATCTGTGGGAGGAGACACGTTATACCGTGAGAGATTAATAAACAAAGGAACACGTTGGCCCTTTGTCTCAAACTCACTCATTCTGTTTGTGCCGAACAAACGAGAAAGGTCAACAGCTATAAACGCAAACCGACAAACATTCCCAGGCCGGAATGAACATGTTCTCTCACACGATAAGGCCTTGAATGGACCATTCCCAGGAGAATAAGACGTCGCCTTGTTGCTCGAGATATGAACACGGTGCGAATAATCTCGATAAGAGACACAGAGGACGTGAACTCAGCAATTATGACGTTTTCTTACCACAAAAAATTACGAATTCTATGATCCTCCTCTAACAACTCATGGATTGAGTCGTCAATGAAATCGCCAATTCAAATCTGCATCCACAAACACAATTGAAACAGTTGTAACCGAACCGCTAATAGGAGTTCGTTTATCCCATCGTGGTCTGTGTAAAAAATGTTCATTCATTGTCTGGCTCCGCAGCGAATTTAAGGCTATCGCAGGTTCAAGGTTAACACGACCGGTCTATATTCAGGGCAGGTTGATCTGAATATTGCAATTTGTAAGGCTCTATTTTAACAAGAAGTTATACTGAGCAGAAATGATCTTTCAATGGATTTAAAATAACATAGGTTGGCCAAAAGATCTAGAAAAAGAAATTCATAGAACAATCTCCAACCACTACGTCGCCCGCTTTTCTTCTATGCGTGTTTTCCATCAATTCGATATCGGTCCATAACCTCCAAAAGGTTGGTCTACCTGAATAATTCTCGACCATCCTCCAAATCCTACGGGGGAATAATGAAAAATATAAAACAAAGCCTCAACCCCTTCAAGGCCATAACTCACACCCGAGAAATAAAAACCGATAATACGTCCAGACCACCCACAGGTACAAATAGAAGACCACAATGCCGTGGTGTGACCCAAGAACCTGTGTTTATTTACATTTCGATACGAGATCGCCGACTCCACGGTTTGGGGCCTATCATGGCGATTATTCAAAAGGTGCCTTCGGAAATCTCGACAACTCAATTCGAGAATAAAAACAAATCAAGGCGATTCATGAGGACTTTGCCCCTTCATTATAGACCATAAAACAACCTGTATAGGAAAAAACTGTATGATATCGTGATAAATTATGAAGAGTGTAAACTGGTGCAGAATACTCGAAAACCGTTCACATATAAGATATGAGTGAGCTTTTCCAAGATTCATCTGACAATTTTCAAGGTTTGGAAAACAAACTGAAACAGTCAGAGAAATAAAGTATTGAGATAAGCAAGTTACGTCAAGAAAAACCATATGAAGTAATCCAACCAAAAATCATCGATACTGACCTTAAAATAAATATTTCCTCATAAACGAAATGAACACAAACAAACCTTCAGTTTATTTCAGTTAATGATAGATTTATAAACTTCTTTCGTGTTCACATACGTCCCGGTATATCCGGGAAGTAAAACGAATAAATCAACATTTACTAGAGCGAATTTCGTCTATAAAATAAACACCAGCAATAAAACTTCGTAAGAGAGTTGTAAAAAGTTAGGTTAAAATTCGAAGTTCAATAAAAACACTCACCATTTTTTCCCATCAGAAGTTTCGTGTTGAGCCACACTAAATCCAAAATAGGAACCGGGCAGTTCCGACCATTTCACTATGGGTTCCCTCGTTTCGATGTTGAAACAATCGGAAACGTTGAACATAACCAGAGTCAAGAAAACGCAGAAAACACCCTTTCCAACAACAATGTTCGAACTATCGAAAAACCACTTCATTTCTACGAGAAATAATCTAATGAACGCAGACTACTCGTTAATTGATCATCTATTATCCTCCAATAACTCGCATAATTTTCACGATCTACCGCTCCATGCGTTCGTATTTACATAAATAAACTATTCGGGAAATACGCGGAGCGCACTATTCCACCCATATACGACCAGCACGAATGCGAGTAAGTTAGTGAGTTGTCAAAACATTCAAAAATACCCGTTCGAATGTTTCGGATTTACGCGAAGCGGCGGAAATACACGAAGACGTTCGTATTTCCCAGTTTATACGTTTAAGTTTCTATGCAACCCAAGATACATAATATTCTGTGCGTTTTGACGCAACCGTAAATACACAACAATGTAATTTGTGTGATCTCTTTGGGAAAAATTACGCACCGCTAGATGGCGCTGAAAATCACAAAATGTCGGGCCGAGAGGTGATCAATATTATTCCGTCATTTGTGTCTTTCATAACAAGTAAATCAAATATTTTTTATAAGATTGCGGAATTAATAATAATGCCAGTGGAAGTCGAGATAACCACTTCGGACATTTTTGATTATGTGGGTGAACGTGAATGTGATGGCAAATGACCACTATATTATAGAAAATTATTGAACTTACGATGAAAAAATCATCTTTCAGGAACTGCTCGCTGCAAACTAACATATTCTTTGAGATGCGTTTCCCAATCTTTAAGATTGTCTGCCATTTTTTAACTGCCTTGGGATTCAACGGGAATTTATGCCAAGAAATTTCAGAAGAACTATGTGATGAGCATTGAGGAACAGAGCACATTTTTCGTGATCTTATTGCCACATTACCTCTTACAATCCGCTGAATTTTCAGCTGATTAGTTTATTTGAAACAATTGTCCATAAATTATCATCTAAATATATTACTTTCGATACATAAATTACTTAAAATCATACAAATATTTCACACTTTTCCCATATAAACACACACACACGTTAGTTTGTTGTTCACCTCTCGAGTATTTCAAACGATTAAAAGTAGATGTCGCCCACTCCGTGATTCTTCCCTATAAACATGTAGATTTCTTCGATTACTAGATCCAAGCGCCATCTGCATTTTTTCACAATTTATTGTTTCGGCTCAAAAATTATATCAATGGAATCTGAATACATTTTCAACTTCAACACTAGCTCATAAGAAAAGTTATTCAGTGATAACTTGTTTGTTTTAAGCTTCGAGTACAGATGCCACTATTTAATTATCGAAACGCTGAATGAATATTTATCGAATGCAATGATAACAAAATTATATAATTAGTGAAAAGTAAATTGCTGTGATAAATTGAAGTTAGTTGACTCTTAGACTCAAACTCGGTCATAGACGAACAGATTCAAATATATCACTGTAATGGATCGGGCCTAGATTAACATCCTACGAATGAGGGAACTTCATATAATACCGATTTCAGAGTAGATTAAAAGAACACGGTCGAATATTCTGAACACGGTCAAATAACTCCGTGATCTTTATTTCTTTACACCGTGATTCTATTCGATGGTTTTTGGAGGTTATAGGAAAAAGGATTACTTTTTTGAACTTCTTGAGCACAAGGTAGTTAGTTGGCTCTCATATTTGATATACACAAAGCAAGAACACTGGTAAGGTTGTTAAGCATTAGTCGTAGAATTCAGCAAATTTACGAAACCAAAGGTTTCCATTATCCCTAGTATATTATTAGAGCTTTCTTTGATAATCGTATGCAAGTAAGTTCCATTGATTATTATTTATTCTTGATTGTTGTCTATACTGGTACTATTTCTCCATTTAATATTTATTACGTATTTGTGCTTGTGATATTTATTCATATTTCAGGTACTTGTGTACCCCCAGTCAATACCACTATTTCAATTCTCCCACTTGGGAAACTTGGTAGATGGTTCATTAATATGTTGGATTCTTGAAACTTAATTGGAGAGATAAGTGCCTGCTAAACATAATGACGCGGTATAGAGATTCCCCCATGGGAGATATATCAAGAATTGTACCTCTTTGCATCTAAGTAGCGTTGAACCTTCCCACCTGTAGAGCACTTAACACTGCTCGAACTTGCAGGCTTCCCTGAATTTATTTCACTGAGATTACAGACTGTCGAGATGGTCTCGGTCCCTACTGGCCCTTACCTCATTTATTATTTAGTCATTAAGGGGATAGAGAATGCAATTCTGGAATAATCTTTCCTTTGTACCGTTCAAGTTGTTGGTGTGGACGTAGCACATATCATTCTGAAGGAAAGTCCCTCTTGAATCCAACCCTTTTCTGTGTATATTGTTATTTAGTGAACAGTTTTTCACTTACGATACATGATCTTTGCATCCACCATTTGTGATATCTTTTACCATTAATGCTATCTATTCTACAGAAAGGGTTTTCTCGTTCTGTAGTATCTATTTTTGATTGTGATATATTTCCCCATTGCTCTCTATGACTGACGTTTGATTTTGATATATTTTAATACTCTCATTATTACCTGATTTTGATATATTTAAATACTCTCATTATTACTTGATTTTGATACATTTTACCACTCTCATTATTACTTGATGTTGATATATTTTACCACTTGATTTTGATATATTCTACTATTCTCATAATTATTTACCATTTTATTATTTGCCTCTGTTTAGGAATATTCTTTACTTGTGAATGAGACAAGGAGAGAGGTTGTTTTTTTTCTTCCCCTTGGGGTTGCTTTTTTTTTACCTTTTGGCACTCTGAAATAAACTTGTTATTTTCATATTTTGAGTGCTAAAAATATTGTGTTTTAATTGTCTCAGACTTCCCGATAAATTTCCCTAGTACGATGAGAAGGTCCTGTGGTTTCTACGAAATGTAGAGTCCTACCTAGATTGATCACTGCGCTGGCCAAAAATAGTTAAGATTAGTTTGCGATCCCGCGTGTTCGTATATTGAAAGTGTTCTGAACTCTCGTTCAGATAAAATAGTCGGTATTTAAAACTGCAAAACTTTACATCACTTTCGATACATAATGACTTGGAATCATACAAATATTTCACACTATCCCCATACAAACACACACACGTTAGTTTGTTGTTCACCTCTCGGGTATTTCAAACGATTAAAAGTAGATGTCGCCCACTTCCCTATAAATAATTCCCTGCATTACAGTTTTCGTATCCATAGTCGAAGATTCGCCCTTTACTCACTAGAGGGCGGAGAATTTATTCGGGAGTTCTCTATGTTGGTGAATTTTTTTCGAGTTCATGTAGTGCAGTAAAGGTGAAATTAGGTAATAATAAATTGAATCCATTTCATTGTGTTATACGACCCAAAGATTAGATTGATTACTCTTCGATAAGACTAACTTCAACCATATATTCTATGACTGAATTTCTCTTCATTAAATGTTTGAGTAAATTGGTATTTAATGGATAATAAAAATTTCCTTTCGTATCTGCTAAGACAAATTGAAGTTTTTCGATCGTGGAACGAGATAAAAAAAAAACACGAGATCCTGAGATGTTCATTCACAAGGACCCTGTGCTTCTTTGGTGGGCTCTTTAATGACTCATAGGGAGAGCATTCCTAGCATTTTTCAAGGGTCCGTTGCTTGTTTAGTTTAGCCGGCAATAATTAAGTGGTGACGGCGCTTGTTGCTAGGGTTTACACCGTGTTGTCAATGGTCTCATATACAGGTTCAAAAAGGTAATAGTGAAGATCTACCGGAGATAAAGAATGCTACCTGTGTACGGATGAGAATGAACAATTCGATACGATCTTTTTATCCACTTCTCGTCGGCGGAACTGAGGAATTCCTCATATGGATAATATATAAAGGGTTCGATTCCCGGGAAAGAAAATTAGAATTTTGGAAATTTTTCATTTTCACTTTATTATGGTGGTTCTAGTATGAAAAGTGTTTGATGAATTTCCTGAAATTTTCAATTATTATCCTCACACAGTTTTCGTGAAGGATTTCTATGGAAACCGTTGAAAATCGAAGAATGCACCTGCGCTCTCTCGAAATACCACACATCAAACCGAATTATCTCGGATACGCTCAGAAAGTGCGCTTAAGTGGGTACACTACTTAAGTCAGCCGCCTCTACCTCGCTTCAGCGACAAGGTGGGAGACAAATATCTTCATCTTGCTCCTTCCTCGCAGTCTGGAAACCAATTCCAGTGCAAACCGTCGCGCGTCGAGCACGTCGTACAGTGTTTTCTCCAAAAAATCGCAGTGTGTGTTCCCAGCTTCCCGGAAAATTCGGAAAGGGCGTTTCGTCGTTCCGCAGAGTGTTATCATCAGGAAACGAACGTTCAGCGACGGCCTTAGAGGTAGGTCGATCGGTAAATATTCAGAGTCGCCGGAGGCGATAGATTTGTTGGTATGCATAATAACCAACAGGTTGTTTATTCGTAGTGATATGTGAGGAATTTTGAATACTACTTGGCACGACGTATTCACTCTTATAGCAATTTAAATCTTTTGGTGAAGTTCCAATTTTTGAAACTTTTCCCATTTTTTTTTGTGGAAAGCTCCCGGAAAAAAATTACCTTCAACGTTTCGAAAAATATAGAATCCAAAAATAGGAAAATATGAAATCTAAGTCGTGTTCTAAAGCTCATTGAGAAACTGATCCATGAATTTTAAAGGTTGAAAATCAGATGGGGAAAAATCACGTACCGCTAGATGGCGCTTGAAATCACAAGATGTTGGGCTTAATGGTAGTCAAAATTATTCTGTCATTTCTGTCTTTCATAACAAGTAAATCAAATATTTTTTATCAGATTGCGGAATCAATATAAATGCCTGTGAAAGTCGAGATAACACCTTTGGACATTTTTGATTATGTGGGTGAACGTGAATGTGATAGCAAATGACCACTATATAATAGAAAATTATTGAACTTACGATAAAAAAAATCATCTTTCAGGAAGTGCTTGCTGCAAATTAACAACTTCTTTGAGACACGTTTTCCAATCTTCAAGATTGTCTGCCATTTTTTAACTGACTTGGGATTCAACGGGAATTTATGCAAAAAAAATTCAGAAGTACTATGTGATGAGCATTGAGGAACATAGCACATTTTTCGTGATCTTATTCCCATATTACCTCTTACAATCCGCTGCATTTTCAGCTCGTATACAGTTCATTTGAAACAATTGTCCATAAATTATCATCTAAATATATCACTTTCGATACATAAATTACTCAAAATCATACAAATATTCACACTTTTCCCATATAAACACACACACGTAAGTTCGTTGTTCACCATTCGGCTATTTCAAAGAATTAAAAGTAGATGTCGCCCACTCCCTGATTCTTCCCTACAATTTTCTCCCCGATCCGAATGCCCGAGTTCGAGTCTCAGCAACATCCGAAATTTTTTGCGACGAGAAAGTCTAATGCTACCAAAATAACCCATAATCTCAATAAAGATGTAACAATCTTCAACTTAGTAATTTTTCAGAGTTACCATGAGGAAAATTCTAGCCTTTGGCGTTGTCCTCACGCTTGCAATTTCCTTAGGCTTCGTCTACACCTGCAACGAAGCCGTGTGTGGTAGTGTCGTCAGCAAATGCCTGCTAACCCAGTCCTGCAACTGCGAGCTGACCAACTGCACATGTTGCAAGGACTGCTTCAACTGCCTCAGTTATCTCTTCAGCGAATGCTGCTCCTGCGTCGGTAAGTGAAAAAAAAATTTTTATATTTCTCTATGTCGCTTCATCATCTGATTTAACAGACAAGTGTCCCACCAACACGGACCAGACCACCAAGAAACCCAACCTCATCGAGTCCTACGTCGAAGATTTCCTAGAACCCGTACCTGGATTATTCCAGGCCCTAACGGAGAAGGCCGACGATCAAAATAGATGGATCAGCGTGACTTACCCGATTGATTTTGAGGTTACCGAATACACGCCCAAGAAGCTCATCAAAGTGCACATGAGTAAGTATTTCAAAGTTTCGAAATATAAATTTGAGAGGTAAAGAAGAAGAATTCGGTAAGAACATAACATTTTACTTGAAGTGTTAAAAAGGCTTTACGGAAATACTGATCGAGTTGACACGATCACAGATCCTCCTGAAATTGACATCAGTCACAGAAGAAGTATCCGGTATCAAATTAATCTGGCTAGAAAAATGTTCAATGATCTCGCTTACCCTCCAAAGTTCAGTAGAATGTTCAGAAAAATAGTAAAGTAAATTATCCAGTCGTTCGAGAATTGATACTTAAAAGTTGATATCATTCCGACACTGAACCCATAGATAGATGGAATATAAAATAAAATATTTCATTATCTATGACTGAACCGTAAAAAGCTGATCAGTGATCTAAACCGGGAACAGTTCAGTTCAGTTCAGTTTCCTCAAAGCCCCTACGAAAGTGATCGAGGTGAAATCTTCGAATTAGGCGTTTACCAGTGAATGCCCGAAATTGTATTAGTTTTCTTGTAGACAGATCCTTACTACTCGACTTACCCGTCAACAACCCGGTACAGAGTCCTATATTGGTTACAGAGACGAGCGAGCAGGACGTCATCCCGAAAACGGATATTCTCACCCTGAACTGTACGGTGGCTTTCATGTCTCAATGCATGAGCAACGCGAAATGCAAGTCCACCTGTATAACGATGGGCGCCACGAGTTACAGGTGGTTCCACGACGCCTGTTGCGAGTGCATCGGGGAGAACTGCATAAATTACGGGATCAACGAGAGTAGGTGAGTTCGTCCGCCGTTTAGTGTAGTTCGGAGGAGGAACTGTTGATTGTTTCGTTTTGCAGGTGCAAAGACTGTCCAATGGATAGTTCTCAAGATGGTATGTTAGAAGACGAGGAACCCGATTATCCTGACGATGACGAGGCCAACGAAACTAGCGTCAACGACGAGAACGACTGAGATTGAAAGGACCTGAACTGAACAGAGGTCATCAATCTATGTTGCCCCTAAGACTTTGTAAATATAATCAGAACCAAGTTGATAGACGAATGAATGGAGGCTTCTAGAAAGCATATTGATTGTTGAGAATTGGTTGTAAGTTTAGGAACTTATTGTTGAAAAAATAAAATATGATATAACATTAAATAAATTCTGTATGGAAATACATATTTCGAATATTAACTGTGTATATTGATTTAGTGTTTTAGTAAAATTAAAATGTAGAATGATTTGTTTCAATCCAACCTTCAGACATGTTTATTCCTGAATTTTTCCGATTTCATGTTTAAATAATATATGTACATGAATTTTAGGACATTGGATTACACAACTATGAGTGAACGGAGTTCCAGTACTAGAAAAAAAAACACACAACTGTAATTGTTGTCTTCAATTGCTCCAAGAAAAATCAAATCATAATTTCCATAAATTTCATAATAAAGATTCCTCAGCAGTTTGAGTCACTAATGCCTTTGGCATATTGTCTCTCACTCAAATAGTGCTCCATTTTTCCTGTCGAATTATTATCAATTTCGATATAATTGAAATTGAAAACACCAATTTTTTCACCTAAAATCAATAAACTTGACACTACACTATCAATAATCCAATCATTCACTGAAAAGTCTTCACATAAAACATAAAATCGAAGGAAAATCAACTAGAATGACCAGTTTCACCTCAATAAATCCCGAAAAGGTACTCGTTTTCCTCCATGCTTGTCTACATTTCGCAGCGCCCTCATCGTTCGTTGGAATGGCGAATACTAGGATTTCTATTTTCTATGCATCTCTCAACAACTGATCCTTGAATCAAATTCGCTAGTTCTCCACTACTCCACTAGATGGAGTCAAAAATCAGCTGTTCTATTGAAATACGAAAACCACGGTTAAAGTTTATACCAGAAAACAAATTATCCGAACTACTCACAATTCTATCATTGTATACGCTCAATGAGTTGGTGATCAGATTTGTAACAATTTTAAGAGTAAATCGTCATCCACGTAACAACCACAATGGATTCTTTGAAACAATACCTTGAAATCCAAAGGATAGAGAATGAAAATGTGAGGGAAGAAATATCAACGAAATTAGAAGAACTCCTTCAGGTAAATATGTCAAGAAATAAATTCTCCTACCACTGTCTCTACGGAACATTTTTCAGCCTTTGGATATCCCCATGTCTACATCGAAGAAAAGCCCAACCAAATACAGCAATTACATATCTGAACTCTGCCAGTTCGAACAAAAAATCAATCACAAATTGACTGAAATCAATTACGAACTGAAGAAGTTCAAAATGCATAATAAATATCCCGTATATGTACCTCCACCAATCGAAAACCCAACTTCGGATGATTCTTTTGATGATATCGAAACGTTGAAAGCAAATTCTAGTAGATTAATTTCGAAATTGAATAGGCTAGGGATGAAACAAGAAGAAATGGATACCAAAATTGTCTACAACGACCAAAATGAAGATTCTCTGATAGATTTTGAATGCAAATTTCGAGAAATCCTAGATCAGATTACTATAACGGAATCTGAAAGTAATGAACTGGATGAGGATATAAGATGCCAGAAACAATTAGATAACTTTGATATTGCTCCAAGTTTGAACGAGAGAAAAATTTTGGAAACTTGCGTTCCTAAACCTGAGGTTGACGTAAAGAGAGAATATGATTTAAATAGTGAATTAATTGACCTAGAAGAACATAAACATATGGAAATAATTGAAAATACTTCAGATTCCAAACCTGAAGACGTGGTCGTAAAGACTGAAGCGGCCGGGTCAGATATATTGCAAATTATGTGGAAAAACGTCATGGAACTGGGTTCGACCTCCTATAAGGACCGGGAAGTCCCTGAAATACCTATGGAGAATAACCGAGCTGAGAATAAAATCAACGATGATAAATCGGAATCAGAAAGTGCCAAAAGTAGTGACTACAGTTCTGAAAGTGACTCTGGAGTTCTGCCGGGCACCGACTCCACCCAAAAAATCGGAGAAGAAAATCTTGTTGGTGGACTGGAAGAGAAAAGGAACTTATGCGATACCACTAAGAAAAACTTTTTGGAACTGTTGAAAGCGAACAATAATATCAATTGTACCGTTGAAAAATTTATGGAGATCGATGGTCTGGAGGATATCAAGGATTCATTGGAAATGGATTCTAATAATTGCAAGAAGAAAGAAGCGATTAGTGGTGAGTTTAGGAATGTTTTAATGTTGACACAGAAATTAACGAAATGAAAAAACCCTAAATATTCGATGAAAATTTATTTTTTGTTTCGTTTTCATCTCGAAAGAGCCGGAGCCCGAAAGTTCTAAACCTTCCTTTAGTGCCGAAGAAAAAATAAGAAAATTGGGACTCGAAGACCGCCAGACGTTATTCGAGAAGACCAGGAAATGTGCAGTGTTGCCAGACCTTCGTTTGAGACCGGACGAGTCTTCCGTTTCAGATACTGAAAAATTGAAACAAATTAAAAAAAATAAGAACACATTTGGTGAGATTTCATTGGATCAACTACATGTCCACAACGAATGATGCTAAAACGGCATTCGCTCATCTTCCGAATTCTTTAACGAGGCAACTTTTTTGCAGAAATCACCGAGAGCATCGTGCCCAGCCTTAATATGGGGTGCGTTTTCAGCCACGTGGAATCGCCGTCTGAATTCTACCTACACCTGGACACGGAAGAATCGAAACTGATCGATAGGTGAGACAATCCACTGTCCTAATCCCCAGTTTTTCAATATTCGACTTTTCCAGTTTGAACGACCTGATAACCGAAAAATACAGGAAGACCAAAACGCCGTATTGTTCGAAAGTCGAGGCTTCCGAAGACATCGGGAGGTTCTGCTGCGCCTACGTCAAGGACGATAAGATGTATTACAGGGTGGAAGTCGTGGATTGGATTTTTGTAATTGTATTCTCGAAGGTGATCTCCAAGATGTTCATCCGGTATTTTTCAGGGAAAGGCCGATAAGCTCGTTCTGGTTCAACTGGTCGATTACGGGAACCACGTCTACGTTCATTATAAGAATTTGAGGCCGCTCACTGCGGAGTTTTGTGTGTTGCCGAAACTTGCCGTTAGGTGTTACTTTCCTCTTGTAAGTGTAACGTTATTTGTATTTATGGATTAATTACTTTTCGATTTTTCAAGTTGTATCCACGGGGTTCTGTGAAAAACCACCTGTTGACTGAATGGCCCAGGTCGAGCACGGAAGCTCTTTTCGAACTGAGCGGTTTGAGTATGGAACACAGGAAGGCTTTCTTCAAGATAAGTTACGTAGAGGCTGAAAGGTGAATATTTTTCTCGTTACGTATCTTTTAGGAATCCAGGAGGGATAGTCCATGAAATTCAAATCAAATTTTAGAAAATGCCTCGTGTAAGACTTTGATAAATTTTTATTGTTTTTATGTCCATTATTCTTGAAGATTTCAAATTCAAATTTTTTTACATCTAGCAAATTTTGAATTATGATCAAAAATATTGATAATTTGAATAACTGTACTTTTTTTCGTTTAAGCAACGAGGTTGGCATCGAAATGTACCAAGCAGACGGAGGGAGACCGAACATGATCGGACAACTATTGATAGATCTAGGACACGCCGTTCAGATTATTTTACCACAAGACGGTGAGAAACTCCAACTTTGACACATTTCCCGACTGTTCCTCCTTTTCTCCTTCGTAGATCCGATGGGTATCATGATCGACGAAGAGGAAATAAAGAACTTGGAAAAATGCGATAACATCAACGAAGTCATCCTGGGTTACGACCCGAAAGACGAGGCTAGGATTTGTAAACTTACCAAACATGACGGTGGCAGGTGTTTCAAGCGAACGTGCAAGTTGGAACATGCTAAATTCAGCAGAGGTATGAGAAATACTGGATTTTTTTTTCTTATGATGTTGAAATTGTCTTTTGGATAGGTGGATTCACAACCGACCGAACTCTGACATACGCAGAGGCAATTAATGATTTGAGAATGCCAAAGCTGGATGATTTAATTGCAATAAGATTTACAACGTTCCTCGAGGCTACTCGGTTTTATGTGAATCTTCATTGTTTTGGTGGGTACTTTCGTTATGTTACTGTTTCGTTTTTCTCGTGAAATGATTCGTGCTATCTTCTTGGAACCATAGTGATTTATTTTGCAGTTGAAGATTTGAGACATCTGGAATTAATTATGAACGATCCAGTAAATGTCAGTAATTTCGAACGATACAAAATATTGCCGGCCCATGGTGAAATCGTTCTAGTCAAACATTGGCACAAGAGATGGCTGAGAGCGAAAGTTAGACATCATCTGTTTAACGAAGATGGCAAATGTACAGTTCAAGTAAGTGTTCACTAATTAATGACATCTTTTTTGAATCTAAAACGTTGAGATCTAACCTAACCTAATTTTAGGTTTTCATGGTTGACTATGGAGATGTAATAGATGTCGGTTTAGATAACATCAGAAAAATCAAAACAGAACATTTGACTCTCCCATTTCAGGTGAGTGAAAAATAAATTATTGCTTGAAACAGATCTATCAATGAACTTATTGAAATTGAACAATTCAACGCAGATTGATGAACTTCTCAATTTTTCTGTATTTCTCACTCTATTTCCTAACCATATTCTTCCGCAGACTTTCACTAGTTTACTACGACTATCCAAAATTCTTGTGCTCACTGAAACTACCGATCATGAAAGTCCATCAAATCATACAAAATCAATCGGGATGATTTCTCGAAAGGTCTTCGTAAAGAATCTCCACTCATCATTCACCCATTCACCGTTTCTCCTTTTATTGATCACACTCAAGATTTTTTTTCCCAATTTAAGAAATAATATTGTAAATATTATACCATTTTAGAATCCTCATTGAAAGTGCTAACAAAAGATCTGTAGCAAGAGAAGTTCAAAAATCCTCACATGGTCGGCATTTTCTCGAATAAAAGAAAATGCAATAATATAATTCGAAAAATACACGACTTTTTAATATTTTTCTGATGACTTTTATGACTTAGTCCGATTCTGGCTTGACGTTGACTTCTGTATACATTTTTTTGATCATCTTATTTTTGAGAATTTTATTTTAAAGAATATCCCTAAATTTACAGGCAGTAGAATGTATGTTAAATCAGTACAAGGATAGCAAGCAGTGTAGCGAGAAAGTAATGAACCGATTCTTTTACGAGAATATGGCTTATAGAAACTTCTCCGCCAAAGTCAAGTAAGTATAAGTATATTGAGAGATTTTCATTGTACATCTTAATCCCTTTTATTTTCGAAAAATTGGTCAATTAAAACAGTATAAGTAAAAAGTATTATCGCAGAAAGCCCTAATCAACATTGAACTGGTAACATTTTATTTTTGAGGTCATAATGCTTGTTGCTTTCTAATACTAATTGTACAACTCCAGCTTGCTGTAACATATTAACCTTGTTTCAGGGCTGTCGGCGACATGCAATTATGCTTAGACATATTCTTCAAGGATAAAAATCTCGGAGACATTCTTGTCGATTACGGCTTCTTGATGAAGGTCGAGGAACAAATTATTTTCCCCCATACGAAAAGTATGATCATTCCAGGTTGATACGAAAATATTCCGCCCATGCAAAACTTTATATGTGATATTATTGTAAGAATCAACGGTTGAGTTTTTTATATTTCTAAGTCATAAATTTTCATTTTTGTATTTTGGAATAAATATAATTTTCTATGTTTCTTATTTTTCAATTCTTTCGAGAAACAGTGTCTTCGATGTATGATGAATTTTCGAAGATGTTTTTCCAGAATAATTTTCCTTATGAATTCTGCGAAAACCGCTAGAGAATCAAGTTTTACAGCGTTGTTAAACATTATTCATAATATGAAAAAAGAAATAAAAGGCACTGCCGTGAAGTCAGGAGCTTTTGAGCGCTCGTTCATCCACCTTGTAGGTAGATTTGCATTTTCAAGTTCTAGAAATCAATTAAAGAAATTCTTGACAGCCGTCAAAAAAATGACTTTTTGTCAATTATGCCGAATCAGCTGTTACAGAAATATAAGGATTTTTTATTCGATAATTCGTTGGAATTTAAAATGGTTCTGATTATGCGATCTGGAAGAAATGTAGCTTGAATATATCACTCCCCATTAAAATACAAAATTTCGTCACTATCGAGTCCGTAGTTTTGGAATTATCAAGAAAACTAAATTTCAAACGACCATATTTACGGAACCCCTGGTCGAATTTTGCCCAATAACAAACTTAACCGCCGCATTCGAGATTCGAACCTATACTGAAAATTTCAAGTTTCTAGGTCGTTCCGTTCGAAAGTTATAGTTTCTATGGTTCTGGTGATGCGATCTGAACAAAATTTCGCACGTTGCTTGAACACGTCATTTTCCATCTGAGTGCAAAAATCTCGATCGAAAAAGTAGTTTCGAAGTTATCAGGAGAACAAAATCAAGAGCAGCTATTGAATAAGAAAAGTCGATTTGGCTCTCTATTTTCATATACATATCTCGAAAGAGGGCGCTATTTTATTCCATTACCTCACTTTATTAAAGGATTATATGGAAAGACTTAAAAACCTAGCAACAATAAGAAAGAATATAAGATTCAAGACAGTTTCTTCTCCACCAAAAAATCCGAATTTTCTGTAAAAAATCCGCAATTCGGATAAAAATCTGCCGATTGGCAACACTGTTCCAATTGAAAATACATAACCTATTTCACAATGTTATTAGCGACACGACTATACTACGGATTATCGCAGAACTACAGCATAAACTAAAATCTTGACAATTTTGTCCCAAATTTTTTCTATGCATCTCTATTCAAACGTTCGCGTTTTGTGGAATTCAATCAATTCCAATTTGGCAACATCCAATGTTTCGTTTCACCTCGAAATCCCATTTTCGCATCATAGGCGAATTCAAGCGAGTAACCTGGTTATCATTGGTAATAACCAACCATAACCAACTGCATTCAAGCGCTTTTGGTCATTGTTGGTTATAATCCATGACGTCATGAACTAGCCCTTCGACGTCATCGATTTGGACCGCACATTACCACACTCGGGAGCAGGGTTAAACGTATGGTTATGAAGACGTCAGATTTGGAGGTTAAATTGGATCAAAATAAGACTTGTTGAATTTAAAATGAAACTTTTGAAATAATAAAGTGATGGATAAATTTGAAATCGAAATTCGAGTATAAATACCAATAAAAACGCCAAGAAGAACGACTCTTTGATAGTAAATAAGATTTTTACGGAGAGGAGCCAGAAATTTGCGAACTTGCAATAAGCTTACCTAAGACATATATAAGGAATTAAAAAACAACGGGAGCATCATTTATGGAGCAACCGTTATTTTTTGAGGAGGTGCACTCCGTACTAGGTTAGTAATCATCACTCAGTATATTGAAATATTCTAATTTTTCATTTTGCTTTGAATGGTGTTCAGGGGAGAAACACAAGACAGCTTCATAGTATTTGGTGGATAGTATTTGGATGACAATCGAAATATACCAGAAGGGACTGCCTTTCTTGCAGTTTAAGTGGTGAAGGAGCTGGACCTTCACGATGTGAACCTATAGATAGGTTCAAAAACCTAAGGAATGCATCTCCCTAAACCAGCAAAGCGGATCAAGTCCTCCAAGAATTGAAAAACAATTAATTGCAGTAAAAGGAGCCGTTTGAGATTCTAAAAGAACATTATGTATGAAGAAGACAGAGGATCGGAAGGAGATTTATATCAGTTCTCGAAAAAATTTAATCCAGAAAGAGGAAAAGACAGGAAGATTCTGATTTAGAATGAATTTAATATATTTACTGTTTAAGTTAATAAGATGATTTTTTTTTCCTATTTTCAAAAATATATTTTTTTGTAGCAATCATGTTTTCAAATATATAGGTATATATTTTAATGATATTTTCTCTCAATTCATTTTCGTTATATCTATATTTTGAAAGTTCCTTGTTTACTGGTGGTTATTCTTTTTCATATTGTATCTGATGACAAATATATGTTTCGGATTCATTCAATGCTGTTTCGTTTTTCAGTATTAGGGGTTCAAAAAATACAATAATTCTAATGAAGCACTGACTTTATTGAGAAATATATGATGAGATTAGAAGAGTTATTCACATTCATTAAAAATCATCTGCTAGCAGATCTCTCTTGATCCTACCCTCTTGCTGATCTTCTTGATAGGTAGTTGGTCTATCAGCATGATCTATGGGAGCCTCTTCATCCCATAGGTCTTCATGAACCAAACAAAAATTATGGACAACACAGCTTTCAATTATTTCAACTGTTTCAAATATATTGTACACATTTATATATTGGAGCCATCTCCACCTTCCCTTCAATAATCCAAAGGCATGTTCAATCTTCACCCTATCTGCGCTCAACATATTATTGTGTGTTTTTGTTCTTTGTAAGGTTATTTCCTTTGTATGGTGTCATGAGCCAACTTTTCAGTCCAAAGTTACTGACCCTATTAGATGAAAGTTTTCATCGAAAAACATTTGGGAACCGTTCGACTCGATTTGGCAATAGAATAATGAATTCTGGTAAACGTATGAGTATGAATAGTATGATTTAGAGGTAAAAATGAATGAATAAATAGATATTCACATCCAGGAGTCATGTGCTGATCCTGGAAATCCAACAAATATATGGGTGAAAAAACAATTTCCATCACAGATAGCGATCAGTTTTAACGATATCTATCGATACACCTATCTTGATGCTCCACTCCACTTTAGCAAATATGTGCAAAGCTGTCAGTCAAAATGGGTCTGTTTGGTTCTGTACCTTTTATTTCCTAGAGAAACCCCAAAGATAAAATTCCAGGTAATATATAACCCAGTGGTAGATAGTTTTCTACCAGGATGAAATTCCAGACTCAATAATATACAAGCCTACACAATTATCTGCTTAGTTTTATTGAAAACGAGCGTTAATGCAGAAGGATTATGTTAGAATAAAAGTAGGTCATGTTTGTTTTGATTATACCACCCTAACCTAACATTAACGAAAATTTTGGACCATAACCGCGCTGTATTCAAGCGGATGTTGGTTATTCGCGGTTATACTTAAAGGGCTGAAACCAAGGACAGGACCAACAATAACCGCGGTTATGAGTGGTTACTCGCTTGAATTCGCCTCATAAGTTGCCTACTCTTATCTAACTCCGAATTGTGTCATGATATGACGTTTAATTATTGTAAACATAAACCAAAAGCAAAGATCAAATAATTATTCCTACTTTCAACTCGCTCACTTTCAAGATTTAATCGAACTCTACATAGTAACAACAGTTCAATCGAGTGTTCACTTTCACTTCCGTTCGAAGCAGAAGGTAAGATAGTAGAAATTAGTGATCCTTGCAAAGTCAGACTCTTAAATTCAATTTTGAAACGAAACATGTTCAAATTGGCAAGTAAATATTTACCTGGGAGAGTCACGCAAGGTTTAAGTGCTGTTTACTTCAAAGGTAATTTTTGGAGGTTAAGAAAATCGCTTTTTTAGTCCTTATCTTTCGTTTATTTGAGATGAATTAACTTTCAGGTTTATCGTTGTACAACAACGGTTTGAGGAATTCGCACAGTTCAAGCGCCGACCATAAATTCGAAGGTATGGGTGTCACTGTTTTACCAGCTTTATCCGACAACTATATGTATTTGGTAAAGAAGCTGATTTTCGGAAACTTCCAACGAAATTAACTTCAAATATTTTTAGATCGTGGATGAAAATACAAGGCAAGCGGCAGTGGTGGACCCAGTGGAACCTCAAAAGGTTTTGGATGCGGTTGAGAGGCAGAATGTTAACCTGACGAAAATTTTGACAACTCACCATCACTGGTAAGTATTTGAAATGTCTTAGTAGTATATTCATTTTGATGAACGTAGGGATCATGCTGGCGGGAATCAAGAACTTGTGAAGAAATCCAAAAATACTCTTCAAGTCTTCGGTGGCGACGACAGAATCGGAGCCTTAACCAATAAAGTACAAGACGGGGATAGTTTCAACATTGGCGATACCAAAGTGGAGTGCATCTTCACCCCTTGTCACACCAGCGGACATATATGTTACCTTGTCAAATCGCCTTGTCAGGACCCCGTAGTTTTTACTGGTAAGTGAATTGACCTTTTCTACGTAATTAATTTTCATTCGAGATAATTTCTTTTCGTAGGGGATACTCTGTTCATTGCAGGGTGTGGTAGATTTTTCGAAGGCACAGCGGAGCAAATGTGCGTTTGCCTACTAGATAAACTGGGGAAACTACCCGGCAATACTAAAATCTTTTGCGGCCACGAGTATACTCTGCAAAATTTGAAGTTTGCTAAGCACGTCGAGCCTAACAACCAAGAAATAGCAAAGAAAATCGAATGGGCCTGCGATAAAAGGGATCGTGGTGAACCAACTGTGAGTATTCGTTTCGAAGTGGCAAAAATATGAACGTGATTATTCCCGTAATGTAGGTACCCTCGACGGTCTCAGAAGAAAAACTGATCAATCCATTCATGAGAGTGGCGGAGAGGACGGTACAGCATCATGCTTCCTGTGACGATATTGTGGAAACTATGAGAAGTATTCGAAGGGAGAAAGATAACTTTAAATGAATTAACGGAACCATCTCCGATTGTGATGTTTTGTATAAAATTTTGAAAAATAAAATAATCTTAGTTGATAGTTTAAGAACGACTTATTGAGTATTTTGTCCAGGTCGCATGACCAGAACCATAGAAAATTAACTTTCGATCTGGGGTTCCGTGAATATGATCATTTGAAATTTAGTTTTCTCGATAATTTCAAAACAAAGGATTCGATCGTGACGAAATTTTGTATTTCAATGGGGAATGATATATTCAACCTACATTTTGTCCATATCGCATCACTAGAATCAATTTCAATTCCAATGAGTTATTTAATAAAAAATCTTTAATTTCTGAAAGTGGAAAGTTTATGGATCCGAAATTGGTTAGAAGCTATTTTCGAAAATAGAGAAAATTGGTGAAGGTACCTACGGTGTTGTTTACAAGGGAGAGAACAAAAAGACAGGGCAATTGGTGGCTTTGAAGAAAATAAGGTAAATTTTCGACGTCTCTTGGGTATTCGAACTGAAAATAATGTTTTCTTTGTAGGCTAAAGTTTGAGGATGAAGGTGTACCCAAATATTGTAGGCTTAGAAGATGTTTTAATGGAGGAATCAAGGTATATGTTTCCATTAGTTGAATCTTATAGTTCTAAATTTTAGAATATATCTCATATTTGAATATCTCCCGATGGATTTCAAGAAATACATGGATAAAATAGAAAGTGGAAAGTTTATAGATCCGAAATTGGTTGGAAGCTATTTTTATCAATTAAATAGTGCCATTTTATTTTGTCACCAAAGAAGAGTATTACACAGGGACTTGAAACCTCAAAATTTGTTGATAACCAGGGATGGTACTATCAAGGTGACTATCGTAGAAATATGTTTTATTGTTTGGAGTTGAATATACTTTTTTCATTAAATGTAGGTGATTTTGGTTTGGGAAGAACATTTGGTGTGCCAGTACGTGTCTACACTCACGAGGTTGTGACTCTCTGGTACAGGGCTCCCGAAGTTTTATTAGGCACAACAACGTACAGCTGTCCAATTGATATTTGGTCTCTGGGATGTATTTTCGCAGAAATGGCCACAAAACGTCCGTTATTCGAAGGCGATTCAGAAATCGATGAACTTTTTAGGATTTCCAGGTGAATATTAGATCGATCCATATATCGAATTCAAGAATGAAAATTGAAAAATTTCACTAGATAAACTAATAAGCAAGCCAACAAGACAATTCATGTATCCCAGATACCAACGAAATTTATCATTTGCAATCGTAGACCGGTTTCGATCCATTTCAGATCTCATCAGTACGACTATGCAACATGATAAACTCGATGAATGAAACAAAAGATCTTAAAACATAAAATTTTTCAATTTTCATTCTTGAATTCGATCAATTCAGATAAACAGCCATTATTATTCATTCGATCCATATATTCCTGAATTAAATCGTTATATCGCAGAATTTTGACTACACCAACTGAAGAAACTTGGCCAGGCTTGTCCAGCCTTCCCGACTACAAAGTGACATTCCCCAAATGGAATTAATGGAAAAACTACATCTTAACGAGGCAGGTCAAGAATATGGATAATGATGCGTTAGACCTACTCGAGCAAATGTTAGTCTACAATCCCTGTAGAATCAATCCGCCAAAAGAATCGCCCAACACACATATTTGCAGAACGTGGATACTTCTGTTAAACCCAATCTGCCGGATAGGCTATAGATCTTTTAAAGAGCCGAAGAATTCAACGCATATCGTTTTTTTGTTTTGGGACCAGAAGCCGTTTGTCTTTATTTGGAGTTGCTTTGATGTTTTGACATGGAGATTTTTGCTCTTAGGGAAACAAAGGAACTTTCTAATTGTGTCTATATTTACCTCCACGAAGATGAGTTTCTATCTGATATTTTTCATAGTGTTTTTTTTTGTTTCAGTAAAATGTACATTCCTAAATTTTACCTGTTAATCTACATGAATTCCGAAAATGTGTGTAGTATCGTTGAAATTATTGAGTAGTTTGTATCGTTGAATACCAGGCTTGAATATCAAAATATCCTTTTCGTTGTCCAATTATGGGATACCATAAAAGCCATAGTGTAAATTTATAAAATAAGCCATATTTACAAACAAAATTGTATTTGTTTAAGGATTTACTTCTAAGCGAACATGTATATTGGAAGAAAAATATGTTCATAATATTGTAATTATGTTATCATTCTTTTCTTTCCCCTCACTCTACAACCCGAAGCCAGTTGCGTTTCGCAGTCGCTCTTTATTTGTCGCAAATGTTGGATTATCGGAGCGAAAAGGGTGCCTTGCATTTCTTCGATGGTGTGGGGATAGAAAGTACTTTCGAGTGGTGTTTTTAAGTAGTTCTCGTTTGCCAACACTTCCATCAATAACCTTGAATTGATATACAGATTTGAGTTAAACAATTATAAAAAGCACTGCCGTGAAGTCGGGACTTTTTGACCGCTCAATTTAAAAAAAAAAATCCTCATATTTCTGTAACAGCTGATTGGGCATAATCGACAAAAAGCTGCTGTCATTTTTTTGACAGCTGTCAAAAATTTCTTCAATTGGTTTATAAAACTGGAAATGTTATTATTCCCACAAGGTGGATGAACGAACGCTCAAAAGCTCCTGACTTCGCGTAAGTGCTTTTTATAATTTTTTCTCATACTTACTCGTTGATGAAAGGAGCTATGGTATCGATCTGCATGGGATTCGTATAATTATTACAAATTTGCCATTGATTAAACCAAGTTTGCATCCTGAAAAAACCCCTCCAAATATTACAATCGAATTACACCAATTAAACCGAACTTACTGATCACTATTTATGATATTCCTATATCTAGTCCTGAGGCTGCAAAACCAGTCCATTCCTAGTAAAATATTACCCCCAGGAAAATTCAATTGTGCTTGCGGCATTTTTTTCAAGTGATCCACCTGATAGCCATCGGGAAACCCTAAACTTTCACTCAAAGATCTAAGAAAATAAAAAACAATATGTGAAGGGTTTTAAAGGTGCTTAACATGGGAATTTAATCTGGGAGAAACCCTCGGTTTTCCCAAAACTTGATGAAAGTCTCCAGATCGGAGAAAAATTTAAAAGCTCCTCGAATTCGGGAATGCAAGATAACACAATATGTCTCACAAAAAAAATCTTCAGATATACTCACGTTTGCATTTCTTGGTTGAGGCTACCGCTGAGCCACGTCTTCAAACAAGAACACAAAGACGGTATCGAACAAGGCAGCAACTCGCATAAAGTAGCGTAGTGGTCGTACCTATGAAACATGAGTTATTCCTGTTCGAATCACAACGACAATAACTTATCCTTCTCCTACCTCGACCAGCCAGTCAAGGCGATGCCTCTAAAATTCAAAATCTTGTTCCCGTACGACTCGAGTTGCCTCAGCCACGCCTCGTGGTTGCTCGTGTGATGCTTCATGATGGGAATGATCTGACAACTGCTGGTGGCCCCCTTGAAAGCCGAAGCGCACCAGATATACTTGAATACGTCGCTGTACTTATCCCAAAGGGCCTGACCTAACTTGAAATCGTCCAACGAGTTATAATGCCACACCATCGGTTCTACCAGATATCCGATGTTATAATCTGGAATTTGTCGATTACGTTATAAGACCAGGATGAAGGGCTTCGATACATACCCTGTAGTGTTTTGAGGTCGATGTTTCTGAGCATGTCGTCCCATATTATTATTTTCAGGTTTGGGTAGTTTTCTTTGATGAACTGGGCTACGTCTACCACGTGGTCTAAATATAAACTGTTTCTGCCATGTTTGCTCGACTGCTGTCGTTTGGTACAGGTAGAACACCATCCCATATGCCAAATCTGAAAAAGTCTCAAATACTTTCTCGTAACTAGTAATACAGGGTGTTTCCAAATTCGACGTGAACCTTGAAGGACGTGTTAGTATGACTCATTTGAGCCATATTTTTGATATCCAAAAATCAACTGTTCACGGGTTATTTGAGTTTTTTTGAAAAATTACTCACCTTACTTCATTTTCCGTCGATTTTTTCTACGTTGAGCAAGTTTGAGTATAATTTCGGATTATTTTTATCAGAGAATGATACGATATGTATGAAAATAGCGAAAGTATGCTGTAATAGATGTTGAAAAAGAATTCAAGAAGTCAATTTTTAATATCAATTCGCCTGCAACTTTCAAACTTCACAATTTATGTATGACAAAAGTATTTTAAAAACTTGCCAAATTCCTTCTTTATTTCCTAAAAAAGTTTACTAACTTCATCTGCTCCGACATGTATATACTGCAAATTGGTGTGAAATGCCACGATTTGTTTGATCATACTCCTCACCAACCCCATAGTCTCGCTGTTGCTTGGACACATAGAACTCGGATAATTCTCGACCTCCCTCAAATTCCTCCACTGATCGTGCTTCAGAACGAATTCCATATGACCGAAGGTTTGTACTAAAGGTATCACGATTAAATCACAGTCAACAGCTGGAATTAAACGGAGATTAAACTTGAAACACGGAATGGTATTTTTCACCTAAGTCGAGAATCTGTTTAGCTTCTTCGATAGAATAGGGAGCTCCGGTCGCTTGGGCGCTGTTGGATAGGCCCCCGATTTGTAATAATTCTTTGGTGTAGGGAAAGGTATCTTCCCATTCGAGAAGAATACCGGTTGCTCCATAACTTTTTATGAAAGGAAAAAACTGAAACAAACGTTTTTCATACTTGTTCTCGCAAATTTTCAGCTCACCTTCTCGAAGTACGACGGTTTTGGTGGCGCACCTTTCAAATCGATGTGAATCAATCTAAAACGAAGACAAATAAATCGGGAATGTTAAATTTATTGAATTACCTGTGTGAAGCTAATGCTACAGTATCCATTATGAATGTTACAGATGTGAAAACTTTTTATATTTTATTATTATTCATTACATTTCTGCTTTGTTATTGTTTACGTTTTCAAGTTGCTAAAAATAAACAAACAGAGAGGTTAAGATAACGTCAATACTCAATAAGCAAGTAGATTTCTTCGATTACTAGTTCCAAGCGCCATCTGTATCCTTCAGAATTTATTAATTGTTTCGGCTCAAAAATTGAATCAATGGAATCTGAATTCATTTTCAACACGTGCTCATGTGAAAATTTATTCAATGATAATTGATAACTTGTTTGTTTTAAGCTTCGAGTACAGATGCCACTATTTAATTATTGAAAAGCTGAATGAATATTTATTCGTATGCAGTGATAACAAAATTATATAATTCGTGAAAATTGCTGTGATAAATTGAAGTTAGTTGATTCCGAGACTCAACCTTGGAGGGTCAAGTCGTAAACGAACATTTTCAAATCGATTTCATACAGTTTAATACTCAATTTTGAAAATATTCTTCTAAAATGGCTTGTGAAGGTGATTTGAGGTTGGTGTTATAATTATTTTTAATTAATTTTTCATTTTATGATGCGCCATTCATTCAATTTATAAAATTTTCCTTGTATGTTTGTACATAAAAGGAAATACTTCCTTTGTCCGGGAAATTCAGTTTCCTTATCAGAGCTTATTCCTTATAATCCGTGAATATTTCCTAGATTGTTAATTAAGATAAGTGTAGGTAGCTATTTGAAAAAATTTGAACCTGGGTTCAGTTTAGCGCCCATCTTAGATCTTGTCGAGGATTTTTTTTTCAGATAAAATTCTGAAAGAAAACACTAATGGTACCAGTCTCTACTTTAGGAAACTTTTGGTTTAGAAGATATGATTTTTCGAATGTTGCTTTGAAATATGCAAATATTGACATTTTAACCATATTTCAGACACTTGACTGATTTACCAATATATAAGGCAGTACTACCAATAGCCACTGAAAGATCCTATATCTTATGCCAAAAATTACTACAAGTGGCGAAAACATTTCTTTATTTTCCAACAGAGACAACATGTTACTCGGCATGGGTAACCCCCTACTAGACATCTCAGCAGTAGTTGAAGAAAATCTACTCAAGAAATATGAGCTCAAAGAAAACGAGGCAATATTGGCCACCGAGAAACATACAACCCTCTACAATACTCTGGTAGACAAATACGATGTGGAATACATTGCTGGTGGGAGTGTTCAAAACGCTCTTCGCGTATGCCAATGGTTGTTAGGTAAACCCAAAACCGTTACATTCTTCGGTTGTGTCGGAGATGATGAATTTTCTAAAATCTTGAAGGATCAAGCCGAAAAAGCAGGAGTCCAAGTGAAATATCAATACACGACCTCGGAACCGACAGGTACCTGTGCAGTTTTAGTTACGAATCAAAACAGAACGTTGTGTGCAAACTTGGCTGCGGCAAACTGTTTTACGATAGACCATATTGAAAAGCCTGAAAACAGAAAACTGATTGAAAGCGCTGCTTTTTACTATGTCTCTGTAGGTTTGTCTTCGTATGATTGTTTCAAGTTTTTTATGGTATTTTTTTAGGGTTTCTTCTTGACGGTTAGTCCTCCGTCTATTTTGGAAGTAGCTAATTACGCTTACACGAATAAGAAACCTTTCATTATGAATCTTAGTGCTGAGTTTATATGCAAATTCTTCAAGGAAAAGTTCATGCAAGTGATGCCCTATGTTGATATACTTTTCGGAAATGAAGCTGTGAGTATAAAATTATATTTCAGCTCAAACTAATTTCGATAAATACTTAGTATAATATTTAATGATAATTCTTTCACTGACTATTGTTCTCTAAAGATCTGAGATAAAGAACCTTAAGCTCTCAACAATCAAAACAAACGTAAACACTTAAATGACTATTACGAATATTTTATCCTCTTTTTATAGGAAGCCCTGGCCTTCGCCGAAAACACCGATTTTGCAAACAAGAGCATGAAAGAGATTGCGTTGGCCATCTCGAAACTTCCGAAAGAGGATAAAACCAAAGAACGGATAGTAATAATCACCCAGGGTACCTTACCAGTTATTTTAGTCCACAAGGGAGAAATTACAGAGTTCCCTGTCGTCTCCCTTCCCAAAGAATCCATCATAGATACGAATGGAGCTGGAGATGCATTTGTTGGTGGATTCTTATCTCAATATATTCAAGGAAAGAGCCTTGAAGTCTGCATAAAATGCGGTATTTGGGCCGCCTCGGAAATCATTCAAAGATCTGGATGTACGTTTACCGGCAAACCTTGCTTCGTTGAAAGCTGATTACAATAAAATTCCAAAATGAAATTACTGTTTTTTTTTCAACCCCCACAATTGATAGGATAAGAGGTTTGATCTAAAAAAATATCTGGCACGTGAATTATGAAAGCAATACTAGTTTTCTAGGTTCGGGGTTTAGTCGGCAGGGGGCGTTTAGACTTTTTGAATCGCGAATATCGATTCTGTGTTCTATGGGAGAATATCTCTGTTCTGTGCAAAGCAAAAACGGCAAACCATAGACATCCATGCTGCTAACTGAAACATTTTTGAATCTCGTAAATACTAATTAACTATTTATCGTAAATGATAAGAAATAAATTTTATCAATGACATGATTGTCTTGAAGGACAATATAGTGAATCGTAGTTATTTGGCGCTAGAAAATGAATTATAATAATTTGAGGTATGCATATTAAAAAGTTCAAAAATTACTTACATCAGGCCAATGAATATTCAAGATATATTTTAGTCATGATTTAATCTACGAATTCATTAGTATTTTTCAGGGAGAACACGCTCCTTGGAATCGGCCTTCCGCTCTTGGACCTTTTAGTGAACGTCGATGATGATTTTTTGAGGAAGTATAATTTGAGGAAAAACAAAACCGTACCGGCTACCGAAGAACACGACCAATTATTCAAGGATATCGTAGAAAATCACAATCCGACCTATCTGGTAGGTGGATGCGTCCACAATGCGCTATATGTAACGCAATGGATTGTGGAAAAACGAAACATTGCAACGTTCGTAGGATGCGTTGGGGATGACGAATACGCAGATATCGTTGAGAAAAAGGCCTTGAAAGTAGGGATCGATGTTAAATTCGAAAAGTTGCAGGCGAAACCTACTAGTTCTTGTGCAGTTTTGATAACCGGTACGGATAGGACTTTGGTAACAAGGATGGAAACGTCTGATAACTTTTCCAAGCAGCATGTGATGAAAATTTGGCCTTGCATAGAAAGGGCTCAATTCTTTTACATCATGGTAAAGCTCTAGAACTTTAATGTCTAGCATCCAAGATTAATGATTCTTAAAATTTCAGGGCTTTTCCTTACCGATGCACTTCGATTTTACGATGGAAGTTGCGATACACTCCAATAAATATAATAAGAAATTCATGATGAATCTGTCGGCAGAGTATATTTGCAAACATTATACGAAGGAGTTCATGGAGATCTTTCCATATATCGATATTATTTTTGGAAACGAATCGGTAAGAACTTAAAGTGTATAATTTTCTATTTCTCCTAATGTAAAACTGATTGAACAGGAATTGCTTGCTTTTGCTACCGCTCTGAATTTAGAGAGCTCCAATATCAAAGACCTATGCTTGGAAATATCCAACTTACCTAAGAGAAACGATAAGATTAAAAGAATATGTATAATAACAAGGACGGAGAAGCCAGTTATATGTGCAAGTGGAGACAAAGTGAAGGAATTTCCTGCACTTTTGGTATCCCAGGAGAAAATTGTGGATACGAATGGAGCAGGAGACGCCTTTGTCGGAGGATTTTTAGCCCAATTGATTACTGGACGAAGCATCGCAGAATGTATTAAATTTGCACAATGGGCAGCTAGTATAAGTTTACAACATATAGGATGTAATTTGCCAGATAAAGCCAATTATATTAATGAATAAAGTTGTATTTTTGAATGATTACACATCAATTGGACTGAAAAATTATAAAAAGCACTGTCGTGAAGTCGGGGGCTTTTGAGCGCTCGTTCATTCAGCTTGTAGGTATATTCGCATTTTCCAGTTTTAGGAAACAATTGAAGACATTTTTGACAGCTGTCTGAAAAATGGCAGCAGGCCTTGTCAATTATGCCGAATCAGCTGTTACAGAAATATAAGGATTTTTTATTCAATGATTCGTTGGAATTAAAATGGTTCTGGTTATGTGATCTGGAAAAAATGTTGCTCAAATATATCATTTTCTGTTAAAATACAAAATTTCGTCACGATCGAATCCGTAGTTTTGTAATTATCAAGAAAACTAAATTTCAAACGATCATATTTACGGAGCCCCTGCTCGAATTTTGCTCAATAACGAACGAATAACGCGGCATTCGAACCTACCCTGAAAATATCAGTTTCTAGGTCCTTCCGTTCGAGAGTTATCGTGCTTGCGGCCGGCCGGACAGACTCGAATTTTTCAACAGATTCACATCAGAGTCAAAATTCGAAAAATAAAGACAACATGACGAAATTATATAGGGTAAGAGAACGAGCGCTCAAAAATAAAGAAATTGATGTTAAATTAAACGTCACTATATCGATTCTGTGTTATAAATATAGTGATTTGGTGGCAGAAAATGAATTATAATACTTTGAGGTTGAGGTATAACCCTCATGTAAGTAGAACAAGCGCTCAAAAAAATATTTGAGGAAAATATAAACCACACTAATTGAAAACTAACATCTTTTATATTGTGTGGATTGTTGTGATATACAAACCTGAAATATACAATTAACTGAGGTAAACAAAGAATCCTAACAAATCTAAAGTGCTATCATACAAAACTGCAACGAATCGAGAACTTGTCCTCAATTCTCCAATTGTTACCTCAATAATCAATAAAAAACAAACTTGCATGAACATAGATAATAGAAAAATCTCAACTATAATAGATAAAACCTCGTCCCTATTCATTTATATTAATTCCTTCTAATTAGTAAGTATTTACAGATTTTTACATTGTATCGAATAAATAAAAACTTTCACTTCCAAAAGAAAATATATCATACAAACGTAGATTACTACATACAATTCATATCCTACTTTTGTAACTTACTAGAATCTTTAAAACATTTCTAAATCAAGTTAGAACAATACTACAGTACCAGATTATCGAAATAGAAAAAAACGAGCTCAACAAAGGAATCTGGATCTAATCAACGAATCTTAAAGTGCATCATTCAAAACAACATACTTAATGTCCAAAGTATAAAAAATATGTACAAAAAGCTTGCACAGCCGTTTCATTTAAACATAACATCCTTTCAATACGTACAGTGTGGATTAACATCGATAAGGCAAATGTTCACTTCTACTAAGCTTATATTAGAGTGAAAGTGGTCGGAACCTCTGTCAAATGCAGTAAAGAAACAAAACTATATACAAGATGAGTTCAAAGAATGTAACTTATATCGTTGGTTCATCTCCCTTAAACCACAATGGATACTAGTGTGATTTAAGGGAGATATTTTTTGTAAGCTTAGCTGTATTTTGTATTCAACTGTATTAGTTCAAATGAATTGACCTCTATACTCAAGATGGTTCGACTTACTGGACTGATAAATATACATTTGAGATTTAAAGTTCAAGAGATAACCTCGATTCCATCAATACAGAACCTAGTTACATGATTAATATAAGTTTGATAATAACAATTTACATTATAATACCGTCTTTCGAACTTCAATTCCTTCTATATACAATAACATCTTATATACACTTAAACTCATCGTCTCATCGACCCATTCAACTGAGACATCAAACCGCCGTTGATATAACCGTAGGTATACATGGTGTTTTGTTGGGCGGCCCTTTGGATGGCCGCCGGATCCTGATACTGCGTCTGCGCCATGTTCATAACGCCCATCTGCATCGGTATCTGCGGGTTGCTTATGAACCCTGCCGCCGTATTCGTGATATAACCCGTAACCGTCCCCGGCGCTTGCTGCGCCGCCATCCGATAATTATTCAACGAATTATACATCATGTTAGTGTTCAAGGTCACGTTAGGCGACACCCTACTAGGCGGGGTCTGCATGTGTTGCACCACGTTCGAGGAGTTCCTACCCGACCGCGCCAAGTTCTGACCGATAGGGGGCGTGACCGCACCGCCCAACTGGTTCGAGTTCATGTTCGTCTGGTAATACTTGTGGTAACCCAAAACCTGCTGCTGTAAATTTGGAGGAAGGGCCGAAGGGGAAGTGGATAAATTCCTCACGTGTTGATTCTGTATCATCTGGTGACTGGGAGGAGGGGTCATGGAGTGATGGGTAGGAGGGGGCGTTAACGTCATCGCCGTCGGAGGCGGCGTCATCGTATTGCAAGAAGGAGGGATCATGTCGAGTCCGTTCGTCAACTGTTGTAGCTTCGCCAAGCTACAACTCGAATTACCCGAACCTCCGCCACCTTGTCCGGGGTTTCCTTGAATGGAAGCAGTCGGGGTTGGGGTGGGTATGGGACCGGGGGTGTGGACGTGGCCGTGGCTGTTGGTTTGTATAAAGAAATTAGCACCAGTTGTAACGGCGCACGCAGGAGATCCGCCCAGTTTTTGATGAGTACCCCCCAGACCCGCCAAAGCACTAATAGCCGTTTGCTGGGGGTTCATCCTGTGATGCTGGATAACCGTGGTCATGGGCACGTTCACGTAGGTGTTGGTACTGCTCTGAGATGGAAACTGGTGGCTGCTACTGGCCGGTATGTAGTTGGACTGCGATATCACCGAGTGGTGATGCGGATGCTGGTGCATGGAAGAGGCGCTCAGCTGCGGATGATGACCGTAACCCTGGTGCATCACCTGGTGATGGAGGGAAGGATGGGACGACAACTGCTGAGACGCGGCGACGTTCTGTTGTTGCATGGAACTCTGCAACGATTGGTTTTGCGCCGAAGGGCTGGCCTGCTGCTGCATCACCGAGTGCTGTTGTTGGGTGTTCGGAGGCGTCGCTCTCTGACGACTCTGCTGTATGGAAGAGCTCCCGGAGTGCTGTTGTTGCGGTTGAGGAGCGCTGGGCGGAGTCGCCCTCATGTGCTGCTTCGATGGGGTGCTAGATCTGTAAACGAGTATCAATTTGGTTCAGAAGTTGTTTTTAGACAAAGCTAATGATATATTCTCGATTGAAAGAGACAATGAATTTCGATTTTGGCCATTTCCGAACATCATTTTAGAATAGATTTTAGAAGGACATTTTAGAAGGACCGTTTGGAAATCGCCGGAAAGCCCGTTTCCTCCTTTAAAAAACGCGGGGGGCATGGGCCACTCAACGACCGCTACGCGGTCGTATTTTTCAGTATAGGGAAGAATCACGGAGTGGGCGATATCTACTTTTAATCCTTTGAAATACCCGAGAGGTGAACAACAATCTAACGTGTGTATGTTTATAGGGGAAAAGTGTGAAATATTTGTATGATTTTAAGTCATTTATGTATCGAAAGTGATATATTTATGGACAATTGTTTCAAATAAACTGTATACGAGCTGAAAATGCAGCGGATTGTAAGAGGTAATGTGGGAATAAGATCACGAATAATGTGCTCTGTTCCTCAATGCTCATCATATAGTTCTTCTGAAATTTCTTTGCATAAATTCCCGTTGAATCCCAAGTCAGTTAAAAAATTGCAGACAATCTTGAAGATTTGGAAACGTATCTCAAAGAATATGTTAGTTTGCAGCAAGCAGTTCCTGAAAGATGAAGTTCAATAATTTTCTATAATATAGTGGTCATTTGCCATCACATTCACGTTCACCCACATAATAAAAAATGTCTGAAGTGGTTATCTCGATTCACAGGCATCATTATTAATTCCGAAATCTTATAAAAATATTGATTTACTTGTTATGAAAGATAGAAATGACAGAATATTCTGATCACCTCTCGGCCCGACATTTTGTAATTTTCAGCGCCATCTCGTGGTACGTGATTTTTCCCTATCCTAACGCCCCTTACGATTTCAAATAGTTTCACCAATAAATACACAAAAATTGAGGTATTATATTTTGCGACACTGCGGAGCGGGCCAGAATCAGTGTTTCACTTCGATATATCAACAACTGTAATGAACTATTCCCGAGCCGTAAGCTTCTATCAAATATAACAGGTTGCTGAAGCTCAAACTCGAACCTTACGTTTTATATCTACAGCATGGTTCAAATCCGCCTATATCGAAGAATAGAGCCAGAAAAATGTATTGTTGCGAATTTACAACACCATGCATTCAAGGGAATGAGTATGAAAAGAAAGGCCAGAATTAATAAGATCTTGGCTTTGTCATTGTTCACAATTTGTCATTATGTGACGGGTAGAGATTTTCGTCTTATTTTCATTGGTTTTAAACATTTGAGCCAGCTTTGCAAAGGTGGGGGAAAATGTCAACATCCTTTGCATATTTTGTAGAGAAAGCTCATATAAAGGTGTGAACAGACATGCTCCGAATATCGTACCGAACCGTGTCGCGTACCCTGACGCGATCAGCGAGAGCGAATCAAATTCACGAATTCAAATTGCACCTCTACGTGCGATGAATTTGATTTGCTCTCGCTGATCGCGTCAGGGTACACGACACGGTTCGGTACGATATTCGGAGCATGTCTGTACACACCTTAACATCACAGGTTGGGTGAGATACCAACATTTTATTGTACTGGTGTAATGAAAGATTCTTAAAATATCTTTATCATTAGAAACGGTTAAATCAGACCTATAAGGTTCAGATCTTATTTGTTCGTTTTTCTCGAAAAAGATGACGTTTGCATTGTCAAATATGAGCACAAATACCTACTTTGGATATCGATTGAAGAAAAACAAATATTTCTCATTACCTGTTTCTTTGTTGTTGAACGCCGCTCCTCTTATTCGAAGCCTGCTGTTGCGGCATCTGCATCCCACCACCAATGTTCGGGCTAGAAGCCGGTATGCTCGCCTGTTGTTGCACCTGCATATTTCCCTGCTGCATGTTATGCTGCACCGCGCAATCGTAGTTGTGCGGGTGGCTCTGCTGCTGTTGCTGCTGGTGCGGCACCGAGATCTCCGAAGGAGGCCTTATGGGTTCCACCGAATTCTGCGACGCCATGTCGCTCGAAATGGAAGCCGGAGACTCTAAATTCAACTGGGCGACGTCCAGATCGCACTGGCCGTAATGAAGGCTGTGCACCGAGTTGGTCGTCGAATCCGGGGTGTACACCCCCATCGAAGGAATATCAGTGGGCTTGGTGGAGGTGTGGGAGTATCCAGCATCGTTTTTCGGGTCTTCCGTTTCGGGTTTACCCTTGTTCTTTTCTGAGGATGATCCGGAGGATATTTTCGGTTGGTGCGTTAGCACTTGACCCATTCTTTGGTCTGTGTGGTGTCTGTTTTGTTCTTGGTCGGATCTCCTGGTCTTATCTTCCTTTCTAGGGTATTGCTTGTCCCTTTCTTTCTCTTTGCTCCTTCCGCTCGTGCCACTACTTGGTTGGGAGTGCTTGGATTCGTGCCTGCTGTGCGATTTCGATTTGTCCTTTTCGGGCGTCGGCTGCTTGGGGTTTGGAGGAGCGGCCGTCTGCAACATGTCCAGGTGGGGAAATTGCAACGACATAGGGTAACTTTGGTAACCCGTAATAGGGTAACCTTTTTCCCAAGCCAACCTTTCCCATTGCCACTGATTAAACTGGGCGTACTGAGTCGCCACGAAGTCCTTCGCCAGTAGATTCTCCTGTTCCAAATGCATCTTCGTTTTATCATACGCGGATTTATCTTCGTGAGCGGACTTGGCGTGGTGTCTCTTATCCGATTTCTGAGACTTCTGCGATTCCTCCCTCGGTCTCCCGGACGACGACGGGTATTTCTGGGGTTCGTTCGGTATCCTGTGGTCTTGGTGATGGTGTTCGATAGGCTGCCTATGTTGGTAGGATTCCTTGACTTCCCTGGGAGCTTCTTTTTCCGTCGGTTTGGGCAGAGTTTGAGACTTTTCCGGTTTCACGTTGTTCTGCACGAACGGATCCTTCTGCTGATGGTGGGTTTCTACCTGCATGGACGGTGGTATCAAAGGTTGAGATATAACTGGGTTGATCGGAGCGGATGCGTGTCCAACGCAAGAACTCATAACTGGTGGTTGTTCTGGTTGACTGAACGGTTGAGGCATAGCCGAGTTGAAATAAGAAGGTTCGTTCTTGGGCTTAGAAGGGGCAACCACCGCGTCTACCTTAGGAGCCATGGTTTCCGTTCTTTGTTTCTCCCTAACATCCTGCACTTTCTTCTCTTCGACCAGAGGAGGCCTTTCTTCAGTTTTGTGTGGCTGAGACATCAAAGGTTGAGATTGTGGTGGAGCCAAATGTTGTTGCGGCATCACTGGTTGTGAAAATTGCGGAGGAGAAGGCTGCGACAGTTGTGGTGGTTGATGTTTCTGCGATATTTGAGGTTGCGACAGTTGTATCTGAGGTTGTGACAGCTGTATCTGTGGTTGTGGCGGTTGAATCTGTGGCATTTGAGTTTGGGTGGATATTTGCGCTTCTTGAGGAACAGACAGTACCGGTGCTGTTGTTTCTGGTTGGCATGGAGGAGTTGGAGGTTCATCTTCAATCACAACAACTGGCGGATTCGATTCTTTAAGATTCTCCTCAGGTTTTTTAGTATTCTCCACTAGAGACTGTTCAGGACTGACTTCCTTCGATGACTCTGTCTCAATTTCCATGTCCACCGGCTGTGTCGACTCCTCCTCGACTGGATCTTCAGGTACGTTGTCGATCGGTTTACATTCGATCTTCTCAATCTCCATAGCCTCGACTTTGGCTTCTTCTTTGGCGCCTTCATCGGTTTTCTCAGTTTGTTCCTCGTTCTGGATCGAAACAGGAGAGGTTTTGACTTCTTCTTTGGTTTGCTCTAGAATCGATGGAGACTGTTTGACGATATCCATCATGATCTCCTTATGAGAGATCGTCTTAATTTTCTGACCGTCTATTTCTGTCTCAGATTCCGAAGTAGTAGAATATAAAGGAGACTTTGTCTTGACTTTATTCTCCACAGTAGTCTCTTCCGCTTTCTCTTCTTTGGTTGGAGATTCTTTCTTTATCGGCGACCTTAGTTCTTTATCCTTACTCGGACTCAATTTATTCAGTTTGTATTTGGTAGCAGGCGACAAGGTTTCTTTGGGCGGTAATTCATCTTTTTCCATCTCATCATCAGCCTCCGCACTAGAATCTTCTTCCGTAGATATTCTAGGGGTACTCTTTCTCTTCTCTTTCGGAGGCTTAGCCCTCACACTCTCAATTTTTTCAGGAGTCTTTATAACGTCTGTCGTTTCTTTCGTTATAACTTCTTCGTCCGATTTCTCCGATATCAAAGATTCACTTTCGCTCTCCTTCAGGAGTTTGGCTCGCACCATCTCGGGTAAAGTGAGTTGTTTCGACGTGTTGTTGAGAGTTCGTGGCCTGCCCTTGACCCAACCACGTTTCTTCTTCATCTTTCTGACCTTGTTCCCCTGGAAAAATTAATTTTATTAAGTGACAGTTTATCCAATATACAAGGTTACAGGAAAAGTCGTACTGAATATTCAAAGACGTTATTAATCGGGTCATTTCTGATGGATTTGGTCCTATGATATGGTGTCCGAAACTTAACGGTTATGAAGATATAGAGTTTTGGAGATTTTTGAAAAATCCTCTATTTTTAGGCTTTTTTATCGATTTTTTTCTGATTAGAGCATCTAGGGGCCGTTTTCTTGATGTATCTAGTTATCTAGCATATCTTCTTCTCAATATATAAAACAAAGTCGGATTTGTTCCAACACTTATAACTCGAGAACGACTGGACCGATGTTCATGGTTTTTGATTTGTTGTATTCGTCTCCGTCCCTAATAGGATAATAATTATTGAAAACATTGGATAATTGAAGAAAAAATAAAATAAAAGAAAGAAAATTTTCCAATACAAAATGTTCATAGATTTCGTAACTGTCAAGAATGTAGAATAATGTCAGTAATGAAAAATGATTGACATAATATATTGGCTGTCAAATATTTATGCGATTAATTTTACCTTTTTTTGCGGATTATTCCGTATAATTATTCAGAGTCAGCATATTATTATATAGATATTCACTTTGCGAAAGTGTATTAACTATTAACGTCCTTCAATAGTAGTGTTCTTTCGTACTGATTCAACTGATGGAACTTATGTGATTTAAGTGAGAACGATTTTGTAATCAGAACACATTCATTCACTTAAAGCCCGAAAGAATGCGTTCACTTCTATGTATATAAAATTCTATAACGTCAAACTTCAAATTTTGACTTTACCATTGTGATCTAATTGAAATAAGAAATTTCACAATCAGAATAATCACTTACAATCACTTTGGAGTTGTGGAAGGGGGAACTGATTGAAAGCAAAAGAATGATTGCTTAAACTGATCTATGTGATTTAATTTACATAAATCACTTCACTCAGTACGAAAGAACATTACTAATATTCAGTACGACTTTCCCTGTAACCCTGTATATTAGGTTCTTCCTTATTTAGAGAACTTACCAGTGGCGTTGTCGCCAATTTTTCAACCGATTTCTTAACTTCCACTTCCTCTTCTTCCTTCATGCTGGATTCATCCATCAATTCCGGGGCTTCTTGAACCGGTTCTTCCTCTCCTTTCTCCGACTGACTCTCCATCTTCGCCTTTTCTTCCAATTCCAGCTTCTTCGCCCTTCTTTGGGACCATCTCTCCCCGACTACCCTCTCCTTCGTTTGGATAGCACCTCGTCTTCTTCTACCAGTGGTAGATAATGTTTCGTCCCTTACATCTGTTTTAGGCGTCTCTTCGGTGACTCGTTTGGGGGTTTTGGACGGAACCTGCGAAACTTCAGATTTACATTTTTTCTTGACTTCCTCCAAATCTTTCTCAGTGGCAGAAGAGTCGTTCCTCCTCCTCTTGGCCTCTTTCTTGACG
This sequence comes from Aphidecta obliterata, assembly GCA_963966015.1. Taxonomy (NCBI): domain Eukaryota; kingdom Metazoa; phylum Arthropoda; class Insecta; order Coleoptera; family Coccinellidae; genus Aphidecta; species Aphidecta obliterata. Next base: position 7,566,990 of record OZ014431.1, read on the forward strand.
TCTGCGTATGTGGTTTCGTTGTATTTCATAGGTCGGGTTCTCTTCCTTCCCGACGAGGTTATTTCGATCTCTTCTTCAGGCGGTTTTTCTTCCGACTTTGGTTCGGGTTTAGGTACTTTGGGCGTTTTGGGGGAGTACGCGATCTTCCTCTTCTTACCCCGCTTCAGCTTGACACCGGGAGTCTCCAATATGATCTTCTCGGGTTGGGGAACGATTATATCCGCGGTTTCTTGAACGCTGTTATCTTTTTCGGTGTCGGATTTGTACTCCCTGAAGGGATTGACCGCGTTGGTGACCAAAGGCGTCCATCTGAGACATTCCGGATCGATGTATATCCTGGTTTTACTGTTCCTGACCCTTTCGGCGTGGGTGTCTACCTTTTTCCAATCTATCGCCAGGACCACCTCGACGCCTTTATCTGTAATTTCTGGACGGATGAAGCCGAGGAGTTGTAAAGCTGTGGCCACATCGTGGCAGTACATTCCGGATTCTTTGCTGATGTCCGTTAGCTTCAGCTTTCCATCCCTGTGTTTATCCAGGAATTCGAGGACTACAGATATCCAATAAGCGTGATAGGATACCCGACCTAAATCCGAAAGCGGCTTCTCCGGGGTTCCCGGTTGTCCTTCTTCCTTGGATAATAGGTAACCTAGAACAAAAGTAGTCAGTAATCTTTCATTTCATCGTCGAAGAAAACTTACTGAACTCAATCAAAAACCTCCCGAATCCCTGTCTCTGAAACTGAGGCATTGTCATAATACAAGAAACGTTATACTTCTGCTGACAGTGCTTCTCCTTCGAAAAGTACCCGACCAAATGACAGCCTTTCTTGTCGTTCTTGGTCAGCACGTAGAACAGGAAAGGTTCCACGTCGTAGTAGAGCGTCTTGTGATCCAGGAACAGCTTGGCCAACAGGCAAAGGTTCTGACAGTATATCTTGTTGACGTTGCCGTCCACTTCGAAAACGGACAGGTTCAGACAGCGGTAGATCTCCGTGCCCGGGGGATGTCTCCAGGTGCACTTGTCCTGGTGACGTTCCAGGACGGCTTTGCTCTTCGTGTACTTCAGACAGAACTCGCAGAGGAAGAGTTTGGGCAGGCGCGCGTATTCCTGAGGGAAAGGACTCGAGTACCTGAAACGAAAAGAACTTGATGGAATTGTTGCTCTGAGAGATCATCGGGGAATTTTTCGAGGATAACTTTGTCAGTTTAAACGAACGATTGAGATTTTCCTCAACGAGTACCATGTACTTCAGTACTCTAGCCAGTTATTCATCATAATTTTTATTTTTTTGCACAAATGTTTGTGATATTCGGAGTTGAATTCAATTCTGTCTGCCCGATACGATAACTCTCGAAGGGAGAGACAGAGTTACACAGAAACAAACGCGCAAAAGCTTTACGTCAGGATTTTTCAAACTTTTTGGAAGCTTGTAGAACTTTAAATATCAAATGCAAATTCATCAATCCAGTGGGTTTAACTTTTAAGGTAGAACCATTTTGAGTAAGGGGCCAATTCATTGGGACTAATACAGTTGAATTTAAAATATGGCTAAGCTTAAGAAAGAGATCTCCCTTAAATAACACTAGAATCCATTGTGGTTTAAGGGAGATAAACCAACGATATAAGTTACATTCGTTGAACTCATCTTGTATATGGTTTTGTTTCTTTACTGCGTTCGACAGAGGTTCCGACCACTTTCACTCTAATATAAGCTTAGTAGAAGTGAAAATTTGCCTCATCGATGTTAATCCACACTGTACGTATTGAAAGGATGTTATGTTTAAATGAAACGGCTGTGCAAGGTTTTTGTACATATTTTTTATACTTTGTACATTAAGTATGTTGTTTTGAATGATGCTCTTCAAGATTCGTTGATTAGATCCAAATTCCTTTATTGAACTAGTTTTTTTCTATTTCGATAATCTGGCACTGTAGTATAGTTCTAACTTGATTTAGGAATGTTTTAAAGATTCTAGTAAGTTACAAAAGTAGGATATGAATTGTATGCAGTAATCTACGTTAGTATGATATATTTTCTTTTGGAAGTGAAAGTTTTTATTTATTCGATACAATGTAAAATTCTGTCAATACTGTTATGGAAATCAAAACATAGTCATTTTATTTTCAAACCGTGAAAACTCAAATACTTCACCAAAAATGCATGAAATTTGAAATATCTCATAAATGTATCAGCGGAAACCATAGAATTAAATTCTTCGTAAGATCCAGTAATAAATAAAGAAAATTTATTCTAAATTCTTAGTCAATTCAGGAAATTTAACCCTCCAATATCAATGACCTATAAAATCATCATATTTTCAAAGGAGGTTCACATAATAAAAATATGAATTGTTGAAATTAATAATGACATAATATATAATTGTTATTTGTAAGAAATTTTGTCAAAATGCAATAAGGAATCACAAATTAAAAAGAGTGTATCAAGAATGCTTCATACCAAGAAAAATTTGATGGAAAATTAATTTGTGAAAAAATATAGACTGTTGATCGAGAAACGTGAGAGTAGAGATTGATCCTTCAAAAAGTTTTGGGTTTAAATTGGTTTTAGAGAAAAGGAAACATCGGAATTTATGTTTAAAACCTTGCCAAGAGGAAGTACATGCAATTTGGAAGCAGGAAAATTGAATTTCCAAATTAAAGGAATATAAGAGCAACGTGACACGTGTTACATAAAGGAAAATTGAAGAAACATATTTTGGACATCGTTTTTCTTTGTGAGTTGATCATAAGTTAGATATCTTGATTTTAGTATCATTCGATAGTTATAGTTAGTATATTTGAGTTTGGTTTCAAGTATATAATTGTGTAAACATTTTTGATTTTTTTCGGCAAATCAATTGGAATATTGAACACAATTCTTAAAAATTGTTATTGGTTTTAAATTATTTCCAAAATTAGAATAAACTTCTTTAATTTTCACGATATGATATATTTTCATTTGAGGGTGAAAGTTTTTATTTATTTGATACAATGTAAAAATCTGTAAATATGTACTAAGGTACTTATTGAAAGGAATTAATATAAATGAATAGGGACGAGGTTTTATCTATTATAGTTGAGATTTTTCTTTTATATATGTTCATGTAAGTTTGTTTTTTATTAATTATTGAGGTAACAATTGGCGAAAAGGACAAATTTTCGATTTGTTGCAGTTTTGTATGATAGCACTTTAGATTTGTTAGGATTCTTTGTTTACCTCAGTTAATAGTATATTTCAGGTTTGTATATCACAACAATCCACACAACATAAAAGATGTTAGTTTTCGATTAGTGTAGTTTATATTTCCTCAACCTTTCCTTTTTTTTTGAGCCCTCTTTCTATTTACACGAGGGCTATATCATTTCTTCCCAATGTCTGTATTTTTCGAATTTTGAGCCGAAATGGTCTCAATCGACAAGGTTCGACTCACTGATGACGAATCCGTCGAAAAATTCAAGTCTGTCCGTCCGGCCCTAAGCGCGATAACTCTCGAACGGAACGACCTAGAAACTTGAAATTTTCAGGGTAGGTTCGAATGCCGCGATAAAGTTCGTTATTGAGCAAAATTCGACCAGGGGTTCCGTAAACATGATCGTTTGAAATTTAGTTTTCTTGACAGTTACAAAACTACGGATTCGATCGTGACGAAATTTTGTATTTTAACGGAGAATGATATATTCAAGCTACATTTTTTCCAGATCGCATAACCAGAACCATTTTAAATCTCAACGAATCATTGAATAAAAAATCCTTATATTTCTGTACCAGCTGATTCGGCTTAATTGACAGAGAGCTGCTGTCATTCTTCTGACAGCTGTCAAAAATTTCTCTAATTGGTTCCTAAAACTGGAAAATGCGAATCTACCAACAAGATGGATGAACCAGCGCTTTTATAATTTTTTATTTATAAAACTATAAAACTTACCAGGTACTTATTTCAAACTTCCCAAACTCGATAGCCGCAGGACACCTTCCTTGGACCACCATCGCCATAGAAGGCGAAGCCAGTGGATTATTCTCCTCGTTAACTGTCGTTACTTTGTTTGCCTTTTCCCGAGCTTCCTTGAAATGATCAACATCCTTCTGATTGACTCCAGGAGGTAGAGGTGGCGGTCTCTCTTCTGGAACAATAGAAATAAAACCATTGGTGGACACAATCATTGAAGATTTTTCTTCATTTTTTGCCTTCAAGCTAATCGTTATAAATTCTGATATATGAGGATAAAAGGATTATTAGCTCGGATAGGAACAAACATCACCCTGTGTGAAGACCTCCTGTGTAGTGATAATTTTGAAGTGACCACCAAAACCATGAATTTCAATCAAATTTTCGCTAAAAAGAAAGGCACATGCAGCTGATGTTAGTAATTTCGACTGCGCTAGCAAATATTAATAACTACCGTGGTTGTGAAAGTCTATCCACAAATAAGCTGGAACCAATCAGACGGATAATACCAAACCCTTTCGTGTTTTTCATCCATATTTGAGTTTTTATTTCTGTTTTTGAACAATGGTTAATGTCAAGCAAGCACACTACATCTATGAGATTCATGCAAGGTTAAATAAAAATGGGGTTCGGGAAAGCAGTTTTCGGATATCGGTTTGGGTTGGAAGCGATGCTTTAACCTAAAGACTCTCAACTCATTGTAAATTTTGAGGAAATAATATTGATAGAATGATTACAGTTTTCAAGACAAAGATAATTAAAAAGACCCAGGAATAACACTTGGGGAACTCCAATCAAAATGAATTTCTACATCTACGAACAACCATCCAGGGCTCCCCCGGAAATCTACTTCAGACTTACAACCATTCAGGTTAACACATCCCAACAACCCAGAAGGAACGGGAATCGGATCGGGACGGAGTAAAAATATAGTGTTCTTTTTTTTTGCGGCAGTGACTTTTAGGGTAGGTGAAACCGGATCTTACCCGTCTGATTGTTGCCGATCTGGGATAGCTGGTAGCTGATATGGCTTGCCGTGTCCCGCTTTTTGGACCGCCCTGTAATTCCACACTGGGAGGTCTCCGACGATTTTTTGACCGCCGCGTTTTCCGTCGTCTCGAGCGTCTTGACCGGCCTCGTCCTCTTTTCGGACTCTAACCTCTTACAGTTCACGGCCGTCTTCACCAGGTCGGAGGGGGTCATCTGTTTTTTCTCCTCGACTTCGGAGCTCCTATCTCTGTTTTTCGACCTTGTCGAGGTTCTTATAGGTTCTTCTGAAATTTCTGGTTCCGGTTTAGGTTTAGTCTCGATTTTGGGTTGTTCGTCTTCCCTCGGTTTCCGACGGGTGGGGTTATAGTTAGGGGTGGACCGGCTGGCTCTGGATTCGGTCGGTGGGGAGAATAGATGCGACAACCCGTCGAAGAGTCCTTTGAGTTGTCCGAGGCCTTTACCCTTCTCTACGTTGTTATTTTGAATGTTTTTCCCACTCTCTTTTACTTCTTTAATTTCTTTTTTACCGAATGGTGATTCGATCTTATCCCCAACTTTCAATTTCGCAGCGGCTGCTGCAAAGCCCCACGGTTCGTCTTTGTCTACGCTTATACCACTTATACTTCCGAAAGTTTCGATTTTCTCTTTCGTTCTACTGAACGTTGTCGGTATTTTGATGTTACTTTTTTTATCGTCGATTTCTTCGGAAGAATCGCTGTCGGATGACGAGTCATCGTCGTCGTCGCTCGAACTGGAACTGCTGCATTCCGAACTGCTAGACGAAGAACTGCCTTCTTTCGCCTGGTCTTCATCCGAATTTTCACTACTAGATTCCGATAATTCAACAGCTTTTCTCGATTTATTCGTGAGATCTATACGGTCTAGAACTGGGCACAACTTCGCTTTGTCGTTCCTCTGCGTCCTTTTAGGATTCTTCGTTTCGACTTGTTTATCCGCGTCCTTCTTGTTATTCTTGCTTTGAATATTTTCTTTGATATTATTCTTTTCCTGATTAGCATTTTTCGTCTCTCCTTTCATATTATTCATCAACTTCTGTTTCTCGTTCCTTTTCTTGTCGGCGTTGAAGGCGGACAGCCTAAAGAACTTCCGTTTCTCCTTGGACATGCGGTCGGACGTTTCCAGGCGATCCGCGGCGGTTTCTATCGCGGGGGGTGGGAGTTTGGGAGCGTGATGGGAGGGCGGTTGCGCGGGGGGCTGTTGAGGGTGGTTTGTGGTGGTTGGTTTGGACATCGTACCCTCGTAATCGCTGCTGTTCTCGCTGTCGTCGTCGTCGCTCGATAGGGAGGGTTGCGATGACGAGCGATCCGTATCCTTCGTCGCCGGTTTGCGCTGCGCGCTTTTGGGCGTCTGGGGGGTGGCGAATCTAAAAAAAAAATTATAGATAGTTCGAATATTTTTTTATCGAAGCAATACTCACTTCTGTTTCTTCTCCTTGTTCTTCTCCATTTTTCTCTTGGCACTGTTCCCGAGCGCGTCCGGCTTCGTCCTGCCGTTATCGTGGTGCTCCAAACAGTGCCTGCACCTCCAGGGACACTTCGGCTTCTTCTCCGCCGGCGGATCCAGGCAGTCCATGTGGTACTTCCGTTCGCAGCTGCAGCAGCAGAGCAGACACGTCGATAATCCCGTATTTCCTGATGAAGAGAGGGAATTCGTAAAGAATTTCCTGAAGGATTCGTATGTACTTACCGCATCCATCGCAGGTCTTGCACTCCTCGCAGAACCACCGTCCTCCCTTCGAGATCAGGGCGGCCAGCTCCGGGCCGGCGGTGGTGCAGGTGAGGTGCACCAGGGAGCCGCATCCCTCGCACGAGCTGAGCCTCTCGGCGACGCCGTTCTTGTTCTTCGTCTCGGTGCCCAGGCATTCCGAGCAGATCGGCAACGACGTCGGGCCCTGGAAAAATAGGGGATCGTGAATTTGAAATGGTCACAAGAAAAAAATACTATATAATCTTTTCGAATCTATCCCGATACATTTCCTACCCCCTTGGACTGTTCTCGGTTGATGGAATGTTGAATACTTCACCAGTTTTGAGTAGCGCCATCTGTTTTCGCATTAACGCGACTTATCACTAAGTTGGGAATGGAATTATCAGGTACAGTCGTTCTCGAAATTTACATATTAAAACATAGGAGTTTTGTTCGACTATAAAAATGATCAATATTTGTATAATAATTTTTGTACATATTTTCTATACTTTGGATATCAAGTATGTTGTTTTGAATGCTAATACAGTTGAATTTAAAATATGGCTAAGCTTACAAAAAAGATCTCCCTCAAATCACACTAGTATCCATTGTGGTTTAAGGGAGGTAAACCTACGATATTAGTTACATTCGTTGAACTTATCTAATATATAAAATTCTCGTGTCCACAGTGTTCGTTGCCATACTCCTCCGAAACGGCTTAACCGATTTTGATGAAATTTTTTGTGCTTATCCGGTATCTATCAGAATCGGCCAACATCTATTTTTCATCGCCCTAAATGTTAGGGGTAGTCCACCCCTAAATTTTTTTTTTTTATTTTTTAGACAAAATTTCTAATTTCTATTTTTTTATGATACAACATACAAAATACATACAATCCCCAATTTTCACCCTTCTACGATCAACTCTTATTTTTTAATAGCCAGAACAACGAGAGGCCGAAGGCCTCGAGCAATTTTGAAATTGCGAAAAATGGGAGAGACCGGGGGCGCGAAGCGCCCCCCGCGTTTTCGAGAGGGAGAAACGGGCTTTCCTAAGGTAAGAGAGGCCGAAGGCCTTGAGCAATTTTGAAATTGCGAAAAAAGGGAGAGATATGGCAAAACAACGTTTGCCGGGTCATCTAGTCTTGTATATAGTTTTGTTTCTTTACTGCGTTCGACAGAGGTTCCTAACACTTTCACTCTAATATAAGCTTAGTAGAACTGAAAATTTGCCTTATCAATGTTTATCCACACTGTACGTATTGAGAGGATGTTATGTTTAAATGAAACGGCTGTGCAAGCTTTTTGTACATATTTTCTATAATTTGTACATTAAGTATGTTGTTTTGAATGATGCTCTTCAAGATTCGTTGATTAGATCCAGATTCCTTTGTTGAACTCGTTTTTTTTTCTATTTCGATAATCTGATACAGTAGTATTGTTCTAACTTGATTTAGAAATGTTTTGCAGATTCTTGTAAGTTACAAAAGTAGGATATGAATTGTATGTAGTAGTCTACGTTTGTATGATATATTTTCTTTTGGAAGTGAGAGTTTTTATTTATTCGATACAATGTGAAAATCTGTAAATACTTACTAATTAAAAGGAATTAATATAAATGAATAGGGACGAAGTTTTATCTATTATAGTTGAGATTTTTCTATTATCTATGTTCATGCAAGTTTGTTTTTTATTAATTATTGAGGTAACAATTTGCGAATTAAGGACAAGTTCTCGATTCATTGCAGTTTTGTATGATAGCACTTTAGATTTGTTAAGATTCTTTGTTTACCTCAGTTAATTGTATATTTCAAGTTTGTTTACCGCAACAATCGACACTATATAGAAGATGTTTATTTTCAATTAGTGTAGTTTATACTTCTCAGCCTTTCCTTTTTTTTTTTAGCGCTCCTTCTACTTACACGAGGGCTTATCATTTCGTCACGATGTCTGTATTCCTCAAATATTGAGCGGAAAATGGTTTCAATCGATAAGGTTCGACGCACTGATGACGAATCCGTCGAAAAATTCGAGTCTGTCTGTCCGTCTCGAATGTTGCGGTCAAGTTCGTTAATAGGCAAAATTCAACCAGGGGTTCCGTAAATATGGTCGTTTAAAATTTAGTTTTCTTGATTATTTCAAAACTACGGATTCGATCGTGACGAAATTTTGTATTTTAATGGAGAGTGATTCAAGCTACATTTTCTCCAGATCGCATAACCAGAACCGTTTCAAATTCCAACGAATTATTAAATAAAAAATCCTAATATTTCTGTGACAGCTGATTCGGCATAATTAACAAAGAGCTGCTGTCTTTTTTTTGAGAGCTGTCAAAAATTTCTCCAATTGGTTTCTAAAACTGGAAAATGCGAATCTACCTATAGGTGGATGAACGAGTGCTTTCCATAATTTTTTTATCATCAAGTTGAATCAGATATGGCTATAACAAAATTGCAACTGCGAATTGTACAAAGGTAAAACTTTAGATGACCCTGTGGGCGTTCTCTCACGACCTTGGGGAAACCAGAAACTTTCAAGTCGCGACCGAATTGGGCGAAAAACCGTCTCGAGACCCCCAAAAAAAAAACTAAGACAGCATCTGCGTGTGCTGACACACGCAAAAACTGGTTGGCGGCTAGTTAACCGATCGAACGTTATAAAACACGTACGGCATTGTTGTAAACCGGGTATTTGTCAGCTGAGCTCGCGATCGAGTTGATTAATCGAGTGGATAACGCGATGAAGCGAGACCAGAACATCATTTCGTTAGCACCTGCTTGACTTAATAAAGGACGACTTAAATCCGGCAACGTCGACCATATATGAAAGATGTGATACATTAGACCTACTGTGTGACATCCCGAATATACAGGGCGATTCCTAATTCGAAGTGAACCTTGGAGGACGTGTTAGTATGACTCATTTGCTGTCATTTGAGCCATATTTATTGATATCCAAAAATCAACGTTTCAAGAGTTATTTGAATTTTTGTGTTTTTCGAAAAATTAACCTTACTCCGTTTTTCGTCATTTTTTTTTACGTTGAGCAAGTTTGATTATAATTTTGGATTATTTTCATCAGAGAAGGATATGATATGTAGGAAAAAAGCATAAATATGTTGTAATAGATGTTGAAAAAGAATTCATATGATTTGAAGGTTAGTATATAAAGAAAAAAATAGTTTTCTCTTTTTTTGTTCATCCAAACATTAACGCTAAATCACTATTTTTTATGCCGGACATTCAGAAGGTTGTTTATAAAATCTGCTGAAACTGGTGGTGATTAATTTTTCAAAAAACTAAAATAACCCGTTAACAGTTGATTTTTGGATATGAATAAATATGGCTCAAATGACAGCAAATGAGTCATACTAACACGTCCTCTTCAAGGTTCATGTCAAATTTGGAATCACCCTGTATATCTATCTATCGTAAGATAATTTTTTCTATTTTTATTATGAATTTACAAGATTGCAATCTTTTGCAGAGTGATCTCGGTGAAGTTGAGCGTTGGTTTGAAAATAAAATATTTCGAAATGTCATGTTGTTACCTCTACTAGGAAAATCAAGCCGTTAGAATTGGATTACAAAGTGAACTCAGAGAAACTTATGCTGTAATTTTCATATGGAATATTGTAAATAATATTAGTTATATTGACTTTGATTTAGAGAGTTCCTAAGTTAAATTAAAGAATACAGAAAAAGGAAGTATTTTTCGTCAAGCCAACTGTGCTGTCTCCTATCAACACAATGTTAATAGTTTGTATTGAAACAATTAAAAAATTTGATATAGATATGTTCAACACCAATGTGAATGAATTGAAAGCTCTGTTATTTTAGCTGGCTTATTTACATGAAAATCTAATTGTCCTCTACATGTGTAATTACCCTTAAGGGTGTATATGTGGAATTGAAATTAAATAAATAAATGTATGGCCATTAATAAAATTCCCTAAATAATAAAATAACTACTTTGGCACTACCAAAACCTCAACTCGAAAACTTTCCATAAAGCTCACCTTTGGAACATTGTCATTGTCCTCCACATTCTTCCTCTTCTTTCCTGGCGGACTCACTTTGCAATTAAACTTGAAACATTTCCCGTCCTGAATTATCATATTCCTAGCCACCGCCCTCTTCGTAGCCAGCCTCAGGTACGTCTTCAAGTCGTGCTCCTGGGTCTCCACAACCGTATGCGACTGCCTTATATACCTCTCGATCGACTTCAACGAGGAACCCTCTCTCTCCCCCAACTCCCGGACAGCCTTAGCCACGACCTAAACATCAAAATAAATTATTAATTAAATCGGCGATTAACACCAAACCAGTCTCACCTTCGTCAGATCGGAACCGTTCTCGATGTTCAACGTCCTGGTGCTCTGCATCCCGTTCGGGTCCTTGTACGAACTCTGACCCTTGTTGAAAACCTTCAAGATCGTCCCGCCCTTGACTGCCACCTCCAGATGTTCTCCGATCACATCTTCGTGGTAGTTGTGGTGCTGCCGGATGGCATGACAGATCCGTTCCACCGAAGGACGTTGCTTCTGGGAACGGATCTTGGCTATGGCCTCAAGAATCCATCGGTTCCAGACGTCCTGGGACACCTCTTCTGGGTCACACATGATGCTCTACGAAAAAATTTTGGTGAATATGCTTGGAAGGATGTTATTTGGGCACTTAGAGGAGTATTTCTGAACATTTTTCGGACCAAACATGGATCCCTAAGGAACACCATTTAATATCTTTCATCGATTAGTTCTACGTTCTCGACAAGAAACAAATTGATCAAGATTGAATTTTGGACCGAAATTCCTATTCCGATAGGAAACTTGGAAACTATAAATAATGAAAAACTGAAGCAGAAGAAAAATATGAATCATATAAATACCTGAAGTATACAGAGTATTGCCTACTTATGAATATATGTACAAAATTATGGTGGTTGTTTATAACGTCTTTTTGGTATCCACATCAAACAGGAAGACAATGATCTCATATGACATAGATATTTAAAGTTATTGAGAAAAATAATCAATTCACACAATTCACAAATAATTTAGTGTTTGTAACTCTACACATATTACTTGTAATATTTGTTTTCAAAATTTTAAGGTTATGAATATAGTTCATAGACCTTAAATCATTATTTATGTAATCCTGATTCTTTTTTTTTTATCCATTATCCATTACTAATGTAAAATTAAAAAAATGATTTTTCGAGGAAAAACCGGCATATATCATAATCTAACCACATCACTTCGTAATTTTTGAATCCCACAGAATTGAAGAACTATCAGCTGATTTTCGATACATGAAATAGAATATTAATTAATTATAATCATGCGTCACCCTTTAAATAAAACATTATGCAATTACATGATTCAAAGACAGATTTTACTGAATAAGAAGGGTGTGTACAATTCTTTGGTCACATTTCCAACGAGAAAATTTTTGATTTCCTGGAGGAAATATCTGAAATTGATCGAATATCAGGTCCGGCGGTTAGACAAACCCGAAAATCCCGCCTGAAATGTATGACACATTTCTGGAATTGAAATAGCATCCTTCCAATAAAAAATGTTTAAAAATGACGAAACAACGACTGAAATTACCTCGTTCACCTTAGTATCCTATTCTGCAACAATAATCTGCTATTTTTTGGTCACGGAACATAACGTCGAAATCCGACGGCCATTTTGACTGTACCGAACAGTAACTACCAACATCATGCACTATTTTAAAGTCATCCAAAGGAATTTATCCGATTAAATACACTTCACTCATCACATCTGAGTTGATTACACACTATTTTAATGATTTCAACACTTGATACGATGCGACAAAGTCGTAACGACGCAGAATTCCATAACCATCACTGATTCATGTCACCATCCGGCGGTAAGCAAAGGGAGAGCATAACGAATATTCGATAAATTTGACATTTGAGGCGTCGTTAACTTCGTTTTCTCGCTGGCGAACACTTCGTTTCCCTCGTTCGCACTTTTGTTTATTCGTAGAACCTTCCAACACCAATACTTGTATAATTAAATTGGGATAGACATAACTCATTCGAGATAGACACATCACAACAATAGGTTAATGTTGTGACAAAATGGCCAGTAAGTAGCGCGCGCAAAGGCGTTCCTTTTCCCCGCGGAGCCCGCAAACGTCCAATTTCTGTTGCGTACTTCCGTTGAGTCGCGGGAGGGGCGAGGGGGTTGACAGAAATTGATCAGACAAGGGACAACCTGCTAATCAAGTCGTGGTGGCTTCACCTTTGTTTCTTCGATTATGCCCAAACGGGTGGAAAATTAAAGGCGAGTCGCCAACCGTTCGCCTTCGAGTGTCCAATTCGACTTTTGTTTTTAATTCAATGAAATCAATCGAAAAGTAATATTCATTTATCATATAAATCTGAAATCATATTGAATATACGAGTATTTTATCACGAATTGATTGTTCAAAACTATTTCCTGATTATTGTGTAACTTTTTCATTGGCCATCGAAGAACTAGTGGCGACATCTAGTGTTAAAATCGAATATCACATATTACTGATTTCTTTTAAAATCAGATCGAATTCGAAAAAACTCATTCAATTTTGGTGACTTTTCATATTTTGACGACCTATTTAGAATTCCACAGGACAGTACGTTCGAGATACAATAAAATGAAAAGGATAATTTTGAAATAAGAAAATATTATTCTATGCTACAGTAATTCATCTCTTTGGTAGTACGCGCATAGAGTTATTCATGTCGGTTAAGAATTCGAAAATTTTTATGCAATTCAAACTTTTATAATAATTCTTTAGTTATATCTACGATTTTGTGAATGAGCATAACGGTTTTATTGCCTTTAGTAGTGTCGTATTTTACCAGATATTTGGGTGGTGACTTTAATGAAGGTATTTTTTTCATATAACATGTATTTTATTGCATGTAAGAATAATTAAGTATCATTCTATGAATTTGATATCTATATGGCGATTGCGACGCAATTTAAACGTTCTATTATAAGAGAACGAAAATACGCGTTAGTGAAATTAACTTGATAAATATCAATATTTTAGGTATGTTGAATGAAGTTCTTATTTTCTGTTATTCAAAGTTTTGATATTTCAATTTATTCACTTTCTTTCTGTTAGAAGTGAATACAAGGCAGTAGATTCAGAGAATGTATACTTCTGAATAATTCAAATTCCAAAAATAAAAGTAAAATATAAATCTTTGCCAAGTTTCAACAATATAATTTAAAATTTTTGTCCTTGTAAAACTGAACACAACCTATTATTTCTTTCAGAACTTGTTCCCTTCCTTCTAGTCGATGGAAACTTCACGATTCAAGGTAAGAATATAATCAAAATCATGATATATAAAACAATTTTATTCAAGTTACGTTACATCACACATCATCCATTCGAAATATCAACGTCACATAAATGAAAATAAAGATGATTTAGTACAGCAGTATATTTTAATACTGCAACTCACTCCACCTAGTGCACGTCAATAAAAAAGAAATATTTATACAACTTCTAACTTCAGTCTATAAGCTATAGATATTTATACAAAATAATCCAAACGATAAATGTTCATTTACTTAAAGGGAAAAATTAAATCGGTTCAAGATTTAAAATAAAAATCTGGCCACTTAATATGGTGCGTATCTCCTTGATGGCGAGGGTCCTCTCATACTCGGTCTGAAAAAAAGGAAACGTTGATTAGATATTTCGAATACAAACTCAGGGACAGTAATTTGCTTCTATGAACTTGTCTTTGTCCATTCTAATATATCAACAATGTATTGACAAATCTATCAAGAACAAATTTTCAATTTACACAGTATAGAAACGTCACTATGACTATGTTGAAATCGTCATGTGGAGCTGGGACTGTGATGACTTATTTGGGGAAATTCATTGACATATCGTGTATTGAAATCTAATTTGGTTTATGTCTTTGTACAGTGTATTACACCAGCAATTTTTTTTGCTGACAAATATAGCGAGCACAGAATTTTAATTTACACAGTATAGAAACGTCACTATGACTAGATGAAATCGTCATGTGGAGCTGGGACTGTGATAAATTGACATGAATAAAACTAAATTCTTAGTCATCAGTGCCGATTTCTTCAAAAATGGATCCTAACTCTAATTTCAAGATTAAGAAGAAGAACTTGGAATTCTTAGATCATAATCATAGAATTGATTGTCAATATACACTGTTACTTTAGCAATTTTTTTTTGCTGACAAATATAGCGAACACAGAATTTTTATTTACACAGTATAGAAAAGTCACTCTGACTAGATGAAGTCGGTACAGACTAAAAGTAATGCCTTGGAATCTTTCAAGATTTGAGATTGTAATGGTTGAGACAAAATCGAGGGATATTATTTCATAAACCAAACAGAAAAAGTCTTCAGAACCGTTCAATTGTCCATGTACAGTGTATTCCATCGACAATTAATTTTGCCGAGAAACATAGCGTGTACAGAATTTCAATTTACACAGTATAGAAACGTCACTATGACTAGATGAAATCGTCATGTGGAGCTGGGACTGTGATAAATTGACATGAATAAAACTAAATTCTCAGTTATCAATGCGGATCTCCTCAAAAATGGATCCTAATTCTCATTTCAAGATTAAGAAGAAGAAATTGGAATTCTTAGGTCATAGTCGTAGAATTGATCGTCAATATACAGTGTATTACTTCAGCAATTTTTTTTTGCTGACAAATATAGCGAACACAGAATTTTTATTTGCACAGTATAAAAACGTCACTCTGACTAGATGAAGTCGGCACAGACTAGAAGTAATGCCTTGGAATCTTTCAAGATTTGAGATTGTAATGGTTGAGACAAAATCGAGGGATATTATTTCATAAACCAAACAGAAAAAGTCTTCAGAACCGTTCAATTGTCCATGTACAGTGTATTCCATCGACAATTAATTTTGCCGAGAAACATAGCGTGTACAGAATTTCAATTTACACAGTATAGAAACGTCACTATGACTAGATGAAATCGTCATGTGGAGCTGGGACTGTGATAAATTGACATGAATAAAACTAAATACTCAGTTATCAATGCCGATCTCCTCAAAAATAGATCCTAACTCTCATTTCAAGATTAAGGAGAAGAAATTGGAATTCTTAGGTCATAATCATAGAATTGATTGTCAATATACAGTGTTTTACTTCAGCAATTTTTTTTGCTGACAAATATAGCGAACACAGAATTTTTATTTGCACAGTATAAAAACGTCACTCTGACTAGATGAAGTCGGCACAGACTAGAAGTAATGCCTTGGAATCTTTCACGATTTGTGATGTAACGTTAAGACAAGATCGAGGGATATTATTTCATAAACCAAACAGAAAAAGTCTTCAGAACCGTTCAATTGTCCATGTACAGTGTATTCCATCGACAATTAATTTTGCCGAGAAACATAGCGTGTACAGAATTTCAATTTACACAGTATAGAAACGTCACTATGACTAGATGAAATCGTCATGTGGAGCTGGGACTGTGATAAATTGACATGAATAAAACTAAATTCTCAGTTATCAATGCGGATCTCCTCAAAAATGGATCCTAATTCTCATTTCAAGATTAAGAAGAAGAAATTGGAATTCTTAGGTCATAGTCGTAGAATTGATCGTCAATATACAGTGTATTACTTCAGCAATTTTTTTTTGCTGACAAATATAGCGAGCACCGAATTTTTATTTACACAGTATAGAAACGTCACTCTGACTAGATGAAGTCGGTACAGACTAGAAGTAATGCCTTGGAATTTTCCAAGATTTGTGATGAAATGGTAAAGACAAAATGGAGGAATATTATTTCATAAACCAAACAGAAAAAGTCTTCAGAACCGTTCAATTGTCCATGCACAGTGTATTCCATCGACAATTAATTTTGCCGAGAAACATAGCGTGTACAGAATTTCAATTTACACAGTATAAAACGCCACTAAGACCTTGAACGCAGTCGTGTGGAGCTGGGACTGTGATACTCCCAATTTAAATCAAGCATTCAAATTTACCTTCTATCGTCGAAGGAATCCCTGCTGAAATCCTCGTACATCCTGCTGCTCATCCTCGGCATGGGCGTGCTGCTCACCGGCGGCGACCTTCGGCTGAAAATGCCGTAGTCGCTGCTTCTGCTGCTGAAACCGGAGTCTCTCATGCTTCCCCCTATGCCGCTGGAAGGGGGGCCGCCTCTGAGACCTATGGAAGGCATGGGGGGTAAGGGTTCTCTACGAGGAGGCATCGGGGGCGGAAGGAAATCTCCCCTGCCTCTGAGGTCGGAACCGCTGCCTCGCGGGGGCATCCCGGAGTAACGTCTCTCGTACATGTCCCTGGAATCGTCGAATCTCCTCTCATAGTAGCTGTCGTACCCATCCTAAAATATAAAATGTGAATAAGGATTGTCGAGAAGTATTAAGATTTGAAGTGAAAGCTTAGTTGCAGTAATCGATTTCTTGATTTTCGAAAACATAAGATACTTTATTTGGAGATGAAAATTCAGTTGTGAAAATGGATTACTGCAAAATATTAAACGGCTTTTGTGTATTTTCCTATGTCGATTCGTCAAAATGAATAGATGCGATGAATTTTCAGATGTCTCGGTAGTCGGTAGAAAAGAGGCTCAAGCACCTGAAGTTCGATTCTTTACTTGAACTCCTAAAGAATTTCGGTTTTAGAAGTGTATACCATAGAGGGGCAAATACAATCATGCTTCGATCCTTAACGTGTCCAGGAAAACTCCTACCCCTTCATAAATTTGATAAACAAAGCGGATGAATTCTCCTGATGATAATATTTGACATAGAAGGAGGTTTCAACCTAAAGACACAGTTGAATCCATGCCTATGTCAAAAATTCGGTTTACTTCCAACTATTTTACGTGAAAGAATGTGAATAGTACGGTTTTTCCTTCTGTCAAAGCCCAGGGGCTACAGAACGACTGAGGAATGTACTTTTCGAGCCTGCGAGAGGCTCATTTTATACGACACTGCGGTGGGGGCTCCATTGAGTGGGAACACCGTACCGCCAGCCGGAGGGTAAGCTCCTAAACTGATCGCGTCGAAAATTCTAATATTTAACTAAAAATAAGACTCAACAAGGTTCAAAATACACCTTTTTACCCTCTCTATAGTATAAACAACTAAAGTAATTGTATGAATTCATTAATAATTTTCACGTTGCAGGCAATACTGAAAGTTCCATTCCCGAGTGAAAATGCCGACTGAAGGTGAGTAATTCCTATCCTTTGTTAATTTTTGGTATAGAAATTAGTTTCGAGTTACATTATACATATACAGGTGTCCCAAGAGTGCCTACTGGACTTTTCTTGAGAACCGATCCTATTTGAATTCTGAAAATTCTCAAAAAACGTCTAGTAAACACTCGAACTTGGGACACCCTGTATAGTAGTGATCAGGAACAGGTAAAACAGAAAGAGTCGTTTTCGACACTCGTCCACTTATTAATATCCCTATTTAACTGGATTTGCTACACCCTATATCTTCCAAACATGCGAATTTTTTGAAAAAAGATAGTGGAAAAGAAAAACCAGAAAAAGTCGGTGATCTTCTCGAAAATTTTCAACCCTATTATCGAAAACGACTCACGACCGTTTGTACAGGGTGATTATTTATTTTTTACTGAATAGCTATCTCAGTAGATATTGGTCATAGAAAAACGTTCAAATGGGCAAATATGAAGTATTTTTTATGGGCATTCAGAATTC
This sequence comes from Aphidecta obliterata, assembly GCA_963966015.1. Lineage (NCBI taxonomy): Eukaryota > Metazoa > Arthropoda > Insecta > Coleoptera > Coccinellidae > Aphidecta > Aphidecta obliterata. The sequence goes on from OZ014431.1 coordinate 7,585,400, forward strand.
AGTACTAGAAAATGCAAAAAAGCATCGTTAACCTAAAAATTTTATGCGAGTTGGTATTTTCAAATGGAACATTTTTTTCATCTTCCTAATCGTTGGAGCTCTTTCTTCTGGTTTCAAAAATATATACTTTATTGAGGTTGTTTGTCAGTTTTTGAATAATATGGATGTTTTCATCTAAATCTAAGGCACCTGTAGAATGCCACAAGAAAAAAAATTTCTAATATGTGGATCGGCAAAAACAGAATTATTCTCTGGCCTCTTCACATTCCCGACTTGACCCCATTGGATACTTTTTTATGGGGATATTCAAAATCTAAAGTTTAAATGGACCGTTCTCAAAATATTGAAGATATTCAAATCAGAATAAAGGAAAGAATTGATAATCTCAACAATCAACCAGAAATATTAAGGAGAGCCCTCGAAAACTCAATAAAAAGATATCGATTGTGTGCAAGTAAACGTGGCATTCTACAGCTTCCTTGGATTAAGACGAAAATCTTTATTTTTCGAAAACTGACAAAGATGACCTCAATGAAGTATATTTATTTGAAATCAGAAGAAAGAGCTCCAACGATTAGGAAGATAAAATACAGAATGTTCCATTTCAAAAATACCAACATACATAAATTTTTTTTTTGCATTTTCTAGTACTGAATTCTGAATGCTCATGAAAAATACTTCATATTTGCCCATTAAAACGTTTTAGTAGGACCAATATTTACTGAAACAGCTATTGAGTGAAATATAGACAATCACCCTGTACATCTTCCAAACATGGGAAAATTTTGCAAAATGATGATTGAAAAGAATTTCTCATTGAAAAATCGGCGATTTGAAAATTTTCAACCCCCTTCTACAAAACGACTCACGCCCGTTTGCACCCGTCTCCCACTCAACTAGGGTGTATTTTACTTGCTCAAAGTAGAATTTGCAACACACTTAATTTGTATAAAAACCAATGAACGAATATTTTCTAGTTTAGACTAAATTAATTTGAACGGAATACTATTGACGTGTCGCGTGTGCTCGAGCCTCCAGACGACGACGACAGGCTGACCCTAGAACAGGACATATAAAAATGAAATTAAAAAAAGTATCGGTACCCCAAATCGTCCCATCATGCGATCCCGAAGGAACGGTGGCGGCGGCGGCGGAGGGTATGGGTCCCTGCCGAACATCCTATCGCGGAAACGATCCGGTCCGATCCCTCGGGGACACTCCTTGCTCCAGTGACCGCCGCGTCCGCATCGATAGCACTGTTCCGGATCGCCCATGCCCGGCCTTTGTCTGACCTTGCTCGTAGATACCTGCACTTTCATCGGCTGACCGTCAACCATCGTCCCGTTCAGCTCTTTGATGGCTTCGTTCACGTCACCGGATGATTCGAGATGAACGAAACCGTAGTTCCGCACTATATCGCATTCGACCACGGTTCCGAACCTAGATTTGGGTGAGGAGAGGACAGAAAAATATTGCAGAATTTCCGTTTCTTTAACGGCGAACCGTCGACTGATTCGCGAGTGTCTGGAGAAAATTCGCATGCTCCTGCGTTCCTTCATCACGACATTAAAAAAAATTGTCAAAATACTAGAGCTAGTGCACGGTATTGAAATTGAAGGAAAAAACTAAAAGAAGTTTGTACTCGTGTCTAGAAAGATTTCTACCCCTTCAAATATAATAGTTATTTATAAGGATCATAAAGACGATCATTATGGTAAAAGTCGTGAATGTTGCTGGTTGCATTACAAAAACGTGAATCAAAAAGTTTCATAGCTAAAAAATCCATAATTTTTACTAAACAAGTTTTCAACGGAAGCATCAGATGATACAAATTTAAACATAACGTTGTCATAATGACATTCCATCAGATAAAGTTATTGAAGCGACTATTATTCTTTTCAGCATAGAAATCTCAGATGATGAAAATCTAATTTTTATATTCGGAACAATGTAAATAGTACGGTTTTTCCTTCTGTCAAAGCCCAGGGGCTACAGAACGACTGAGGAATGTACTTCTCAAGCCTCGAAAGGCTCATTTTATACGACACTGCGGTGGGAGCTCCATTAAAAGGGAACACCGTACCGCCAGCCGGAGGGTAAGCTCCTAAACTGATCGCGTCGAAAATTAAAAAAAAAAAGGTTTCTACATATAGGGAAAAATCACGCACCGCGAGATGACGCTGAAAATTCACAAAATGTCGGACCGAGAGGTGATCAAAGCATTCTGTCATTTCCATCTTTCATAACAAGTAAATCAAATATTTTTATGAGATTGGGAAATTAATAATTATGCCTGTGAAAGCAGCGTGACCAAATCTTATTTTAAGAAACTACCAAAACTTCATTAGTAATCTACTTTTTTCTACCAAAGTCAATTGAAGAAATCTACTAAAAATATAGTGCTAACTGAAAATAGTCTTTAGCGCTATATGTTGGAAAAAACTTCAATGATTTGTTCAATTTATAAACATTATTTGTTCGAAATTTCTTTGGTTTTGATTCAATTGACTTCTGAAAAAATGCGCACAAATTTGACGTTAATAAAATATTTGATTTACTTGTTATGAAAAATAGAAATGACAGAATATGTTGATCACCTCTCGGCCCGACATCTTGTGATTTTCAGCGCCATCTCGCGGTACGTGATTTTTTTCCCTATTGAATTGACAGTTGAGAACGGAACATAGAAAATGCTTAGAAATTTTTCGTTCGAGAGCATGGAACGTTCCCCAGACACGATGAACTGATATTGTGAGTTAATACCTCTTGAACAGTTCCCTGATTTCCGGTGCCTTCGTGTTATCCGTCAAATTACCAACGAAAATCTTGGTGGTCGGCGTTTGAGGCGCCTTCCTGTTCTTCGCAGCCTCGCATTTCATCGACTGCCCGTTGAGGAGGTGGCCGTTGAGCTGTTGTATGGCCTCGCGTCCCTCGCTCTCGTTCTCCATGTGAACGAATCCGTAGTTCTTGACGACGTCGCATTCTACCACTTTCCCGTACTTCTCGAATAGTGGCCGTAGATCGTTCACGCTCGTTTTCTCGTCGAGGTTGCCGATGAAAATTTTGAAAGTGCCCGCGCTGCTAAAACCCGGCATTTTGATATAAAATATCCGGATTTCTCCTGAAAATTAACGTTTAGGATTTTCGTTTGCTGTCGGCACGGACCGCTCGGTTGTGTTTCAAACGAAGCGCGCCGTTTGCCGTGTTCGAGTCAAGATGGAGGATCGATCCACGTGACGACCCGGCGAAGCCGGCTTGCTGAACGCACCCATCTTGTTTTCTATAGTCGAAAATATTGATTTCTATGAACGCGGTTCAAAGTCCACATGATCGTCCACCTTGACTTGACATCGAATACACAAATATTTACCCAAATTGCGGCGAAATATTAAAAATCTTACTTGAGATTCCGTGAAGCATTAAACGAAAGAAGAAAATTCGGAAACAAAGCGTTTAATCAATCAATACAATTTCAAGACGAACCGAATGGCCGCCATTTTCGACGCTTCGCGTCACCAAATTTCGATTATTTCAGAATAAATGTAGTAATAATAGAATAGTTATAGTCCAAAATAAAGCATAAATTTTGAATGAATATATTAGATATATCTAAGCACAAGAAATGTTCCAGAAAAAATTCTTGAACGAAATTCAATTATACATTTACTAAGTACAAACTAAACTATAGTTTCCGTGAGAAAGTACGATGTAAAATAATAATAAGAATCTCACCTGATAAACTAGCTCAAAGCAACTCACTAAAATGAATTATCCCCGGCCCCCAAGACGAACGTCGAAGAGAACTGTGAACCGAATGAACACTTGCTGCGAAAAGACAGAGGTTTAGGTTGTAGGAATATGGCGCCGATATCGACGCATTTATTTCGTAGAAGCCAACTGAGTTTGCGTGAACTACTTCTTTTTCTTCTTCGACTGTCCTTACCGTTTAACGATCGCCATATAACTTCAGATTTAGAAACGAAGATACAGATGGCGACAACATCTCCTGGAAAGGAAACTGTTCAGTCATACTTTCGAGTAATCCAAATATAGATGGCACGACATTCGATGAAAAGTAATCTATACGGTTTCAAATATTTGAATATAGATGGCAATAACTACAGTGACTATATTGCGTCAAAATTCAAATGAAATAGTACTGGAATAGCAGTTTTTTCAACGGAATATTCGACTGTAAACTGAATACCTACGAATTTTTATCTGCAACTTGATTTATAATTGGAATGTTTTCTCAATCATTGCCTTTTATTAGAAAAAGTATTCAAATTAAACTCTAAACTAAATATCTGAAATAAATGTGCAACGACCGTCATATTCGTTGATCTTTTGACGGCACTTTTGAGTATTGTATGATTATACCATTGTATACAGAATTTATCTAATGACTATACTGAGATTCTTATGAATAATTCAACTATTCTATTTATGAAAATAATAAGGTGTATTATTGGCAGAACAATCTTTCAATATTCATATTTTGAGTGGAAATGACTGAATTATATTGTTTAAAGTATCTTCCATGTCTGCGAAGTTCCAAAACAATGCCCTATTCGAAAAAAAATAATGAATATCCTCTTAACATTTTAAGTTGAGTAAATTTTGTAAAATTTTTGAACCGGCAGCAACGATGCAATTTTCAAAAGTATATCTTGACTGTCACAAGCCAAATCAAAATTGAAATGGTATGTCAGATATCAGTTAACCGAAATCTTCATTATTATAGAAGGAAATGGGATGTTTTTGATATTTCAAATGCAATGAGCTGGGATGGATATTTCCTTGTTTTTTTATAGTCGAATAAACGTTTATCTTCGAGAAAACCAAGATAATCGCACAAATCACTAAGTAAACATCAAATATTTCGACGCAACATGGCGATATTCTTGATGAAGAAGGAATTTTTACTCGGCTGTTATTTCAGTGAATCAGATCGAACATATACTTTAACTCGTGTGTTGAAGAGTTGACAAAAAATCCAGCCTATTTTTCTTTAAAAAGTCGCAAATGCTTAGGGTAAAAGAAAGACAAAACTTCTAAAAACTATTTTTATTACATGTTAATTTTTGTACACAAACATAAACACTCAAAATTATATCAGTCTTGCAATTTATGTTACCGCATTCACAAACATCCATATATATTTCAAACATGTACTTCACATTCAATGGGATAATAAAAGAGTTCGATTTAATACTATTTACAAACATAAATGCACATTCTAACAGTCACTCGGCCTATTTGGACAACGAAAATGGTAATTACAAGGAAAATAAAAACTATGTAAAACGGAAGGAAATATGAGTAACTGAAAAGTAACCATCTCTTACGTCAAACCAAAATTGAGCATTTTCAAACATAATTGAAAGATTTTAAGGGTGCAGTAGTAACAAGTGAGGAGAATTTGAAATCTAGAGCTAAATCATCATTTTTCGTACTTCAATATTTCCCTAAACGTCAAATATCTTTTCTATTTGTGGAATTTCTGCAATCTTCTTTAAAGATTGTCAAAAGAGCACCAAACTTTGTAAAAAACAGAATTTTCAGTTGATTTGTTTGAACTATTTCAGAACGGCACAACAATCTGAAGTTTGTGATGGCACTGAAATAGGAATGAAATAAATAGAGCTATGGCATTGAATAACTGAGTATCTTCTCAGAAACAAACAAAATAAGTTGAAAAATATTCAAATAAATAATTTATATCCAGTAATAAATTAAAAAGGATTTCTCAATTATTTCAAATTATTGTGCCTGCTCGAGTCTGATAAATATTGTCGATTTGACTTGTGTTGGATAGGTATGAATAGGTACTTTGAAATCTTAACGTTATCATTATTATTCTATGGACAGTTATATACAATTTTTTACTCATACTATTTACACTTTGCAAGAAACTGTACAAAAAACTTTTCAAAGCCTCAAAAATATTTGTATTGTTAATTGAATTTCTCATATTGAAGGTGGTAAAAATTCTCATATTTATTTCAAACTGTAGAGTTTCAATATCAATTCCCAGTTTTAACATTGTTGCTTTCTATTAAAATCATTTTTACAAATATATGAAATTGTTTCAAACAGGTACCTACTTCAAGAACTCGAGACATGTTAGTTGTTATTGCGTGAGTGTATTTGGCAAAGAATCAACGAATAAAATTACGAATATCAACAAAAAGTCCTCCTAGAGGATAAAAAAACACAATAAAATGTCTCACAATTTCGTGAAACAAACTTAATAGTTATTTGTACAGTTCTCTTTATACACTTTAACAGCTAGACAATCTTTATACTAGTATCGGTGTCGAGTTTACACAGTGTCTTTTTCACCCTCAACGCCGTCAGTCTGACGGCGGGATTCGCGTGCCAGCATTCTTGCATCACCTTCGAAAGGGTCAACAGCACCTCGTCGGAGTCCCATCGGAGAGGGATCTTCGGCCGGATCTTCTTGACACAAACTACGTCCAACATGTCGTCGAAGTCCGGATCACTAGGCACGGAATCGTGGTATGGCACACAATATTCATCGGCTGCTGTTATTTTGTCTCCGGTAACACACCTTCTAGACATTTCCCAGAGGACCAAGCCGAAAGCGTACATATCCGCCATCTTGTGGGCTTCGAAGCTTTTAACATTGATGGACCTATCGAGTATCTCCGGAGACATGTATCTCCTGGTTCCGCTGCGGATGTTCGGGGGTATGTCGATTTCGTTGGTGTCGCTTAGGTACTTGACGGCCAGGCCGAAATCTGCTATGCAACACTCTCCGTTTCGTTTGACCAGGATGTTCTTGCTTTTTATGTCGCGGTGGGCTATCGCGGGTTTGCCTCGCGTGCCGAATATCTCGGTGTGGAGGTGCGACAACCCGCTGGCGATGCTGGTGGCCATCAGGTGTAAAGAGTTGGGGTCTAAAACGTGCGTTTGGAGGTAGTCGTACAAGGAGCCATGCTCGTGGTAGTCGGTTATCAGCAACATCTGAGTCCACGATCCTGTACCCTTGATATCCGCTGCTATGAATCCCAGGATGTTTTCGTGTCTCATCAGTACCGTTTGGTAGATTTCGGTCTCCCTGAACCACGACTGTTCTTCGGTGGTGAAGAAGACTTTTACAGCAACCTGCTCTCCCCTCCAATTAGCCAGCCAGACTTCCCCGTATCTCCCCTTCCCGACCGACTGCACCATCTGGATCTGTTTGGCTATCGTCCTTTGTACCAGGATGGGAAGGCCGGAACCCGACCCACTGGACTGGTCCAAAAGGTTCGAGAGGGGACCGTGCACTTCCATATTTGGATACTTCACGGGGTAGTTCTTGGGGCACAGGTTGTGCTTTCTTTGGAAATCTTTCTTGTTGTACTTTTTGTAGATGATGGCGATCACGAGTAGGAATATCGTCAGGCAGACCGTCACGGATGTTAGGAGGACTATGTAGGGGAGGTTGTTGAACTGGTTGAAAGATGGGGCTTCCGTGGTCGGTCTCTCGGGGTAGAACGGTTTGAGGTTGCGGTTGCAGCCGTTCGAATCGTCGCAGCATTGGATGGACTTCGGTTGGAGGTGGGGCACAAGGTGGCCTTTGCACTAAAAAAAAAACACATTCTTTTAATCATTATGTTCGTTGTTCGACTTCAAGAACATTCAAGTTTTTTCATTTTTGGGCACTAAAGGGTTAAAAAGATTCTGGTGATACACGATAAGTTTAGCAACATGAGATTGTTTCTTTTTTGCCATTTTCGAACAAATAACATAAAACCACAGAAAAAGTAGGCGATTTGCTTCGATTTGATATTTGAGTATAAACGATATGCATCAATTTCTCGGACTATGTTGCATCTTCAAAAATATTCTGGTGATGGTGATGAAGTTTATCAACGTGAGAGTGATTCTTTTTTGCCATTTTCCGCTACCAAATAACACAGAAACCACAGAAAAAGTAGGCGATTTGCTTCGATTTAATATTTTAGTATAAACGATATGCATCAATTTCTCGGACTATGTTGTATCTTTGAAAAGATTCTGGTGATACACGATAAGTTTAGCAACATGAGATTGATTCTTTTTTGCCATTTTCGAACACCAAATAACATAAAACCACAGAAAAAGTAGGCGATTTGCTTTGATTTGATATTTGAGTATAAACGACTATGTTGCATTTTTAAAAAGACTTTAAGGTTTTAGGCTCATTTTGTAATAAAAACAAATTATTAAAAGAGGTACAGTAGAACCTCGATTATCCGAACCTCAATTATCCGAACCCTCAATTATCCGAACGCTGATCAGTTTATCCAAACATTCAATTATCCGACCAATAGCATTTCGCCAGTTGAAAATATTAGACTATTTTGTGAAAAAAGATTGAAATATTAAATGTACATACCTATTTCACTGTTTTATTAGTTGGATATTCGAATGTTTATTTATATATTCAAAATTTTTGTTTGATCTAACTCAAAAATTCCACATTTTGATTATCCGAACTTTTGATTATCCGAAATAGTCCCGTTCCCAATTAGTTCGGATAATTGAGGTTCTATTGTAATTGAATGAATTTTAATAATTTACCTGCATAAGACCACCTTCATCGGCGGACAAACAGCCGTAAGTCCATATGGGGTAATCGTAACCATCGTCGTCGACGGCGGCTTCAACAGAGGCGAAGCACATGCCCCCGGGTCTGATTTCGCAGGTACCGTTGGCTTCGCCATTCGGACAGTGGCCCTCGCAGTAGCAGTTTTTCACTGTAAAAAAAATAAACTTTCAGTCGATAATTCCGAAGATGAACGAAAGATGGCGCACCTATACAATTCCCAAATGAATATTAATTACTGTCGAAATTTCCTTCTGAATCTTATCGGAGACATTAGAAATGATTAACGAGCAATAAAAATATGAAATACTATAAGCTGGTTGAATAATTAGTGAAAAGGCCATCAAAAACCTTTGGTGAAACAGATGACACGGGAGATTTGCGTATGGAATCTCGATTTTTAATGGACGCCTACGCAATCATATTCGGGAATTTTAATGAATAGCTCATTTGGTTGCGAAAGAAGCACGAAAATCAAGATAAAGATTCGGTGTAACTCACGTGTATATGACACAGAGGAATGTAAACACCAACCAACAATGAAAACTTCTATGGCGAGATCACGACCTTGTTAATTTGACACAACGTACGGCCGAATAAGGTTAGGAGTGTTCGGAGAAGTATTTCATGATTCAGAAACGTACTCTCAATGGAAAGATGGAAAAATGTGGAATTATCACGTCCAAATACTTTTAGTGACCCTCGCCTTGCAACAGATTGTGGAATGCACAACACTCTGGATAACCTTTGCGCCACGATCCCAATGTATCTACAAATTTTATTCATCCGACAATTTCGCTGAATTTGATCTGTTTTTAATGGTAGCTGCAAGCGTATCACTGTTATTATTCACACCTGAAGAAAGGTTAGTAATCGTTAACCTATATCTCGAAATTATAGTCGTGAACCAGAGAATTCTTTGTTCGATAAATGACAAGCGGACAACTTCACTCTTATGTATTCCAGCACAGAAATATTAGTCGGATTACGTCATCCTTGACACAGACAAAAAGCCGTAATTTGAATAATTTTCGATACTTTTTTTCGTGTGGGTGCTTAATTCTATGACTATGAATAATTGGCGACTTTATTGGCCTCGATCTTTTAGATTTGAATATGTGATCGGAATACAAGTGGGTGCAAAAGCGAGAGATTATTTTTTTCGAGGAAAAGAACAATTTGAATGATTTATTGGAGATAGCGGATTTAATCTATGGTTCAGGGGTTCTCGATCTATCCAGCTGGCTTGTGGGACGAACACGATCCGATCACAGAATCCGCAAAAATGACAAACAAGTATAATAACTATGTTCCGTTGACATCGCCACCTAGAAAGCGTCGATAAACATAATTAAAGAGTACTTAGCTGTCGCCGCTCATTGAACGAATGTTTATTTCTTTAATAGATTTTTGAGATGATCTTCCCGTTGACAAACTCGAATGGAATAATAATCTCGTACCGTTAATTAATTCCGTTTGTTCGGGTCGTATTTCCCTGGGCTTTCTGTCAACAATAGACGTTGGATACTCGACGCATAGAATCCCGTATAAGGAATTGCACAACTTGGCTTATCTATGATTATGGGCATCGATTGCTCAGTCGACGTAAAAGGGACGAACTTTCTTGTTCGAAATTGGAGAAGGTTGATTTAAGATGGATTTTACTCGGACTGATACAAATAATTACAGAGACCTCCTTCGAGCAGAATTCGCAATCGAGCACGCAGAACAATGCGCCAAATGAACCGATAAGTGCGCACAGCTGCCAACAATGAAATAATTGAATTTCATTCGAGATAACAAAAGGCCAGCTTTCGAAATGTTACATGTACGATTGCGAAGGTGATTTTTATCCTCCGACTGAATTAGAGCAGGAACGCAATCAGACGTCACGGTATTAAAATGACAGATCGGAATTTAATATTTCTATGGTTGAACTTGTAGAATTTTCAGGGGGATGTACGAGGGTTTTATGAAAAGTTATCGGAGGAGGAAGGCGACGACTGTTGGGGCGCCGTTTAAAGGCCAGCGGACGACGGCGAATCGTGATCGGCATCTCTATGGCTAAATTAGCGAACACGTACCCGCTTCTATCGGTAATTAACCCGTTCGCTATTTGTCAATCTGCATCTACATTAGCGCGGAAATAACGCAACCGCGTGCTTTCAAACTTGTCATTAGGTGAGGTTAGGTTTGCGGCGTGGGTGTGTCGCTCCGTTCGCAATTATCGTGGGATTGTTCGATATACGAGGGTGAATTTTTCGGATTTTAATACCGAATAGAGTGGCTTTTGTGCGATGGATACAAAATCTCTGCGGGGTTACATGTGGAAATAAATCTTCGGAGGATTCAAAAGGGGGTATTCGGTTACATGGCCATTCGTTAATCCACAAAAAAAACCTTTTCTGGGGAATATGTACCTGCTCTTTCCTCTTGGTTGCGTATTAGGCGACGCCTATTCTTCGTTCGTTCGGAGTAAATAGGAAATTTCGTCAGGAATAATACAGTTCAGATTTTGTCGATTATTTATAGATAAACGTAAGAAAAATCGATGGATACTAATTATCTTGGGAAACTTTCGTTTTAGAAGATATGGATTTTTTACAATATTTTCTACTATATTTTAGAAATCTCGAGATGGATTCATATTCAAGTATAAGTCTTAGTTGAAGTTGTTACAGTGTTATATATCGAATATAAATCTAGAATAGCTATGACGTCAATATTTTCCTCTTGAGTATAGGGAAAAATCACGTACCGCTAAATGGCGCTGAAAATCACAAGATGTCGGGCCGAATGGTGGTCAAAATTATTTCTGACTTTCATAACAAGTAAATCAAATATTTTTTATAATAATAATATAATGCCTGTGAAAGTCGACTTCGGACATTTTTGATTATGTGGGTGAACGTAAATGTGATAGCAAATGACCACTATATAATAGAAAATTATTGAAATCATCTTTCAGGAAGTGCTTGCTGCAAAGCACAATCTCCAAGATTGTCTGCCATTTTTTAACTGAATTGGTATTCAACGGGAATTTATGCTAAGAAATTTCAGAAGAACTATGTGATGAGAATTGAGGAACAGAGCACATTTTTCGTGATCTTATTCCCACATTACCTCTTACAATCCGCTGCATTTTCAGCTCGTATACAGTTTATTCGAAACAATTGTCCATAAATTATCATCTAAATATATCACTTTCGATACATAAATGACCGAAAATCATACAAATATTTCACACTTTTCTCATATAAACACACACACGTTATTTTGTTGTTCGCCATTCGGGTATTTCAAAGGATGAAAAGTAGATGTCGCCCACTCCGCGATTCTTCCCTATATCCTTATTAAAATTCATGAAGAGGCGTGATTGTTGAGCTCAATACGGTCCTGCCTACCTTCACGTCATCGGGGAAGGTAGGCAACGTTAGCAACAGCGTTGAGAGGGGAGCGAGGAGGCACAGCGCAAGCGCCAACCCAAGACCACAATAGTCCACCTATTTCGCTGAGACGGCGCACAATATGTTTTATTTACTCTCCAGCAATTATTGCATTGTGAAGTTTTCAGTGAAGTTGAAGTCCAAGTGAAATTCTTCACGTGTGTGAAGTGACAGTTAAGAAATGGAAAGAAAATTTGTGAAATATTTCAATTGTTCTATGGTAGTAAGTTGACAATTCTGTGAAGGTGACAATTAACAATGAATCTGTGAAATGTCATAGTTATAGTTTCCTAAGTTTTCCTCAGTAAAAAGTGTATTGGGCTTGAAGTGAAGTGTTGCATCAATTTTATATAATCGCAGATGGTTTACTTGTACTTATTTGGATTCCAAGTAAAAACTAATGATACCAATTAAACGAATTAGTTCTTATGGCCTTGAACACGAATGCAGTATCGCCATCCTTACATTATCTAAGTAACTAGCTATCTACAAAAGATGAAATTTCCAATTATTCCAAATTAGATAACCTGAAAACTTTTCCAAAAATTAATCGGCATTGAATCCGGACCAAGGCTAACGCGACCGTGGGCGTACACATAAATGGGTTCGGTACCAACGCGCTGAAAATATCCGGATATCGACGTGAATAATATCGGGTAAACGTGTTCAAAGCGTCTGTCGAAAAAAAATCGATTTATGAATGTACAACGATAATTTTCAAAACGGGAAACGGACATTGACAAAAATGAAAGCTACGCCTACAGCCCGTTGATTTGTGGCGTGACATTCCTCAACTTTCATAATCTTTATCGTTGTGTATCTTTGTGATACTGCCATTGTGTGTATAGCGGCTATCGTGATTTACACCGTAATAAATAAATGGTTATCTGTTATTCCTGTTTTCTGAAATGAATAATTGAGTTATTGGTCCATTGTGTCTTGAGGTAGACAGTTGTGTTGAATGGAAAAAAAAATTATAGACCATTATGAGCAGATCGATAATTAATTAATAAATAAATTGACTAATTTTCAATTATTGCGTTTCCGGCAGAGCCTTATAAAAAATTTCGAGTCATGAGAAATAATTGAATAATATCGACATAACATGTACCTTCATTGTCGACAATGATTATTAGCCAAACAACTTATATCCGATAAACAAGTACTTCAGCACTACAAATGACATAAATATAAACAATGAGATAATAATGCTTCGGTCCAACTAAAGATAATCCGAAGTCCCAAAAATTAATCGAACAAGCATTATTCATTTCAAAAAAACTTTTTTATTTTCTATGAAATTCCACAGATAGTGAATATCAAGCTAATGCGTTCTTCCTAATCTCATCAATGTGAGTGAACATAGGCCTAACCTATTTTTTTAGATATGTGAATCACAGAAAAAAATATTTTTCTCAATGACACTTAAAAAAGTCAAATAGTACCAGTATCATCACAGAATATAGGGAAAAATCACGTACTGCTAGATGGCGCTGAAAATCACAAGATATCCGGCCGAATAGTGGTCAAAATTATTCCGTCATTTCTGTCTTTCATAACAAGTAAATCAAATATTTTTCATAAGATTGCGGAATTAATAATGCCTGTGAAAGTCGAGATAACCACTTCGGACATTTTTGATTATGTGGGTGAACGTGAATGTGATAGCAAATGACCACTTCATTATAGAAAATTATTGAACTTACGATGAAAAAAATCATCTTTGAGGAAGTGCTTGCTGCAAAGTAACATATTCTTTGAGATACGTTTCCCAATCTTAAAGATTATCTGCCATTTTTTAACTGACTTGGGATTCAACGGGAATTTATGCAAAGAAATTTCGGAAAAACTATCGTGATGAGCATTGAGGAACAGAGCACATTTTTTGTGATCTTATTCCCACATTACCTCTTACAATCCGCTGCATTTTCAGCTCGTATACAGTGTATTCGAAACAATTGTCCATAAATTATCATCTAAATATATCACTTCCGATACATAAATGACTCAAAATCATACAAATATTCCACACTTTTCCATATAAACACACACGTAAGTTTGTTGTTCACCATTCGGGTATTTCAAAGGATTAAAAGTAGATGTCGCCCACTCCGCGATTCTTCCCTATATGTGAATCACAGAAAAGGATATTTTTCTCAATGACACTTTCTCATTGAAAAAATCAAATGGTACTAGTATCATCATAGAATATAGAATTAATTCTATACTCTTAAAGAGTATCCTGGATGAAATTCTGACATTTCACTGTCAGTTTGATTGAAAATTGACAACTTTCACGAATTTATCAACATTATTCTGTGAAAGTTTCGACTGTTTCATGAAAGTTTTTACTCTTCTTTTTGACATTGGGAATTTCATACTTAACCTACTCTGATAAAACTCTATTTTAAATATTCGTAACTTGGACTGTCATTACTTAAGCCTAACCGTATCCTCAATTGATTACTGGGATATATTTTCCCTTTTTGCAGTTTCACAGTTTCAACAATTGATTATGTCCGTAATCATTGGCAATTTCACAGTAACTGTTATAGAAAGTTTCAAATTTCGAAAGATGTTCGTTAAACAATACGAACTTAGCTAATTTTGGTCGGAGGAAACTAGTCCTCGTCCGAAAACCCCTCAACCTTGCCTTAACCCTCATCTAAATACACAAAAAAAAGAACCTGTCGCCCGAATCCCCGAAAAATCTCCGTGCCCGCCTGGCGCCTGGCCTAACATGATGGAATTCGGAGATAAACAGCGGCGACCGTGGCGACCTCTGCCGTCCGACCCAGTCGCCGAACGCTACTAACTTAAATCGCCACTAAACGTCACAATTGCGACGCACGGCGTTCCACAGGTGACATCGAAGGTACTTACGGTCGTCCTGCGTCTCGTACAGCCACATTTTCCTCGGTTTTCCGCGTGCGGCCACTATTAACGCGATGACATTACGCAAGACGCGTTCCAGTACACGTTGCACTCGTACCACTCGGCGAGAAACTGAATCTTTTGGGGACTTTGGGGTCTCGAGAGCAGGCAACCAGACTGCCGCGGCTGGTGCCTTAAGATACGGGCGGCGTTGCCGGTTGGGCGACGTACTGTCGAGATTTGTGGTTTCGGAGGGTAAAAGAAATGATTGGGAAGTGATTTATTTTTGTGGTCTTTCTGATCAAATTTCAGAGTTGAAAGTTCTTCTAAGTGCATTAAGCCTAGTCTAGTCGATTCTTTTATGTTTAACCCTGAATAGGGAAAAATCACGGAGTGGGCGACATCTACTTTTCATCCTTTGAAATACCCGAATGGTGAACATGAATGGTATATATGATTTTGAATCATTTATGTATCGAAAGTAATATATTCAGATAATAATTTATGGACAATTGTTTCAAATAAACTGTATACGAGCTGAAAATGCATGTAAGAGGTTATGTTGGAATAAAATGGAAAAATGTGCTCTGTTCCTCAATACTCATCACATAGTTCTTCTGAAATAACTTTTGAATAAATACCCGTTGAATCCCAAGTCAGTTAAAAAATGGCAGACAATCTTGAAGATTGGGAAACGTATCTCACAGAAGTTGTTACTTTGCAGCAAGCACTTCCTGAAAGATGATTTTTTTTTTATCGTATGTTCGATACTTTTCTATAACATAGTGGTCATTTGCTATCACATTCACGTTCACCCACATAATCAAAAATGTCCGAAGTGGTAACCTCGACTTTCACAGGCATTATTATTAATTCCGCAATCTTATAAAAAATATTTGATTTACTTGTTATGAAAGACAGAAATGACATAATAATTTTGACCACCATTCGGCCCGACATCTTGTGATTTTCAGCGCCATCTAGCGGTATGTGATTTTTCCTTATTGACAAGTAATTCTATGTTCACTAAATTCCCTACTTTCCGCCCAATCTCGCATCCTCGCGCAGTGATCCCAAGATGCAGGTAGGGAAGTACAACACCCACCGAAAGTCCGTCCAGCGAACGACTGGCGCCTATAAGTAGTATCCTTTTATACCATTAGCACCCAGGAATTAATTGGATTTTCTCGTGGAGAAAAGAACGGACAGGTCCCTAGTTTATTGCCGTATTTTCGATGGGGAAATGATCTCCATCTCGATTAAGAACGGCCACCGTACAAAAAAAGGCATTACGAATTCGAAATAAATGACCGTTTGAGGGGAATATTCGAGAAACGCCTGGAATTCTCGGTCGGTATCAACGTTGATGATCAGGATATTGAAATTTTCGACACGCTTCGCGGAGTTATTTATCTCTCGATCAGAACAGATCAGAACCTTACCTCAAAATCGCTGTCATTATTTCTCCATTGTCACATTTCGGGGTTACGTCGAATCTGTGCTCTCTATCAATATCTGTGCATCGTGAATCGTTGGAACGTAACTCAATTATATGGAGCACAGATCTCACTTCTAACCTATGACATTCTCGTATCACAGAATTCCTAGTTCGATTAATAAATAAATTTGACAGAAGGATTTCTCCGGTCGAGTTTCGTGGATATATAGTTCGAATTTCGTACGATTCGAGTGGGACAAGTTGATTTTATCGATAACCTCAGTTTTACACCCACGAATACGAGGAATGGGTGAAGTCGTGATGCAGTGAAATATGTGCAGGTCTCGTGAAAGGAATGGTTGAAAAGGTAAGATCTTTAGAGGGTGTTTATATTCCATGCCGACTTGGGTCGTAAACTAGGTTTTGGGTAAACGGACGCAGCTGTTTGGGTATTCTTTTGTGACCTCCGGGTTCTCCTACTATTGTGATTTTGATCCTGCATAATTTCTTCATTTGAAAGCATCTATGGTATGCTAGCGTTGTAATTTTTTTTATCCGCGATGTGATTTCAGTTTTACCGTTCGAGAGCGTCTCGTGGTTCGCGGTAACTGACGGAGGGGCATCCTCCAGAACGACCTTGCCGTCGTTCGCCAGCTCTAATTGCTATAATTGAGGCGCGCTCGGTTACGTGAATCTGGAAAAGAAAACGTTTTCGTTTTCTGTGGACGGACGTGAGAAACGAAAGTGTCTGTTCCCGCGTTTCCTTAAACGGAATTTTTAATTGAGGCGGTTAACAGGTGTCGGGTCGGGCTTCACATGTTATAATTTGTAACGGCGATCTTGTACATTTTTATCTTTCGATTTATCTCGAACTGGAGCGAACGATGCGCGTCTCGCGATTGGAAATTCGTGGAATTATTCCGAGTATGCGCGGAGCGTCGCAAGTTTTACCGATTTGTTTTGGTGACGTTGTTGACGTCACTGAGGTATTCGTTGATACTTCCAATCTAGCAACTATAATTTGATTCTTTATGTTTTTATCAGTTATTATGGAAAAAGAGATGAAAAGTTGATTATTTCACTATGTTTTTTATTTCTATTCTTCAAAATTAATGAATATCTGCGGTTCCAAAAATCTGGGATATTTCCTTCAATAAATAAATTTCAATTTTGAGGGTTACGTTGAAAATGGGGACACCCTGTACGGGGTATTCGTGGACACTTCCTATCTAGCAACTATAATTTGATTTTTTATGTTTTTGATCAGTTACCACCCTGTATTACGCAAACTGAGGCCGAGAGGAGGTAATTAATCGAGAGACAAACAAAAACAATAAAATAGCACCGCAGCATCAACAAATTAATGGCGAAGATTATCGACGAAAAAAAAAACCAAACGTAAATGAATGCTGAGAAGTTAATTCAATGAATTCTCACGATTTATAGTTCCAGATCAGGCGAAGAATTAATTGATTTCCAGTCAACTCGTTATAATTGGCTCTGGGCTTCCATTTTACCCAGTGCGGGACTGCAAAAAAGATCTATAACAAAATGGACTTTTCCGAAGAAGCAGGCGTTTATGTTTTGCTGAGGCCACCTCGTTTACCGGAGTTTAATCCTATCGAACATTTGGGGGATATGAATGGGAGGACGCCCTATGTTACTGTGTCCTTACGCCACATGAGGCAAAACTCAAATGTGGAAAATCAGTATATGAATGAATAGTTTTCATCGGTTAGTTGGTGTTAGTATTTCCTCTCCTCGTGTTCCTTACCAAACTTGTTTTTTCGCCTGCGAAAGGAGGATCTTTTGCGGTGTGTCATTTTCCATAAAGGACTGCGTCTCTTTACTCACCTGAAAAAATAATGAATACGGTTAGTACGAAGCGAGGATAAAGGAGAATACAGATAAAAATAAAAAAAATAATAAACAAAAAAGACGGCGACGGGGCGAAACTCGAGAAGATAATATGTAGATGACTGCGAGAGATATTTGTCAACAACTCGTATAATTTCAAGGACGGAATCCGAGATTTTTACGTGATAATTTCGAGAATAAACAGAAAAAGGCTGACGGGGCTTGGAGATTGGCATCGGTAGACACCAGAAGAATGCAGAATATGAGAATATTTCGTCGAATACGCGCAGGTGTTTCTTATGTTCGGATTAAAAAGGGTTCTCGAAATTTTACTGAATTTTTCGAGAAAAACCATTTGAGTTTCAATGAATCCTCATTTCCTCCTCAGGTAAGACCTTCGTGTTGTCATCAATTTTTCAATGAACCATCAATAAGTATTTACGACATGTCATCCTGTGGTAATAAAATTATGATTACCCAAATTAAGGTTCGATTAGAACTTTTTTCTCGAGTCTAATGACACTTTTTCGCAGATGTAAAAATTCGGGTTAATTCATCCCATGAATCGAATAAAGCACGTATGACGCGCGAATATTAAAAAGTCGACGGGGGTCAGATCGGCGCAGCTTGAAGGCGCCAGCCTCGCTCTCAATCCTTCAGGTAGCCGAAGGAGCGTCCTCGTAAACCAGCATCTTGAATAGTTGAAGATCCATCAGGATATATCGAATTGGAAGAATACGAGAGGTACTCGAAAAGTAATGGGGCGAGAAATGGGGTTCATTGTGGTGGTATTATATCATTAGAAAGTAATTAGGGTTGGTGGAATTGAAGATTACTTTTTAACGATTACTATTGAATATTCACCATCGTTTTATATACTGTACAAAATACACTTGAAATGAAAAAAAAATCGAAAAAAGTATTGCCGTTAAGTCAGGAGCTTTTGAGCGCTCGTTCATAGAACTTTCAGGTAGATTCGCATTCTCCAGTTTTAGAAACCAATTGAAGAAATTTTTGAAAAAAATGACAGCAGCTTTTTGTTAATTATGCCGAATCAGCTGTTAAATATGTACTTGCTTTCCAAGATCACATTGACAATTCATATTTATTGTTTCAAAACTGTTGATTTTTGTATAAATTATGGGGTATGATGGAAACTTTTTTTTCTCTATCGCTGCAGGAATTGTCGTTATTTTGTACGAGCAAAAACTTGCTTCCCAAAATCACATTGAAAATTCATATTTGTTGTTTTATAACTGTGAATTTTTTTATAAATTATGGGGTATGACAAAAATGTTTTCTCTTTTCTTCTCTGTCGCTGCTACGAGGAGAAACTTTCTTCCCAAAATCACATTGACAATTCATATTTGTTGTTTCAGAACGGTTGATTTTTGTATGAATTATGGGGTATGACGAAAATGTTTTCTCTTTTCTTCTCATTCGCTGCTATGATGAAAAACTTGCATCGCAAAATCATATAGATACTTCATATTTGTTGTTTCAGAACTGTTTATTTTTGAATAAATTATGGGTTATGATGAAAATTTTTCTCTCTTATTCTCTGTCGCTGCTACGAGGACAAATTTTGCCTCCCAGAATCACATTAAAAATTCATATCTGTTGTTTCAGAACTGTTACATTTTTTTATAAATTATGGGGTATGACGAAAATTTTTTCTCTGTCACTGCAGCAGTTGTCGTTATTTCTTTACGAGGAAATTGTTGCTTCCCAAAATAACATTGACAATTCATATTTGTTGTCTCAGAACTGTTGTGTTTTGTATAAATTATGGGGTATGATAAAAACTTTTTCTCTTTTCTTCTCAGCCTGACTCGACGGTTTTTCCCTAACCTAACCAAACACCTCTGTGTTTTTTTCATGTAAAACACGAAACGTCGCATACCCGTCATATTTCTATGGTCGATAAACCCGACCGGAGTGGAAAAAAATCTCCTCGGACGTTCTGCGCCTCTGGCTCGCGGTATCATCCGCTCCCGATCTCTTTTTCTCCGGCCCCGGATCGTTTATATGGCAGTCTCTCGAATATCTGGCGCCTTCATCTCGAAAACTTGACCCTTGTTTATGGGCCTCGGCGCGAAGGCAGGACGGCCTCACTTGCCATTACCGTCAACTCGAATTCTATTGTCGACTCGCCTTTTCGCGTTTTTTAACTCCGGGTCCGAGACCGCAGTATGAATAATTCCGCGAGAAAAGATCCCGATTGAAACGTCTATGGTCCGAGTGTACGAAAAAGTCGTGATTCCTCCAAGGGCACGCCACTGACCGCGTTCGGTACATTATTAATTACGAATATGAGATTAAAGTCTGGCCCGTCGTCGTCGGTACATCCCGTCTGAGGAGCCGAGAAAACATTCCTGGACGCAGAGAGACCGTGTATAAATTTGGCATGTGCACCAGACGGGTCGGACAAAAGGAGATCGAGAGAGACTCGCATCCTCACCGGAAATAGCCCTTGGAAGCGTTCGCGGGGATCGTCCAAGTGATGTTATTGCGAAACGGTGCCGTGTCGTCTTAATCGCTGGAAATCGCCTCTCGGCAGGTTTTTCATTGTTCTGCGACGAGGAAAATACCCCAGGTGTGTCATCGCTGTGAGAGGAACATAGGAGTCACGGCCACTGGCGATCTTAGAATTGCAGGTGTGAGTTTTCCGCATTGTCGTCATGGAATCAAATTTAATATTCAAACTGCGCCATCTATTCTTCGACTCTCCGAGCTCTGGTCCTTCGAGACTCGGATTTTTTCGTCTGGCGGTGCGTCCCGAAATACTACGGCGAATGTCGCAGGTGCCGCGATTATTTCTGGACGAAGACGAGCGTGTTATGTCATATTTTTACCGCGACACCAGACAACGTGACTGTCTTTGTACCCGCCGAGAATAGAAGTTATATAAACAGCGTCGGACGCATTGTTTTGGAGACCCAATTTTGTTCCATATTCATTGAATTTCAGGTGAATTTCCTATATACAAAGTCTATTATCGGCGATAAGATCGGATGCACCGAGGGGCCCCCATCCTCCGACCAGAGCCGCCCCGAAACCCCAATAAATAACGAGCGCGAGTTATAATATGCCCCGGACTTAACTCGCAGTTGCATCGCCGAAGATTATAGGTTCTTAATTTATAGCTGTTAAGAGAGTGTGTGCTATAATTCGGTAAACCTGTTCTTTTCGGGGGGGTTTTAGGGCCCCGCGGAGGTGCCGGAGCAACGTCTTGGCACCTCGGAGGAGCGTCCACATTATTCTTTTTCACTTTCGTTTGAAACCTTATCCAGGTGAAGCTACGCATACGTATAGTCAAGAAATTACCGGAAATTGATAATTTGAAGGAATTATCAAAATTCATTTTGTCGCCAAGTTGGAACAACATTCCTCTTGGGAGCAGACAACTCATGTTTCTAACAAAGAGAAACAAGTCGAGTTTGGCAATCGGTTCTAATCAAGACGTGTCGCGAACTAGTCGCTATACAGTTTGCGGTCAAATGATGTTACAAATTCATTTTGTGAACGCGAAATTATAATACCTTCATACTTGAATTTTAATTAATATTTTACATGCTTCTACGGCTTTCTACACTCACATTGGGGTGTCATTTATGGGGGGGTAATGGGGGTTTTCCCCCCTCCATGAGTATCAAACACTTGAAAAAAATTAGGAGATATTTTTATTTGTTCGTATTTTTAACTGAAAATATTTTATGTATTGTAACGAACTAAGGTCGGACCTGTCGCCACTCCCGACAATTCTAGACGCGACCGCGACTTTCTGGACAAACCGCGACTATTTTCATTACAGTATCATTTGTTTTTCGTTGTATTCTATTTGTTTTTAATTGAGTTCTGAAGAAATGTTTATTTCGAAATTTATCTGAACTTAAATGTTGCATACTGATTTATCGGTTATCAAACTTCATTACCCCTCCCACCAAAAGGAGCTATATGCGCCCTTATTTAAACTGCTCCATTTTTGAGCGCTTGTTCTACTTACAAGAGGGCTATATCAGTTCGTCACGATGTCTGTATTTTTCGAATTATGAGCCGAAACTGGTCTCAATCGGTAAGATTCCCCTCACTGATGACGAATCCGTCGAAAAATCCGAGTGTGTCCGTCCGTCCGTATACACGATAACTCTCGAACAAAAGTTTCGTCATACCCATAATTTATGAAAAAATTCACAGTTATAAAACAACAAATATGAATTTTCAATGTGATTTTGGAAGGCAAGTTTTTGCTCCTATAAAATAACGACAACTCCTGCAACGATAGGAAAAAAAAGAGAAAAATTTTCCATCATACCCCATAATTTATACAAAAATCTAATGTTTTGAAACAACAAATATGAATTGTTAATGTGATTTTGGGAAGCAAAAATTTCCTCGTAGTGGCTACGGAGAAGAAAAGAGAAAAAATTTTAGCATACCCCATAATTTATAAAAAAAAAATCTCCCGCAGCGATTGGGGAAAAAGGAGAAAAAGTTTCCATCATACCCCATAATTTATACAAAAATCAACAGTTTTGAAACAACAAATATGAATTGTCAATGTGATTTTGGGAAGCAAGTTTTTCCTCGTAGCAGCGACTGAAAAAAAAAAGTTTCGTCATACCCCAGAATGAATACAAAAATTTACAGTTCTGAAACAAAAAATATGAAATGTCTTTATGATTTTGGGAGGCAAGTTTTTCCTCGTAGAAAAATAACGACAACTCCTGCAGCGACAGAAAAGAAAAGCGAAAAAGTTTTCATCATACCCCATTATTTATACAAAAAACGACAGTTCTGAAACAACAAACAGTTATGAATTGTCAATGTGATTTTGGGAAGCAAGTTTTTTCTCGTAGAAGCGACAGAGAAGAAAAGAGAAAAAGTTTCGTCATACCCCATAATTTATAAAAAAATTTACATTTCTCAAACAAGCAGCGACAGAGAAAAAAGGAGAAAAAGTTTTCATCATACCCCATAATTTATACAAAAATCTAATGTTTTGAAACAACAAATATGAATTGTCAATGTGATTTTGGGAAGCAAAAATTTCCTCGTAGCGGCTACGGAGAAGAAAAGAGAAAAAAATTTTAGCATACCCCATAATTTATAAAAAAAAATTCTCCCGCAGCGATTGAGGAAAAAGGAGAAAAAGTTTCCATCATACCCCATAATTTATACAAAAATCAACAGTTTTGAAACAACAAATATGAATTGTCAATGTGATTTTGGGAAGCAAGTTTTTCCTCGTAGCAGCGACTGAAAAAAAAATTTCGTCATACCCCAGAATGAATACAAAAATATACAGTTTTGAAACAAAAAATATGAAATGTCTTAATTATTTTGGGAGGCAAGTTTTTCCTCGTAGAAAAATAACGACAACTCCTGCAGCGACAGAAAAGAAAAGAGGAAAAGTTTTCATCATACCCCATTATTTATACAAAAAACGACAGTTCTGAAACAACAAACAGTTATGAATTGTCAATGTGATTTTGGGAAGCAAGTTTTTTCTCGTAGAAGCGACAGAGAAGAAAAGAGAAAAAGTTTTGCCATACCCCATAATTTATACAAAAATCAACAGTTCTGAAACAACAAATATGAATCGTCAATGTGATTTTGGGAAGCAAGTTTTTCCTCGTATAAAATAACGACAACTTTTGCAGCGACAGAGAAAAAAGGAGAAAAAGTTTTCATCATACCCCATAGCTTATACAAAAATCAACAGTTCTGAAACAACAAATATGAATCGTCAATGTGATTTTGGGAGTCAAGTTTTTCCTCGTAGCAGCGACTGAAAAAAAAGAGAAAAAATCATCATCCCCCATAATTTATACAAAAACAACATGTCTGAAACAACAAATATGAATTGTCAATGTGACCATAGAAATATGACGGGTAGAAGTCGTTTCGTGTTTTACACGAGAAAAGCACAGAGGTGCTTGGTTAAGTTAGGTTAGGAAAAATTCGTAGAGCGGTGCTGAGATCACCAACGGATCCATCTGTGGTCGCCGATCACAGAAGGATTCGTCTCGCACCGCCGATAATCCTCGGAGCGTAACGTTGCCTGATCGATTCGCGTCGAACCGTTCAGATCCGATTATAATAATTACAGGGCGAGCCCACCAAAAACACGCCGAAGAACGACTACCAGTCTTGGGAAATTACCTCGGGAATTTATAATTTCGGCCCCGAGGACACGACCGTTCCGTATTCAAATTCGAACGCGGCCGGTACGACGTAGATTCAATTTTTTCCAAAGGGGGAAATTATCGTTATTACGACGATATTTTAATTTTCTCGAAGATCTCCCACACGCGACTGGACATTTACGAGTACGGAACGCGGCCGGCGTTATTTCTGTGGTTCGACGGACGCGTTCGAGGAATTCGCGAGTACCAGACGTCGAATAAAACACGAGAGGGCATCTCGGCATTCCTTCGCCGAGCCCGCATCAGTATCTGATTGTGCTCTGGGGATACCTGTTCCGCTCGCACAATGGAACCCGTCCCCTGCGATTCGAACCGGAGGTTTCGGTACCTAAATCATTTGTACTTCTGACACCTCATTAAACGGCCGTAGCGCCGTCGGAGCCCCCTGGACGCGCTCGCGGGAACCCGAAAACCAATTTTTAATACGGCCCCGGTCGGGTTTTACGTAATTAGCTGTCACGCCGAATGAGGTTATACGTCAGTCGCGACGGGTTTTCTGTGGTCGAGACCGTCTGGATAATTAAGATCGGGCACCGTGTCGAAATCGAGATTTTCATCATCGGGTGGGAGCATAGAAGGATGGTTCGGGGCATAGAGAGTGATTGGAGAAGTGGCCTCAACAATTTCGACTGAAATGGTCGAATAATTGCGGTCGTAGCAATAAAATCCCGAATATTCCATGCTCCACTCGTAAAAATATCCGCAATACCTTTCAGTTTCGAGTACTTTCATTGTTCACGGTGAATACCTGGGAACAATGGTGGGTTTCATGCGCCTGATACCGAAAAGGAATTCGAATCGAAAAACTATAAGTTGAGGAATGTTGGAATAAAAATTCGCAATAAAAATCAACTGCGTATCAATTTCGATACAATAGACAAACTTTTCATAGACGAGTTATTTCGATATTGGCCGGCCAGATTTCCCGATTTGACGTCACGTTATTATTTCGTTCAATTTTCGTATTCAAAAGTGAACATATCACGCATTGGGTACCAAAGTCTATACCTTGTACCATTTTGTAGCGACAACTTAATTATATTGTAATATCGCACTCGTAGCCGTCGTTGAAACGACGTCAGAAAGTGAATGATTTATTTACGCCACGACTAACGCCGCTAATTTTTTCTCGAACCAGCGACAACAACGAATTTATATCTGCCACAATTTTACACGACGGGGCGTAACACATAGGCGAGTCGCGAGTGTTTCCTCGCTTTTGATCTAAAAAAATTCGTTATCGTTATCTAGACGGCCGTACGGCCCTGAATTTTGGAGGTCGAATCGACGACTTTGAGAGGTTTGTATAAGAATATGTAATGAGAAATGAGGAGCTAAAACGACAAATATTCGCGATAGCTTGGTAACAGTACCGCGAGAAGCCAACATACCTCATACCCCATAATTAATTTAGAAATCAACAGACCTGAAAAATTGCTATGAATTGTCACTCACAGTGATTTTTGGGAGACAAGTGTTTCCTCGTAAGAAAATAACGACAGAGAAGTAGAGAGAAAAACTTTTCCTAATACCCCATAATTTACACAAAAATTAACAGTTCTGAAACACAAATATGAATTGTCAGTGTGATTTTGGAAAACAAGTTTATCCTCGTAGCATCGACAGAAGAAAAGAGAAAAATTTTGGTCATACCCCATAATTTATATAAAAATCTACAGTTCTGAAACAACAAATATTATTATTATCAATGTTATTTTGGGAGACAAGTTTATCCTCGTAGAAAAATAACGACAACTCCTGCAGCGACAGAGAAGAAAAGAAAAAAGTTTCCATCATACCCCATAATTTATACAAAAATAAACAGTTCGGAAACAACAAATATAAATTGCCAATGAGATTTTAGGAAGCAAGATTTTCCTAGAAGCAGCAACAGAGACGAAAAGAAAAAAAGTATCGTCGTACCCCAAAATTTGTATAAAAATCTACAGTTCTGAAAAAACAAATATTTATTATCGATGTGGGTTTAGGAGGTAAGTTTCTCCTCGTAGGAAAAAACGACAACTCCTGCAGCGACACAGAAGAAAAAAGAAAAATTTTTCGGCATACCCCATAATTTATACAAAATCAACAGTTCTGAAACAGAAAATATGATTGTCAATGTGATTTTGGGAAGCAAGTTTTTTTCTAGAAGCATCAACAGAAAAGAAAAGAGAAAAAAGTTTCGTCATACCCCATAATTTATAAAAAAATTTGCAGTTCTGAACCAACAAATATTGGTTGTGATTTTGGGAAGCAAGTTTTTCCTCGTAGTAGCGACAAAGAAGAAAAGAGAAAAAGTTTCCGTCATGCCCCATAATTCATAAAAGAATCAACAGTTCTGAAACAACAAATATGAATTGCCAATGAGATTTTATGAAGCGGAGACGAAACGAAAAAAAGTTTCGTTATACCCCATAATTTATACAAAAATCTAGAGTTCTGAAGTTTTTATTGTCAATGTGATTTCGGGAGGTAAGGGTCCTCGTAGAAAAATAACGACAACTCCTGCACCTGCAGCGACAGAGAAGAAAAGAGGAAAAGTTTTCGTCATACCCCATAATTTATACAGAAATCAACAGTTCTGAAACAACAAATATAATTGTCGATGTGATTTTGGGAAGCAAGTTTTTCCTAGAAGCAGCGACAGAGAAGAAAAGAGGAAGAAGTTTCGTCATACCCCATAATTTATACTGAATCAACAGTTCTGAAACAACAAATATGATTGTAAATGTGATTTTGGGAAGCAAGTTTTTCCTCGTAGCAGCGGCAGAGAAGGAAGAAGAAAAAGTTTTGTCATACCCCATAATTTAGAGGAAAAATTTACAAAAAAATATGAATTGTCGATGTGATTTTGGAAGGCAAGTTTTTCTCGTAGGAAATATACAGACATAGCAGAAAAGAGAAAAAGTTTCCATCATACCCATATGAAAATTGACAGTTTTGAAGCAAACGCTAGGGAGGGATGGAGGTTTCAGGCGTAGGAAAATAAAGACACTTCCTGCAGGCGCTGGAAAACCAGCCCGGGGTCTAGATAGATAGATATGGCGATTTCAAAGCGGCTCCTAAGTGTACCTCGATGACAAGAACGAACATAACACTTGATTAACAACGAACGCAAAACACATAGATGGAGATTTCACGTTCGGTACATACGATTAGCCTTAGATTTACGACTGGCATTAGAACAAATACCAAAGTCCGATGCACAGATAAGCCCACAGAAGAAGACAGATAGCGCAACTGGTAATTGTTAACAATGGTCTACAACAACAACACATACACTCACCGGCAGCTTCGCCAATGCCCTCCGGTTATTCGAAATTATTACTTAGAACACGACCTACTGCGTTCAACCACGTCGTTATCGGAGCATCTGGAGATTTTTCCCTCTTCACCTACCGATAAAGTCTCGCGAAAAAAAAAAAACCGATATCTAGGTACTTCTTCTAACCCAATTTCGCCGTGTTTGTTGTTTGTACAATGTGGTTATCGTGGAACCCATTGAGAGTGGAGAAAAAATTGTATCGAGGCGCTTCACTTATCTTATCTGGACTGTAAAGGGGAAAATAGGGCATTCGAGTGGAGGAAAACTGGTGAGTTTCATCATGGCCATCTTCTACGGGAAGAAGATGAATTGTGTAGAATAAGATTGTGTCGTTATCCCCCTATAGAGAAACAGTACAATTCCAAAGAGCCCACAACGGATCCCTGAAGAACACCCTCTAATCTCTGATAAACCTACCGCTGTGTTTCTTGGCCCTCCCGGTCCTGTTTCTCCTCCTGGACGGGCTCATCTTCGCATCAATATACACGGTGTCCCAACAATATCCAGCACCAAACTGAATCACAGGTCTAATAATCTCCGCAACGACACATCTAATCAAACATGTGCGACACTTCAGTGTGTTTATCCGACTTCGACGTACAACACGTAACGTGACGGCAGTGGGCGTAAATGACACATTTCGCGAGCGAGAAGAGATCACTGGGCGCGCATGGGCTTAGGCCGCGTTCGGACGTGCTCCTCGAACGGTCGGAGGAACGAGACTGGTGTCGGAGCGGGGTCCGCGTCAGGTTGTTATAGGTTAGAATCGGTGTGCGGCTGCGAAAAAACGGAAAACGTCGTGCGGGTGGGGGGTTAGGTTGTCCTATTGTTCCTTCTTCTCGTCGGGATGCTGGATGCTGTGCGGCGAGGTGTCGCGTTTGGGCGGTCGGATCGCCTAATGAGCGGCGTAATTTCGATCGGGAGACGCGGTGTTGGCCCGTTAAGGCGACGAGACGGGCGTCTTGGGTCGATTTGTTTGATGGGTATCGCCGCTTTAACTATTTTTTAGGATGCTACTTGTCGTTTTTTTTCTTCAGTCACTGGAATGTCTCTTTCGAAAGATGAATAACCCAAAAAATAGAAAGAAACAATTTTCGTCATACCCCATAATTTATACGAAAATCAACAGTTCTGAAACAACAAATATCAATAGTCAATGTTATTTTGGGCATGAAGTTGTTCCTCGTAGCAGAGAAAAAAATGAAAATTTTTCGCCATACCTCATAATTTATTCAAAAATTTACTGTTCTGAAACAACACATATGAATTGTCAATGTGATTTTTGGAGGCATTTTTTTTCCTCGTATAAAATAACGGACTTTGCAGCGACAGAGAAGAAAAGAGAGCAAATTTCCATCATACCCCATAATTTATACAAAAATCAACTGAAACAACAAATATGAATCGTCAATGTGATTTTGGGAAGGAAGTTATACCTCGTAGCAGCGACAGAGAAGAAAATAGAGAAAATTTTCGACAAACCCCATAATTTATAGAAATTTACAATTCTGAAACAACAAGTATGAATTGTCAATGTGATTTTGGGAGGCATGTTTTTTCCTCATATAAAATAACGGCAACTATTGCAACAACAGAGAAGAAAAGAGAGCAAGTTTCCATCATACCCCATAATTTATACAAAAATCAACAGTTCTCAAACTACAAATATGAATTGTCAATGTGATTTTGGTAGGCAAGTTTTTTCCTCGTATAATATAACGACAACTCCTGCAGTGACATAGGAGGAAAGAGAAAAAATCTTGTCATACAACAAATATGAATAGTCAATGTGATTTTGGGAAGGAAGTTATTCCATGTAGCAGCGACAGAGAAGAAAAGAGAAAAAATTTTCGTCATACCCCATAATTTATAAAAATTCACAATTCTGAAACAACAAATATGAATTGTCAATGTGATTTTGGGAGGCATGTTTTTTCCTCATATAAAATAACGGCAACTACTGCAGCAACTTAGAAGAAAAGAGAGCAAGTTTACATCATACCCCCTAATTTATACAAAAATCAACAGTTCTCAAACTACAAATATGAATTGTCATTGTGATTTTGGGAAGCAAGTTTTTCCTCATAGCAGAAACAGAGAAGAATAGGGAGAAAGTTTTCGTCATACCCCATAATTTATACAAAAATCAACAGTTCTGAAACAACAAATATGAATTTTCAATGTAATTTAGGGAAGTTAGTTATTCCTCGTAGCAGCGAAAGAGAAGAGGGAAAAAATTTTCTTCATACTGCATAATTTATACAAAAATTTACTGTTCTAAAACAATAAATATGAATTGTCAATGTGATTTTGGGAAGCCAGTTATTCCTCGTATCCGCGACAGAGAAAAAAAGAGAAAAAGTTAACGTCATACCCCATAATTTATACAAAAATCAAAGGTTCTGAAACAACAAATATAAATTGTCCATGTGATTTTGGGAAGCAAGTTATTCCTCGTAGCAGCGGCAGAGAAGAAAAAAGAAAAAATTCTCCATAATGTCATAAACCATAATTTATAAAAAATTACAATTCTTAAACAACAAATATGAATTGTCAATGTAATTTTGGGAGGCATGTTTTTTCCTCATATAAAATAACGGCAACTATTACAGCAACAGAGAAGAACACAGAGCAAGTTTCCATCATACCCCATAATTTATACAAAAATCAACAGTTATCAAACTACAAATATGAATTGTCAATGTGATTTTGGGAGGCAAGTTATTCCTCGTAGCAGCGACAGAGAAGAAAAGAGAGCAAATTTCCATCATACCCCATAATTTATACAAAAATCAACATTTCTGAAAAAACAAATATGAATTGTCAATGTGATTTTGGGAAGGAAGTTATTCCTCGTAGCAGCGACAGAGCAGAAAAAAGAAAAAATTTTCGTCATACCCCATAATTCATCGAAATTTACAATTCTGAAACAACAAATATGAATTGTCAATGTGAATTTGGGAGGCATGTGTTTTCCTCATATAAAATAACGAAAAAAAAGTGAGTTATTCCTCGTAGCAGCGACAGAGAAAAAAAAGAGAAAAAGTTAACGTCATACCCCATAATTTATACAAAAATCAAAAGATCTGAAACAAAAGATATGAATTGTCCATGTGATATTGAGAAGCAAGTTATTCCTCGTAGCAGCGACAGAGAAGAAAAGAAAGTTTTCGTCATACCCCATAATTTATACAAGAATCAACAGTTCTGAAACAACAAATATGAAATTGACATATGAATTTTGCTCATTTTTCTCTGGTTTGGGTACCATGATCAAACTTCTTTGGCAGCCATAACGAAGAAAATATGTAATTAATTACCAAAAAACCCTGGAATTACATGTTCACAATTCGCAATCTCGAAATCGCCCAACTGAACGTTATTGGCTCTGGCAATTCTAAAGGGGTTTACACCCTCATGGACGATTGAACCGTTATAAGGTAAATAGAAGTACAGTATCGAAGTCCTCGTCACTTACAAATTAAGTCATTTTCCCACAGTAATGAGACGAATTATCGCGCAATAAGAGCCCATACGCCGCGACAGACACCAGAATGACAGTCTGCATCTGTCTATACGTCTTCGCTCCAGACCCACTGGCTGCCTCGTTTGGAAATCCCATAGAGACGGATCGAGACTAGACGAAAACCCGTTGGATTCTGTGGTCATCGTGGTATTAAAAAAAAATCGTACCAGAAACGTCGAGATGACGAAAAAATCGATGTTCCATCGCGGGAAACAATGAGGATACGTGGTTCTGTGGTTACGCGTTCAAAAAAGGGCAGGAGGACGGGTTTCGTGTTCGACAAGCGGCCGTTTAATTTGGGGACACCGTCGGCGAGATAGGGGCCCGGCCATTAAAATAACCCATCGCTTCGGTTAATGAGGTCGGACACTTCTTGTAGTTTTCGATTATTGAGCGGTTTCGGGTTCGCGCTCGCTCGCCCGTCGGCATCTCCGCGACGAAACATGATGTGTCTCAACGTTTTCATATTAGTTTGGCACAAATACCTACCCTTATAATGAAACTATGAAACGGACCCAGAAGATCGAAACAGCGTGGGACTGGACCGACTCTCGATTCGGACAAAGGAACATCTGGCCGCTTAGCATTCTAGCAACACCTAGTCGGTTCGGGCGATTCTCGCCCTTAAGACGGGGCAGGCATAAGGCGGCGTCTTCCCAGACAGACGACACTTGTTGTTTCCACGGTCGACCGACCCACAGAGAAAGGCAATAACTCACGAGAACGTATATTGTGTGCCTGGTTTTACTACTCCGGGACGTTTGTTGTGTGGAATTCTGCTATTGGGAGTTTTTAATCGGATTTTGCACGCCGTGAGGATGCCATGGAATATTTCGATTTTGTCGAGCGTGACTCCGGGATTTTCAGGATTTATGTGTCGCGATGAGTTTATCAGCGAAGGTGTTATGATACATATTAATGGATGAAAAGCTTAGGTAATTTCTGAAAAATATTGAAACTTCATAACTTTGGAACTATTAGTTTTTTCGTTTTTGTATTGTATTTTTGTTTTAAATTTGTTGGACGAATTTCATTACTTTGCGATTGTTGGGTAGTAATTCGCCCAACACGTGGAAAAAATGTTTCCGCGTAGCAGCGACACAGAAAAAAAAGGAAAAAGTTTTCAATACAAAAATTTACAGTTCTGAAACAACAGATATGAATTGTCAATGTGATTTTTGCAGAAAAATAACGACAACACCTGCAGCGACAGAGGAAAAGAGAAAATTTTTTTGTCATACCCCATAATTTATACAAATCTTAACAGTTCTGAAAAAAACAAATAAGAATTGCCAATGTAATTATGGAAAAGAAGTTTTTCCTCGTAGCAGAGACAGAGAAGAAAAGAGCAAGAATTTTCGTCATACCCCATAATTTATACGAAAATCAACAGTTCTGAAACAACAAATATAAATTTCCAATGTGATTTTTGGAAGTAAGTTTCTCTCAGTAGAAAAATAACGACAACATCTGCAGCGACAGAGTAGAAAAGAAAAAAAATATTCGTCATACCCCATAATTTATACAAAAATTCATAGTTGTGAAATAACAAATATGAATTTTCAATGTGATTTTCGGAGGCAAGTTTTTCCTCGTAGCAGAGACAGAGATCAAAAGAGACAGAATTTTCGTCATACCCCATAATTTATACGAAAATTCGCAGTTCTGAAACAATAAATATAAATTGTCAATGTGATTTTGGAAAAGTTTTTCCTCGTAGAAAAATAACGACATAATCTGCAGTGACAGAGAAGAAAAGAGGAAAAGTTTTCATTATACCCCATAACTTATACAAAAATCAACAGTTCTGAAACAACAAATATAAATTTCCAATGTGATTTTTGGAAGTAAGTTTCTCCCCGTAGAAAAATAACGACAACATCTGCAGCGACAGAGTAGAAAAGAAAAAAAATATTCGTCATACCTCATAATTTATACAAAAATTTACAGATCTGAAACAACAAATATGAATTTTCAATGTGATTTTCGGAGGCAAGTTTTTCCTCGTAGCAGAGACAGAGATGAAAAGAGACAGAATTTTCGTCATACCCCATAATTTATACAAAAATTCGCAGTTCTGAAACAATAAATATAAATTGTCGATGTGATTTTGGGAGGCAAGTTTTTCCTCGTATGAAAATAACGACAACATCTGTACCGATAGAGAAGAAAACAGAAAAAGTTTCAAACCTCATAATTTATAGGAAAGTTTTCAGTTTTGAAGCTACACTGTGATTTCGCTCAAGTTCTTTCAACGATGTACAGACAAAAGCGACTAGATACATTATGAAGTTTTGAGGCCCATCAGAAAAAAAAATTTATTATCAGTGAGAGCAATACAAAATTTCGAATATCCAACAACATAGCATGTAAAAAACAAGAGAAAAAATTTATTTACATGAGAAACTAACAAATCCAACTGAAACTCCGCTGAAAAGTGAAAACTGACCCGAATAAAGAAGAGTTTGTCTTCACTACCGTTTCTCCGATTGCGCCGAACGCGCATTATTTTGAAGGCCGTCTTCTGCTTCGAGGCATGCCTCAAAACCAACTTTACAGGCGCTACTTCTCTATGTGTTTGATGAAGGAAAATTAGGCTAACAATGCAAATAGTGAATAGAAGCGATGACACGATTATTTTTATCAAATTTACGGACGCCGATCTCCCGAGGGTCTATTTTCAGAAATAATAAATCATATTCAAAATTTAATCCAGAGTCACTTTATTCGAATGTCAGGTGGATTACACCAACAGAAAGAAAAAGATATCGAAGTTTTCCTCGAGCAACATGATTTGTGGGGACCTAAATCAGTTATGATGAGAAATTAATATGGTGAGAGCAATAAATAAGGATTATTCGGGAGATACGTTTGAATTACGAGGAAACGTGGTAAGCCACCTTAACGCATATTTTTTTAGTAGGACGTTTCTTAACTGAATGAAATATAACACCTTTCTTTTTTTTTCTTTCTTAGATTAATTAATCGAAATAATAAATTCTTGTCTTCCCCCGTACATCCTCCACGATACTCTCTCGAACTCTTCGTTTATTTTCGGCAGAATCCCGGAGGGGACCCCGTTTTACAGTGATTTATTTTTGACGGATAGCGCTCGCCGTCAGGATCGCCGACCTCAACATGTGCTACCATCCATTTTCCATCGATAAAGTTGGAGGAAAAAACAAAAAACGAAGGCGAAAGAGATTTACGGCCCCGTATTTTTCACTTTGAGCTCTTACCACTCTTAAAGCCACCGTAATTTTATCGGGATGAGCGTCGTAAATAAAGAGAAAAAAAGTAATTTATGCCTTCAAGGTGCGGATTCTTTTTGGACCAGAGGAGATCATTTCTTTTCTACGGTCACAATTTCGCATTTTTTCTCACTTTTTCGAAAAGTAGATAGTTAGAGGCAGGCCTAACGCGCTTCCTCACTTCCTGAGACAATCGACGTCGGTCTGTCGTTAGAATGGAGTAGTGCATGTAAAGGTGGCTTTGGGGCATGCCTTGAAGCGGAAGATTTTATTTTTTTCACGATTTTTCACATTTAACATCGAATAACGAATAAGTTTGAATTTCAAATAGGAAAAGATATGTTTTTTTCAATAGTTAATTTGCATTCTTCACTTTTCATTCAATTCGACAACGGGGGTCTTCAACTATTCAAGACAGAACTGGTTTCAGGAAATGGGGTTAGTGATGGATTTACCTGCAATCATAAGAAAGTGTTAGTAAGTCATGCATTTTAATTTTTTGAAGCCACCAATCGATAATGAATCCCAAAATGAACATTCAACCAAATTCTGAGTTCAATTTGGGACGCAGCAATCGAATCAACCCCCATCTACATTACCTCTCCTCCAGCCAGATCCCAGAGGGCAGCACTTACCTGAAAAAAAAAAGAAAACGTTGATAAATAGCCTGAAACAATCGCCGCCAACCGCGCAGACTAATCAAAGGAGTCGCCAATCAAGACTCTATCTGAACGAATCAGCCGTCGTCGTCGTTACGCAACAAATTCATCTCGGGGAACCGAAAAATGTTCCCACAGGGACTTCCACGCGACCGCCGACCCGCCGCACCGTCACGAGGAAGTAGACCGGCCGGTTATTCTTCTTCTTCTTCTGGGAAGTCTATAAAAATGCCGTACTACGGGCAGCAGCGGCGATCCGATAAAACCGGTGCGAACTTTTTAGCGCTGACGGCGCTGAGGAAAAACGCGAGGATACTTTGTATGGAGAAATTCTCCAGCTCTCGTTACTCGATAATTTATCATCGGGCGGGAACATGACGTGTCGTAGGTCTTACGATGAAACATTCGGGAAATTCGGAACGCAGCGCATATTTTCTGTGCGTTTATTCTGGTGGAGGTCATAAACACAATCCTAACCCCATATTCCTCAGATGAGCGATCTATCTTATATTCATTTAGAATGCTTATAACAATGTAATATTATGCAAGTTTGTAATTTTGAATGATTGTACATCAATAAAAATTGTGGTTTGATCTTAACTGTATCATAGATAGGTCGGATAATCATTCGTTGTAAATAAAGTTATTCTTTTAAAAACATGGTTTTTGATTTAAAAACTATAATTATGTATATATAATACTGGTGATACTGGTGTTTTTTTGAGACAACTCCTTGGTATGTCTTCGAATCTTCGTCAGGTCTTGGAAAGAATCGAAGGTAGAAGAAAACCATAAAATTTATCAAGTTTGTACTTTCGATTGCTCTCCTTAACGAAGGTCGCGCCTACCCGGTAGCGCAGGCTAGTACGCTACGGTTAAATTAAATCGGCTTCTTCGCGATGCCGGTTAATTTATGCAATTTCCCACGATCGCCGCGACCAGATAGGACGGGTTCCAGTGCGATCGTTTAAACTTGATCTTGAGGAAGAATTACCGGATCGACCTAACCTCGTATTAAAACTGCTCGAGGAAGCGATCTGCTACCGTCGAAAGTGACGAGTTTCTCTTCAGGTACGGAGGAATTCCTTCTTTTCTTTTTGTCCATGCGCGCTCCATATATCTCGCACAATCGCTCGTACATCTCCGTGTTTCTATAAGGAACGCGCCAAGAAGGGACCATCCTAACCTAACCTAACCTCCATTGTCCGCGATCGTAAAACGCGTCGCGATAACTCACGCGATCGCCTTAAAGGGAGGCGATCTCGTCTTCGACGGCTCGTTCCCATGCCGGTGACCTTAATTGAAATGACATTTTTACGCGATAAGGGGACAATGCGACCGGTGTTGCGTTCTTTGTTGCGTACTTTTTTCCATATCGGGGACCGTAACGACGCCAGATGACCAAATGAGTCGCGTTAGCGTTTATGTCGATATCGCAGGGTCGAGTGTGAGAACTCAGACGAATGGATGTACGTCCCTTTAGAATTCCAGAATCGCGAATTGTAAATTTTGACATATGTGTCGTGAACATACACGACCACCTGTAAAGTGGTTTTCTTGCGCCCGCGCTACGAGGTCTTGTCATCTGACTGACCATAAGTCAAAAGAATCAAGTTACCAATAAATCGTTGTATAAAACCGAGGATTCTGTTAAATAGACGTGCAAAACCGAGTCGTCTCTATTTCAGTATCTTCATCGCAGCGTTTTTATCGCAGCATTGTCTCTTTTGTTAAAGTGAAATTGAGCAACTTCAAGTAAAGTGCCTTCAGATTCTCAAAAACCAGGTGACAGCCTCGGAATGGTGTAGAAAAGAAGGTTCATCCTCTGCTTTCTATCTTTCAACTCTATTTCAGTATCTTCATCGCAGCGTTTTTATTGCACCATTGTGTCTTCTGTTGAAGTGAAATTGAGCAACTTCAAGTAAAGTGACTTCAGCTTCTCAAAAACCAGGTGATAGCTCCGGAACTGCGCAAAAAGAAGTTTCATCCTCTGCTTCCTATCTTTCAACTCTATTTCAGTATCTTCATCGCAGCGTTTTTATCGCAGCATTGTCTCTTCTGTTGAAGTGAAGTTGAGCAACTTCAAGTAAAGTGCCCCTAGCTTCTTAAAAACCAGATGACAGCCCCGGCACTGCGCAGAAAGAAGGTCCATCCTCTGCTTCCTATCCTTCATCTCTATTTCAGTATCTTCATCGCAGCGTTTTTATTGCACCATTGTGTCTTCTGTTGAAGTGAAATTGAGCAACTTCAAGTAAAGTGCCTTCAGCTTCTCAAAAACCAGGTGACATCTTCATCGCAGCGTTTTTATCGCACCATTGTGTGTTCTGTTGAAGTGAAATTGGACAACTTCAATTAGAGTGCCCGTAGCTTCTCAAAAACCGGGTGACAGCCCCAGAACTGTGCAGAAAGAAGGTTCATCCTCTGCTTCCTATCCTTCAACTCTATTTCAGTATCTTCATCGTAGCGTTTTTATTACAGCATTGTCTCTTCTGTAAAGTGAAATTGAGCATGTTCAAGTAAAGTGCCCTTAGCTCCTCAAAAGCCATGTGACAGCCCCGGAACTGCGCAGTAAGAAGGTTCATCCTCTGCTTCCTATCCTTCAACACTATTTCAGTATCTTCATCTCAGCGTTTTTATCGCAGCATTGTTTCTTCTGTTAAAGTGAAATTGAGCATGTTCAAGTAAAGTGCCCTTAGCTCCTCAAAAGCCATGTGACAGCCCCGGAACTGCGCAGTAAGAAGGTTCATCCTCTGCTTCCTATCCTTCAAGACTATTTCAGTATCTTCATCTCAGCGTTTTTATCGCAGCATTGTTTCTTCTGTTAAAGTGAAATTGAGCATGTTCAAGTAAAGTGCCCTTAGCTCCTCAAAAGCCATGTGACAGCCCCGGAACTGCGCAGTAAGAAGGTTCATCCTCTGCTTCCTATCCTTCAAGACTATTTCAGTATCTTCATCTCAGCGTTTTTATCGCAGCATTGTTTCTTCTGTTAAAGTGAAATTGAGCATGTTCAAGTAAAGTGCCCTTAGCTCCTCAAAAGCCATGTGACAGCCCCGGAACTGCGCAGTAAGAAGGTTCATCCTCTGCTTCCTATCCTTCAACACTATTTCAGTATCTTCATCTCAGCGTTTTTATCGCAGCATTGTTTCTTCTGTTAAAGTGAAATTGAGCATGTTCAAGTAAAGTGCCCTTAGCTCCTCAAAAGCCATGTGACAGCCCCGGAACTGCGCAGTAAGAAGGTTCATCCTCTGCTTCCTATCCTTCAAGACTATTTCAGTATCTTCATCTCAGCGTTTTTATCGCAGCATTGTTTCTTCTGTTAAAGTGAAATTGAGCATGTTCAAGTAAAGTGCCCTTAGCTCCTCAAAAGCCATGTGACAGCCCCGGAACTGCGCAGTAAGAAGGTTCATCCTCTGCTTCCTATCCTTCAAGACTATTTCAGTATCTTCATCTCAGCGTTTTTATCGCAGCATTGTTTCTTCTGTTAAAGTGAAATTGAGCATGTTCAAGTAAAGTGCCCTTAGCTCCTCAAAAGCCATGTGACAGCCCCGGAACTGCGCAGTAAGAAGGTTCATCCTCTGCTTCCTATCCTTCAAGACTATTTCAGTATCTTCATCTCAGCGTTTTTATCGCAGCATTGTTTCTTCT
Source organism: Aphidecta obliterata (assembly GCA_963966015.1). Taxonomy (NCBI): domain Eukaryota; kingdom Metazoa; phylum Arthropoda; class Insecta; order Coleoptera; family Coccinellidae; genus Aphidecta; species Aphidecta obliterata. The sequence continues at coordinate 7,624,226 of OZ014431.1, forward strand.
GTTAAAGTGAAATTGAGCATGTTCAAGTAAAGTGCCCTTAGCTCCTCAAAAGCCATGTGACAGCCCCGGAACTGCGCAGTAAGAAGGTTCATCCTCTGCTTCCTATCCTTCAACACTATTTCAGTATCTTCATCTCAGCGTTTTTATCGCAGCATTGTTTCTTCTGTTAAAGTGAAATTGAGCATGTTCAAGTAAAGTGCCCTTAGCTCCTCAAAAGCCATGTGACAGCCCCGGAACTGCGCAGTAAGAAGGTTCATCCTCTGCTTCCTATCCTTCAACACTATTTCAGTATCTTCATCTCAGCGTTTTTATCGCAGCATTGTTTCTTCTGTTAAAGTGAAATTGAGCATGTTCAAGTAAAGTGCCCTAAGCTCCTCAAAAGCCATGTGACAGCCCCCGAACTGTGCAGAAAGAAGGTTCATCCTCTGCTTCCTATCCTTCAACTCCATTTCAGTATCTTCACCGCAGCGTTTTTATCGCACTATTGTGTCTTCTGTTGAAGTGATTTATTACATATTTTCTTCGATATGGCCGCAGAAATCGAGGAATGAAACTCTCACGACCTCCCGGTGTCCAGATTCCTCGGGAGCCCCTCCGACGTATCTCACGTCAATTTGTACCCCGAGACCGGGAACAATCGAAGAGGTCGCGTTTTTACGCCGACCATTTGCATATAAAACCTTATACGGCCTCTGGTACGACGTTAAAGGCAACTAGATTCTTTGATATTCATTCCCATGGCCGCTCGGCCGGGAGGTAATCGCCCGGCGTTTACCGCGTTTATGGAAGTGGCGTTTATCAGCGTTGCCTTTTACGTGTCGGTAGCGTTGACAGGCGTTTTTTCCGGGCCGCGGACCGGCATCGTCCGCCGCCTCCGCGATTCTGTGGTTCGTTCGATCTATGGTCGATTGTTCCGAGAAGTCGTCGAGTTTTATACGTTTAAGAAAGGAGGCATATGGCGCTCGTTTGTATTCGAGGCTCGCGACCGTGCAACGGTACGTACGGTATGATTGAAGTGCGTTGTCATAGGACGTGGTGTAAACGTCTTCGATGACCCGAGGAAACGACGATTTCTCTCCGGGCGATATCATAGAACGTCGTGAAATTTTTTTCCGTGTATGACAACGAAGGAACGGCGACGCGCTTGAAGCGTTTTTCTGTTCATCGAGTGATCACGAAAATGAATCATCACGTTTAATGGCGGAGTGTTCGAGTAAGACAGAACCATAACATCGGATGGTGCCTGGATGCCTAGGTGTCCGCCACTTAATCAGATCTCGGATCGGCGGTATTTACAAGTTATTAAGGTGCTAAGTAGTCGAGATAGGCGCCCTCGGTCTACGAAATTATTGCCATTTATCGGGATTTTTGAGCCGTTACTAGCCGGCTGCCACCGAGATGTTGTATGATAATGGGACGTCATCTAATTAACCGGTCGGGACTCAATAATTTGGCGGACGGCTGGTTTGCATAATCTTCTGATGGGGTCATTAATTAACGTTATTTCAGTTGTGGGTAATTGAAATTTAAAGGTGCCCATGGATTGGAGATTTCCACTACGCGATTTGTTCTTTCGTGTTAGTTCTCGCTCTGGTTGATTTTTCGAATTTCGAACAATATCGATCCCTTGAAGAGGTTCAAAGGTTCTTACATGGATGAAACTTTGGTGGTACTTTGATGAATAGATGATATATGATGATTCCATGGTAGATTGAAACTATTGAAAGCAAATAGAAAAATTATAAAAAGCACTGCCGTGAAGTCAGGAGCTTTTGAGCACTCGTTCATCCACCTTGTAGGTAGATTCGCATTCTCCAGTTTCAGAAACCAATTGAAGAAATTTTTGACAGCTATCAAAAAATGACAATTATGCCGAATCAGCTGTTACAGAGAGATCTGAGTGCAAAATTTCATCTCGATCGAATCGGTAGTTTCGAAGTAATCAGGAGAACACTGAGAGGATACTGAAATCAAATCATAGAAGATACTTGTTATTTCCAAAATTCATTGGCGAGGCACTGTCTAATATGACTCAAACCGCCACTGGACGAAGAAGATATTGTTAGGTTATGCGTTACCTCGAGTCAGATTAAAATCATCGAATAAAGAATTACTTAATTCTAACTTTTATAGTTTTACTAGCAGACTCGGCCACGCGTTGCTGTAGCCAGTGGAATTATTAATAACCCTAACCTAACCATAACCATACCCTACCCCAACCCTAACCTTGATTTTTCAAAAGTTATTTGCCAGTTCTGAAACAGTTCCAAATTTCTTCAGTTTTGGGAAATACCCAGAAACTTTGCATCACCCCTCCCACGTTATCGCTATGGTCGACAGATCGGTGCAGTGGGGACGCGACCTCCTGTCGTCGATTTGAGACGTGTGTTGCCGCGTGGATAATTATCAGTATTTGTCATAAATAATAAACAAATAATTTGCAATAGAAAAATATTGAAACTATAAATTGAGGTATAAACTATCTATCTTTAAAGTTGGATCAAACCGCACACAGTGTGCAAAATTTGATTGAAATCGGTTCAGTATTTTAGGGGACCATTCCGGACAAACAACGTGACACGTAATTTTTATATATAAAGATAGTGCAATTTTTGACGAAAAAAAGTTTAATTATTGGTCGAAATTTCTTCCTGACGCATCCGCACCTTTAGAACTCCGTTCGACCGATCATCAATCGAATGCTGACATTTCGGAGCCGAATGACCGACATAAATTAATTAAAATCCCCGGTACTAATCGCCGCTAAACTCCTAAATCCTAATCGGACAAATGACTCGGCGTGTTCGACGAGACGCGATTTTTTTCAGACTTCCGTCGTGTTCGTCTCCCTCGGTAAAACGACAGTCATCGTGCGATCATTAAGCGATTAGGCTTGTTATAACGAAGATGGACGTCGATGATGATAACGAGTTTCGGACTCGACGTTGCGACGATTTGCAACTCGTCATCTTCAAGAATTGGGTATTGCTAGGCCGCGGCGACACATTACTCGACGGACCGTCCAGGTGTGAAAAATGTCGAGCGTTTCAAATGTTAAATACTTCCAATCGCAGGTGCAGGTGTTGCGTGGACTCAAATTACCGATGTGGTCGTTTGTTATAATAACGCGGTAATGGGGTCCCATCTCTCACGGTCACGTGGGACCGTTTGTCCACATCACGTTTCAAGGATGTGGCGAATAGTTCCCGTATATCCGAAAAGTAGCATCGAGTTCTATGAATCACGATCGCCTAGCGGCAAACAATCCATGAATTCATGAATGAAAATTCATGGATCTTCTAGAGTCGACGTCGGGTTCCCAACAGGTTCTCCAGATGAATTATGAATAGAATTGGTCTAGTATAATCATCTAGCCGGATGTGTTGGACTCTCCATTAAGCGTTTTCTGACTTTTCCAGCGTGTTACGTAACTGGTTTTCAGTGAGAGCGAAAACTCCGTTTTTGCCCTCGACACGCCATTAGTTCATCGACGTCGGATATCGTGTTTCATCCGCGGCGCTGATTAATTTCGTTTTCCTTGTCCTCTCGGCCTTTCTCACGCCATCGATCGTTTTGTCGTCAAAAGAAGAAGATAATGACTACTCTTCTTCGACTCAGATGCTCTCATGTCGAAGCAGTTTTTAGTCGCAACATATCGTCCCCCTGTTCCAAGAATCCTCGATGGTTACATCACGGAGTTTTCGCGACCATAGCGAATTAATTTCGCCAAAACTAATTATCCAGGTGTCCATTCGCCCATTAATATATCCGCGAGCGAGTATGCATAGTTCACGAGAGAGCGAGAGACGCGTTCGGTCGTCTTCTTCTTCTTCCAGCACCTCGGCGTATCTTATGAATGAACTTTACATTTGAATGGATATTATAACGCGCAAACATACAATATTGTTCGAACAGCGACAGGTTCCGAGTCTCCACATCGATCCGTTGTTTATGCTAATTTTTATGCGTCGTCGGTGACGGGATATTCGAATTATATTTACTCTCGAATTGATGGCTGCTTGAATGGAACTGGCCACAGAATATCGCGAAAACGTCGTTGAGTCTAAGGGGGAATTTGAATCTCGCCCCATTCGTCATTTTGATGTTGGCTTTTTCGTGAATTCATGAGGAACTGACATCTTCGAAAGGTACTCCTGAATAATTCACTCTCTTTGAATTTTTTCGTCATATCAGAATATCACGTGGGCGAAAACTTTCCCAATTCTATGGAATGATTTGAATCTCCAGCCGTCTGTCATTTAAACGTTGACAATTCCTTCAATTTGACAGATGTCATACACAGCTTTTTCTATGAATGAATGATCCAAGTGATTTACATGAAATAATATTGTGTAATTTACTTTCTATGAATATTTTTTTCATATCGAATGGAATTCACAGAATATCACGGCGGCAAAAACTCTCCCAATTCTATGGAATAATTTAAATCTAGCGCCTTCTGTCATTTTGGTGTTGACAATTCCGTCAATTTAACATGTCATCACAACTTTTCCTATGAATGAATGGGCCAAGTGATTTCTATGAAATAATATTGTGTAATTTACTTTCTATGAATATTTTTTTCATCTCGAATGGAACCAACCATAGAATATCACGAAGCCGAAAAAATTCCCAATGTTATGGAGTAATTTAAATTTCGCGCTTTCTGTCATTTTGACGTTGCCAATTCCGTCAATTTGACAGATGTCATACACAACTTTTTCTATGAATGAATGGGCCAAGTGATTTCTATGAAATAATTTTGTGTAATTTACTTTCTATGAATATTTTTTTCATCTCGAATGGAACCAACCATAGAATATCACGAAGCCGAAAAAATTCCCAATGTTATGGAGTAATTTAAATTTCGCGCTTTCTGTCATTTTGACGTTGCCAATTCCGTCAATTTGACAGATGTCATACACAAGTTTTTCTATGAATGAATGGGCCAAGTGATTTCTATGAAATAATATTGTGTTATTTACTTTCTATGAATATTTTTTTCATCTCGAATGGAACCAACCACAGAATATCACGAAGCCGAAAAAATTCCCAATTTTATGAAGTAATTTAAATTTCGCGCTTTTTGTCATTTTGACATTGACAATTCCGTCAATTTGACAGATGTCATACACAACTTTTCTATGAATGAATGGGCCGACTGATTTCTATAAAATAATATTGTGTAATTTACTTTCAATGAATATTTTTTTCACCTCGAATGGACCAACTACAGAATATCACGACGCCAAAAAAATTCCCAATTTTATGGAGTAATTTACATTTCGCGCTTTTTGTCATTTTGAAAATTCCGTCAATTTGACAGATGTCATACACAACTTTTTCTATGAATGAATGGGCCAAGTGATTTCTATAAATAATATTGTGTAATTTACTTTCTATGAATATTTTTTTCATCCCGAATGGAACTAGCCACAGAATATTACGAAGCCGAAAAAATTCCCAATTTTATGAAGTGATTTAAATTTCGCGCTTTCTGTCATTTTGACGTTGACAATTCCGTCAATTTGACAGATTTCATACACAACTTTTTCTAAGAATGAATGAGCCGAGTGATTTCTATGAAATAATTTTGTGTGATTTACTTTCTATGAATAGTTTTTCAATCTCGAATGGAACCAGCCACAGAATATCACAACAGCAAAAACATTCCCAATTCTATGGAAGAATTTTAATCTCGCGCCTTCTGTCATTTGAACGTTGACAATTCCGTCAATTTGACAGATGTCATGATGTCATACAACTTTTTCTGCGAATGAATGCGTAATTTCTATGAAATAATATTGAGAATTCACTATCTCGAATGGAGCCACAAAATATCACGACGGCAAAAACATTCCCAATTGTATGGAAGAATTTCAATCTCGCGTCTCAGTCATTTTGACGTTGACAATTCCATAACTTTGACATTTTTTTTTTCATCGCAGGTCATCAAACGTACCGACCTTCTCATCGAAAGGCCACTTTCCCATGCAACCGATACGGTTTTGTGGTCAGAACTCCTAATAACGTCATCTGTCTGTGGTTCGACACGACCAGGTGTTTATTGAATAACGTTTTAATTCCGCCTGCGATAAAAGCGTGAAAAACTCGACGAAACACGATACGTAATCGAAACTTGTCGTCGTGGAGAACCAGTTTCGATTGGGCGAAGCCACAGAACGGCACGAACGAAATAACCACGACAGAAATCACAGAACTTTGATTTCTCAGTCATAGATCTAGCTCAATTCTCACAATTAGCGATTCCGAACAATTGCGACGAAAAAATAGCGGACCATAACGGGAAAATCGATTCAATTTTGTCGTTATGACCTTATAAGAGTCTGACCTGAAAAAAACCGTTCGACGTTTTCAGTTTTCTCTGGACCAAAACGACGTTCTCGGCTTACCCGTTATGGAAAAACTAGACTCGGCTCGCCATCTTCAGGAACGATCCGAGCGCGCTGCCTCGCATTGAAAAACTCGCCTCCGGTTGCTTTTCATTGTGATGATAATTTGTGTCCGACGAAGACGTAATGGGACATAGAGAACTATTTATGACGGCGATATTTCTGTGCGTATTTGACTAAGAATTCTTGCGTATGACTCTGTGCGTTTTTGTTACTGGGATATAATGGAGGATCGATCAGGCTCTCCTTATTCGTCCATTAACCGTCCATGGGTTGGCATTCTGATTAGGTCTCGAAGAACAATGGGCTACATTGCATCTATGTTAGACCGTGACGCTCTATGCACTCACAAACCACAGAACAGCCGGTGATGAATCTAATTGTCACGTAAATGGGAGGAGCTAAGTCCTAAAATTACTTTTTATAGCCCGCGGTCCAATTGGATAGCGTCTAATGTCATCGCGAGCGTCGGAATGTCAATGCAAGTGACATCCTGGCAAGTTTCGAATACTCGAAACGTGAAATACACGGCCGGCATGTTAAAAAGTCGACGATGAGTAATGAATTCGCTTACGTAAACACGGATCAGGTATGATAATGCATTTCCGTTGATTCTCAACAACTCGACATCTCTTCGGTATAAAGCGACTCTCGTCTGGTTCGACCGAATCATTCGACATTCAATAACTCGAAAACAATATATATCGAATTAATCATTGCTAACTGTACTGACGAGACTTGATATGAGTCGAAACCGGTCTACAGGTGCAAATGATGGATTTGGTGTTCTCTGGGGTAACATGAAATCGATTTGTTGGCTTGCTATCAGTTTATCCAGAATAATTATTCGTATTTTATTACCGAATTCGATATACTGTGTGTCTCAAAAAAATAATCTACAGTCGAATCTACATTTGAATCGGCGATAAGTCGACAATTCCGCCAGGTACAAACCGAACGACGGTTATAAATAGTCGTCTCGAATATGGAGATGAATGAAAACGAGAGATGTTCGAACGTTACTCTGCCGTTTTTTTTCTGGCATAAACACGTAAGCCGGATCGCAAACATCGTAAAACCGTGGAAGTCGCCCACGTGGGCGTTTCAACATCCATCAGGAAACCAAATATTTGTTTTGTATCATCTCGTCCGCTTTTAGCGCAACGAACAATGAGCAGCGGTCCGCTATCGACCGAATGAAAATTTCACTCGCCGCATCTGCGAAATATTCCGAGAGCGCGACTTTTACAGCGTTGCGAAGCGAGAGGACTTCTGACGTCACGAGAAGCGGCCATAACGCCGCTTTTGTAAAATTTTGTGAAAAAAAATTATGCGTATTAAAGAAGAAATACATGTGATCAATATAATTCGAGGATGTAGATTTCGAATATGTACTTAGTTTTCGTGAAAAATTATTTTTTTGATCGCTACTGAGCTTTGCAGTTGAATCCTTCAAAGATCCACATTTTCAAATGTCCAAATTTGAGATTCTCCCATATGAAAATGAAGAGACTCTGGTGAGTGTGGATTTTTTTCCATTCGGCTGTATCCTTTGACTACCGAAAGGAATCATCGAAGAGTTTCTCGAACGATCTAACAACATTTTATAATTTTTTTTGCAACAAACTAATTTTTTTGGGACTTTCTAAGTATGTCGTGGCGAAACGATGATGGCTATGGAGAAACCGACTTCATATTTGAATTTAGCGTGATCGAATTAGCCCATATGAAAATTTTCAAAGACGATAAGCGAATAAAAATTTTTTTACCAGAAAAAATTTCTTTTACCAGGAAAATTTTCTGAAAAAAAAAATTATGCGATTTAAAGAATCCCCATATAGAAATGAAGAGACTCTGGTGAGTGTGGATTTTTTCCATTCGGCTGTATCCTTCGACTACCGAAGGGAATCATCGAAGAGTTCCTAGAACGATCTAACAAAATTTAATAATTTTTTTGGAATGTTTTCGTCCTGCAGTATCGTTGCACCTATAATAATATATTCCTTCGCCCTCTAATGAAAAGTCAAATAGTGAATAATAAGGAGGACGGTTCTTTCTCGGTGTTGTTGGATCAAATATTTAGTCACGCCTGTTTGTTGAGGTTATGTAAGCTTTGTCTATGATAGGGTGACATCTGTGAGATAATGGTGGGTATTTAGTGTGGGACGATTGTCAACTCTTGAATAAATATTCTCGTTATGGTACGACCTGAACAAACAGCAATAAACGAATGGAACGTCTCAATTCTTCAGTCCAGAAGACTTAACAATTTCGAATCGTCTAATTTGAAACTCCATCGGATCCATTATGATATTCAACAATCCTCAGGTATCGAAAATTCTCATCTAACAAAAGTAGCCTTCCACCTGCGAGTAAACCCACCTCTATAAAGAATAAGATTAGTCCGAAACGCGTACGGCTGTGGAATTAATGCCTCGAAGAGAGGAAATCGTACACAATGGGAATTCTGAGCTCTTAGAAACCTCGAGAAAGGGGGCCCATCGGGTTTCTATTCACGAAGCAAGTCCACGAAATACACAGGTGTCTGGTTTCGTAGACTTCTCGGTACCAATTTGAAAAGGGCGGTCAATAAGATTTTTTTCACCCCCAAGGTTGACGAAATCACTACATCCGGTAGTGGACGACTTTTTCGTCGACGGAAAAAGGAAGTGAGTGGTGGGGGTAGAAGGTTAGAAGTTTTAAGGATGAATGAAATGATTCAAAATCCAAATGGCACAATTATCAGAGAAGAAGAATCGCCGTTTCCGTGGTACAGCAGTTTTGATGTAAAACAGAGGAAACGTCGAGATAGTGAAGAATGAAGACGTAGTACCTCGGCTCCTTATCTCCAGAAAATTTGCGCATACTAGTAGCTTGAGCATGAAATTCTAATTACTCAAATTCGCACAAATTTGAGAGCATTACCCTTATGAAAAATGCGGTTCGATTGTATCTTCACCCAGACGGCCATGAATTGAAATTAGAATGTCTAATTAGAATTTTACACCAGACGTAATTGCAATAGACAAATTTCATGAGAGTTTATATACATAAAGTCGAGAAATTACCGAGAATTGCTCATTCGAAAAGCCCGCTCTTAAGTATTGTCGATTTTTTGTTGTTTATAGTACAACCTCATAATTCGATAGTTGTCATTTTACTTATTTTACCATTTCTTTTTATTACTTCTGTATCCCCATAAAAAAAATTCGATATGGAAGAGGTATTTATTATATTTCTATAGTTCGACGGTATAGATTCAGAATATGTTCTTGGTTTTCAGGAGAAATAACTACTGGGCTCAGAAGTTGAATCCTTTAAAGATCCACATTTTCGAATGTTCAAAATTGAGAATCACCTGTATGGAAATGGATTGACTTTGGTGAATGTGGATTTTTTTAAATTCGGCTGTATGCTTCGACTACCGAAAGGAATTATCGAAAAGATCTTAAAACGATCTAACAAAATTTTATAATTTCTTTCGCAAGAAACAGATTTTTTCGGGACTTTCCACGTATGTCGTGGCAAAACTATGTGGTCTATGGGAAAAACGACTACATATTTGAAATCAGCGTTGTCTAATTAGCCCATATGGAAAATTTCAAGACGATAGGCGAATACAATTTTTTTCACGAAAAAATTTCCTGACCATATACAAGGAAAATTTTGGGAAAAAAAAATTATCCGATATAAAGAAGAAATACATGTGATCAATATAATTCGAGGATGTAGATTCTGAATATGTATTTCGTTTTCGTGAGAAATTATTTTTTTCGTCGCTACTGCGCTTTGAAATTGAAATTTTTAAAGATCCACATTTTTTGATGTCCAAATTTAAGATTCTCCCATATGGAAATGAATAGACTCTGGTGAATGTGGATTTTTTTCAATTGGGCTTTATGCTTCGACTACCGAAAGGAATCATCGAAAAGATCTTGAAACGATCTAACAAAATTTTATAATTTTTTCGCAAAAAACTGATTTTTTCGGGACTTTTCACGTATGTCGTGGCAAAACGATGTGGTTTATGGAAAAAACGACTACATATTTGAAATCAGCGTGGTCTCATTAGCCCATATGGAAAATTTCAAGACGATAGGCGAATAAAATTTTTTTTACGAAAAAATTTCCTGACCACAAGGAAAATTTTGTGAAAAAAAAATTATTCGATATAAAGAAGAAATACATGTGATCATTATAATTCGAGGTTGTAGATTCTGGATATGTACTTCGTTTTCGGGAGAAATTATTTTTTTGGTCGCTACTGAGCTTTGAAATTGAAATTTTTAATGATCCACATTTTTTTATGTCCAAATCTAAGATTCTCCTATATGGAAGTGGATAGACTCTGGTGAGTGTGGACCTTTTTCCATTCGGCTGTATCCTTTGACTACCGAAAGGGATCATCGAAAAATTCGTAGAACTATTAAAAAAAATTTTATAATTTTTTTCCCAAAAAAATTGATTTTTCGGGACTTTCCACTATGCTGTGACCAAACGATGGAGCAACCGACTGTATATTTGAAAACAGCGTGGTCAAATCATCCCACATTGAAAATTTCAAGACGATAGGCGAATAAAAAAATTTTCATAAAAAAATTTTTCTGACCATATAAAATTTTGTGAAAAAAAAAAACCTGATATAAAAACGAAATAGATCTAATCGATATAATTCGAGGTTGTAGATTTCGAAAATGTTCTCAGATTCCAAAATAGATGATTTTTTTGGTCGCTCTTGCGCTATAAAGTTGAATCTTTCATTGATCCACACTTCTGAATGCCCGAATGGAAACTACAACCGAATGAACCAAAAACGGATCGATATTTCTCTTAGCGTAGAGCACAGCTCACATTAAATCTAACCATGGCAACAAAATAGGGCGAGAATTTTAACGACTATACCGTATGGGCATGTCCGGGAAAGGAAGAGATATCCTTGTTGTTTCAATATCCCTGAATAAATATCCCATTCAACGAGGCGAACCCTCCCTCGAGGTTTGAGCCCTTAGAAAAACACCGATACAGCAGAACTCTCCCACCATCCTCGAAGTATTAGATAAACAAATTGGTGAAAAATTACGTGGGGGAATTTATGGACCGGCATGTAGTTTCGAAGGGAATACGTGACTTTTCAATTTAGAAAACACGAACGTTCAACTCGTTCTTATCCACCTATTTGTGTCACAATATCCTTTCTTAGTATTTCGATTCATAAAAAGAAAAACAGAGAAATATCAAATAATCAAACGGAACATTACAAAACTGAGCAAACATTACAATAGCTCCACATAATGTAGTTTCGAACGAACAAATAAAACACTCTTATCATTTTTTCCCTGTCACAATTGTTTATTTCTCAATGGGCTAGGTTTACGTTCTCTTATCATTTGATAACATCGAGCTAAAATAGTTCTTACGTAAGACATCGTTCTATTTTAAACCACGCAGTGGCGTGGGACGAAAATTTTCTGACAACACACGCCACTGCTCCTCTCAGAAATCGCATTTCAAATATCCATTCATACGTCCTGGAATAATAATCGAAAAGTGTATTAGTTTCGACTTCCTGAGGCCATTCCATTGATAAACAACCGATAATTACGCCGACAGGATTCCGCTTGTGTAGGTCGACGTGCACAGGTGTGCATTTTTCGTAGACCCGCGTGTAGTTGGCAACAATACTAATGACATTTGGCAAGCGCGCGCGTGGGCAGCCGCCGCGATCATAGAAAAACGACCACGTAAGTTGATTTGCGATTCGGAACGTACCGGAGAAATTCGTACATGTGGTCGACGATCCCATCGGCGTCTGTGGGTAGAAGAACTCAATTTCAGCTGTTTCATCTTTGTTAAAAATTGATTGCATTTGAAAGTTCTATGACTATTTTTGCGCGTTTATTTCTATGAACATTTTGCGGATTTTGCCCAAATGTTCTTTCTGGTGTTGAGAAATTCGATAATTCTGTATTTCCATCTCTCGAAGATCATAAAAATGAAAGACTTCATTTGTCACACTGACAGAATCTGTGTTTTTTTTACAAATCTTTGGTTAGATAGTTTCGCTACAGTATCACCTCATGTCAAATGAAAATGATCAGTTAATTTTTCACTGAACAACATTTCAGTTATTTACAGTAAGGAATGTTGGAAGGAAGTGATGATTTTCAAAGATATCCCAGCATCACAGTATTTTTTTTTTCAAGTTTTTCAGAATTTCACGTGAAATTCGTAGAAATCTAACATATCGAATTTCTGAGGAAAAGTATCGTGGAATATAACGATTTGAAGGTTGAAATGGAAAACGGCCCCTTTCGATAATTTCAAAACATTTCCCTGTATTTTTGATGATTTCGAAGTACTTGGATGGGTGCTCGCTCTAGCGATGAATTTAAACAAACGCGCTAAATCTCATGAATTTTCAAAAAGTTTTCATCTTCGTATAGTTCGAGAAATTCAAACGGTAAATATACAGCGTGTTACCAAATAAGTTTGAAAGTATTAAGGGTGATTCCCACATACATATTTTCAAATACATAATTTTTTTCGTGTACATTTTTACAATTCAAGGGTGAAGATTCAGAATATGCACTGGATTTTCGTGAGAAATGATTTTTTTGGTCGCTAATACGCTTTGGAGTTGAATCCTTTAAATATCCACATTTTTACATGTCCAAATTTGAGATTCTCCTGTACGGAAAAAGATATACTCTAGTGAGTGTGGATTTTTTTTTCCATTCGCATGTATCGTTTGACCACCGAAAGGAATCATCGAAATGTTCCTAAAACAATCTGAAAGAAAATAATTAATTATTTTCATTTTTTTTCGCGAAAAACTGATTTTTCCGAGACTTTCCACGTATTTCGTGGCGAAACGATGTTGTCTATGGAGAAATCGACTGCATATTTGAAATCAGAGTGGTCAAATGAACTCATATGAAAAATATTAAGTTGATAGGCGAAGAAAAAATTTTTCACCAAAAAATTTCCTGATACAAAGAAAATTTTGTGAAAAAAAATTATCCGATATGAAGAAGATATGCGTGTGATCAATATAATTCGAGGTTGTAGATTTCGGTTATGTACTTCGTTTCCGTAAGAAATTATTTTTTGGTCGCTATTGCGCTTTAAAGTTGAAATTTTTAAAGATCCACATTTTCAAATATCCAAATTTGAGATTCTCCTATATGAAAATGGATAGACTCTGGTGAATGTGGATTTTTTTCCATCAGACTGTATCCTTTGACTACCGGAAGGAATCATCGAAAAGTTCCTAGAACGATCTAAAAAAATTTTTTTTCGCAAAGAACTGATTTTTTCGAGACTTTCCACGTATGCCTTTGCGAAAAAATAATGTCTATAGAGAAAACAACTGCATATTTGAAATCAGCGTGGTCGAATTAGCCCACATGGAAAATTTTAAGACGATAGACGAAAAAAAAAATTTTCAGCGAAAAAATTTTCTGACCATATACAAGGAAAATTTTGTGAAAAAAAATTATCCGATATAAAAAAGAAAAACATGTGATCAATATAATTCGAGGTTGTAGATTCCGAATATGTACTTCGTTTTCGTGAGAAAGAATTTTTTTGGGCCGGTACTGCGCTTTGAAGTTGAAATTTTTAAAGATCCACATTTCAAAGGTCCAAATTTGAGATTCTCCTATATATGGAAATGAATAGACTCTGGTGAGTGTGGATTTTTTTTCATTTGGCTATATCCTTTGACTATCGAAAGGAATCATCGAAAAGTTTCTTAAACGATCTAACAAAATTCTATAATTTTTTTTCGCAAAAAACTGATTCTTCCTAGATTTTCCACGTATGTCTTTGCAAAACAATAATGGCTATAGAGAAAACGACTGCATATTTAAAATCAGCGTGGTCGAATTAGCCCATATGAAGAATTTCAAGACGATAGAGGAAAAAAAAATTTCTGACCATATAGTACAAGGAAAATTTTGGGAATAAAAAATTATCCGATATAAAGAAGAAATACATGTGATCAATAAAATTAGAGGTTGTAGATTCCGAATATGTACTTCATTTTCGTGGGAACATTTTTTCCCTTTATCTGCTGGCAATGAATGCACGCGACTACGTCCTTTGTCCCCGTTTTTATCAATGAAAAGTTCACGGCGAAATCGATTAACAATAACACGAGTTGTCGTTCCATTCAGTGAAATAATAAGCGCTGATAAGTACGCCGATTAAGTTTTACATCAAACGTTTGTGTTGTCTCGCAAAGAATGCGATCGTGTTCGTTTTCAACCACAGAGAAAGAATGCGAACGAGAAACGTCACATCAAACCACAGAAGGGATATAAAACGGTCGTATAAGTTACCCGACACGCAACCATTGAATAATATGGAGCAATATATGAATAGCAAATATCGATTCGATTTGAATAATCGCGTATGCAAAGTGAAGCGTGGGCGTGACGCTGAAGAACAAGAAACGCGGCATTCGCGCTATGCGAGGGGGCACAGAGTTTTACGACGACCGGAGGGTGCGTTCCATAAGTTCAATCAGTTGGCGATGGCACTTTGTCTCCTCGTGAAGATGAACGTGGGGCGTAAATCACGCGACGAAACGGCCGACGGCTTCTCCTGCTTATATTTATAAATTATTATTAATAAAATTGTCTGTGCAAAATTGAATCTTGGTAACGCGGAGGTGACATTTTAATGGTCTCATCAGTGGCGCGCGTGGGACGGGGAAACGGACGCGACTCCGACTATCCGTAGGTAATTGAAATATTCGGCTGTAAACGTCTTATTGAAGATGAAATATGCGACGGTGCGGAGCGCTAAAAATAAGCGGAGGAGCGTTTCGAGAATACAGAGTAAAGTTTAGGATTCTAATATGACTTCAGACCAATGCATGACACGCTTTGATTTGTCCCATTCGCGGATAGCGTGTAATTTTATCGATATAAAAAACACTGGCGTGACGACAGAAGCTTTTGAGCGCTCGTTCATCCATCTTGTAGATAGATAGATAGGTAATACAATTTTCCAGTTTAAGAAACTAATTGAAGGAATTTTCGACAGCTGTCAAATAAATGACAGCAGCTCTTTGATAATTATGTCGAATTAGCTGTTACAGAAATATAAGGATTTTTTATTTAATAATTCATTGGAATTCAAAATGGTTCTGGTTATGCGATCTGGAAAAAATGTAGCTTGAATATATCATTCTCCATTAAAATACAAAATTTCTTCACGATCGAATCTGTAGTTTTCAAATCATCAAGAAAACTAAAATTGAAACGACCATATTTACGGAACCCCTGGTCGAATTTTGAGTTTCTAGGTCTTTCCGTTCGAGAGTTATCGTTTATACGGACGGACAGCCGGACAGACTCTAATTTTTCGACGGATTCGTCATCAGTGAGTCGAACCTTGTCGATTGAGACCATTTTCGGCTCAAAATTCGAAAAATACAGACATCGTGACGAAATGATATAGCCCTCGTGTAAGTAGAACGAGCGCTCAAAAATAATGAAATAATCAATTTTTCTGGACGAATCACAAAAAGTCTCTTCGGCGCATTCGCAAATGAATTTTTTGAAAATGTAGGTAGCTCCTATAAAAGCTGACAATTTTACATTAAACTGATACTGGCGCGTCAAATGCCAAAATTCTATCATTGTTCGAGCGATAAAAAGATGTCATATCACCTAAACCATAATGTTTCCTGAGACTGGGATTGAAACCATTCGATTCCTTGAGAAAAAAATTTATTCACAAGAAAAACTTCAAAATCAGAAGTGAGCATTGAAGTGAACTTAGTCCAACTCGTGAGTCGTGATAGATTTTGGTGAAAAAAATCTTCAAAATTGATATGTTCCGAGCAGAGTATGAAATTTATTCTGCCAGAATTAGTCGAGAAACGTTGAGATCCTAAAATTGGACGTTTTAATCCGGACAGGCGTCAATTTGTGCGCGGAACATTTGTAAACCGAGGCAACGTAAATATTTGCCAGATCTTTTCAACACATCAAACACACGAAAGACCGCGAGGGGGAAAAAAGCCGAGAAAGCGTCTCCGCCCGTCGATAGACGAGCAATTACGTGGCTTCAGATCGTACAAACATTCTGACAGATTAGTCTCGTTTATGTTCCACGATATTCCCTCTGGACTCTACAGGATACGCAAAAATGGGATCGACCATTGAGAAGTTGAGATAGAATTTTCAATTTCAATTCCAAAGTTTTTTTGGCGTACGCCACTCAACTTTCTAAAGTAGGATTTCATTTTTCGTTTTTCCTGAATACTTTTTTGTATCTTTCTGTTTTCAGAAGAACCAGAAAAAAAACGTTGGATAATGATGAGTGGCATAAGACAAAATAGTTTTGGCGTTTAAAAGGGAAGTTATCTTGGAAAAAGTATCACCCTGTAGATTTTAACCACAATTTTTATCATTATTCCTTTCAAGACCTAGAAATTTTCTCATCTTCCAAGTTTGATCCAATTATCTCTCAGAAATAGAAACTTGAACACCATGTACCTTAGTAATGAAGCGTTTGTGGGAAATTTTTCTCTTGATTTTGAACATTCTATCGGCGAGTTATTCTATAGGGAAGTAGACCACCCTGTACATCTCGGAAGAATCCAAAGAAAATACAAAACCGAATGTGTCACATGACGCTCGACCTGTCATTAATTTTCTATGGTCCAGACCGATCCGGCCCGCAGCGGGTCTGATAGGCACCACATCTGACGGGCTCTGAGGCGAGAGTAATATCGTTTTTTTCCTCTTCTATCCGCGTACCTACATAGTTAAAAGGACGATCAACTTTGGCGCGATCCGTTTCCTCGCATGGAAATTGCACATCGGGCGAAAACGAGATTAGCGCTTATCTGGATCGCCGTAATATCGTTCAGCGTTTCGTGTTAATTTACGCATCAGAAATTGATAGCAAGCGCAATCTGCTAGGGTCTCGCCCGATTCTGTGACCGAATGAGGTTAGTCCGTCGTCTTGATCGGAAACGTCGTGGGAAAGTCGTAATCGTAAATACATTCAGATGATGTTCATATCGCTTTCCCGATCATTTTTACGACTTCTTAAACCCATCTTCAACTTCCTTTCGCGCGCGAAGAGTGACGATTTCCTGATTTTCAGTCGCCGCGGATCGAAGAGTCTTCCAACAAATCGAAGTTGACGCGATCGTTATCGCTTCATTACCGCCATTTCCGTCTTTTGCTCGTTGAACGTAAGATCACAGAATAATATACGAATTAACGCTCGGTGTAGGATTGATCCGGGTAATCTCAACCACAGAACATACACTTAATTCTTCCTTCCTTCTCGAATTCAAAAATGAAAATTGAAAAATTTTGCTAGATATACTGATGAGCAAGCCAACAAAACAATTCATGTATCCCAGATACCAACGAAATTTATCATTTGCAGTCGTAGACCGGTTTCGATCCGTATCAGATCTCGTCAGTACGATTAACAATATGATAAATTCAATGTGAGAGACAAAACATAAGGCAACGTGGTACTGAGAAAACTGCCCAGATCACGCCACCTGTCCGTTCGAAAATTAACTTTCTCAAATATCTGTAGATCATAAACTGTTTTATCGGCTTTCCAAAAACCAAAAACAAAATACACATGTATGAGAACGCCGTAAACATTACAAGCATAAATAGTCACACAAGGAATTCAACGGATTCAAGCTTAAGCCTTATTCGTCTGAATAATTGACTATAGAATAATATACGACTGTTCATCTGAATTGATCGAATTCAAGAATGAATGAATATTGGTCGTCTATCTGAAGTTTTCAAATTTCAAAATGAGACAAGAAAATATGTATTAGATAGACTAATAAAAGCAAGCCAAAAAATCAATACATGTAACCCCATGAAACATCGAAATTTATCCTTTGCATCTGCAGACCGGTTGCGCCGTTTTACGGCTCGTCAGTGCAGATCAGCTCAGGATAAACTCGACGTAGCAGACAGCTACCTAACGCGATGACGGTTAGAGATTATTTCTCTACTCATGCCACCTGTCGGCCGAAGAAGAATGAAAATTGAAAAATTTCAAGCTTGAATCCGGTGAAATCCTTATGTGACTATTTATGCTTGTAATGTTTACGGCGTTGTCATACATGTGTATTTCGATTTTGGAGAGCTTTTGAAAGAGCTATACCGATTAGGAAGATAAAATACAGGATATTCCATTTGAAAAATACCAACTTACATAAAAATTCCTAGGTTAACGATGCTTTTTGCATTTTCTAGTACTGAATTCTGAATGCCCGAAAAAAATACCTCATATTTTCGCATTTAAACTTTTTTGCAGGACCAATATTTACTGAGATAGCTATTGAGTAAAATATAAACAATCACCCTGTACATTCAAAGTGCGAGTAATAAACCATCGAGGGAAACTGATAAAATCATTAACCAACAAGTCTTGGACATCCAGAACGATTAAACACGTTATGCTGCGTTCACCTTTGCGTGTGTCGATGTGACAAAACGGCGCTTCCTCGTCGATATTAAATCGCGATCATTCAGAAAACGCCGGGTTCGTTTCCGTCTTCGCATGGGAACGTCCCGGGGACATAGCCGCCGTTTTTTCCCAACTTCACTTTCTGAATAGATCTAAATTACCGCGCGACAACCAGGAAGAGAGACGGTGGCCAGGAAGAGGCAGACCGGCTGGTCTAACATTTCGCGAAAAAATCCGCCGAGGCCATTAGCGAGACGGGCGTTCGTTGGCCGGCTCCCGTCTCTCTCGGTTAGGCGAGTCCAGATCGCAGATAGGGAAAATCGAAAACTCGTCTGAGCCGGGAGCGATATTCGTTTTCTATGATGTTATTTCGATTTCCTTCGCGTAAATGACCCGTACGAGGATGACAAACGACGTTTCGTCGCTAATTAGGACGTCCGACCTGTGATCTGCTTCGGTTTGGCCCGGTGCCACGAGAAAGGAAACGTTTTGTTGGTTTCGGAACGTGGTCGGTCGACCACAGAGCGTTTTGTTTATTTTAGAACGGCGCCTTTGTGCGTGACTTTCAAAACACGGGATGCCGTGGAAAATGAGTGGAGCGATTGTTGTTTATTAATAAACTAATTATAGGACTAAAGAAACTTATCACTTTCAATAAACGACTGAGCGTTTTGGCCGAATCAATTCGACCGGCAGTATAAAATCGAAAAGGTAGTCGAAGGTTTCCTAGAATTCCACTGCGAATATATTATTATGTTTTCGATATGGAAAGCCAACTTTCAAAAAAAAGTTATTTATTTACAACGGACAATTATCCGACCTATCTATCATACAGTATAGAAGAAACTACTTTAATTATTGACGACTGATTCGTCTTCAGAGGTATTTACAAAATTATCTTATCTAAAAGTTCCAGAAGGAATGTAACAAATAATGAACACCTGCAACGTGCGTCATTGGCAAAATTGAATGCTCATCAAAATATCACACAGTGATATAAACATTGAATGGATAATTTATAAAGAGCTCATCTGAGATATACAGGGTTGGCATTATGTAATTATATCTTCCTTAAGATTGAAATTTTCGAAGGCGATTGTATTGGATGAAAATGAAGTATCTGAAAAATAATTTGCAAACTTCGATCGATTCTGTAAGGCGCCAACAATAACGAAGGGTTTTGAAGGTGCTTAACATGGGCAATTAAGAGAGTTATCATTGTGTTCCGAAGACGGTTGAGATATACAGGGTGTTTCATGTGAGCGGGTCACTGAATTTTGTGACTCATCCTTCGAGCAAAATTGAAAAGTGAATCATCAATATGATAGTATTTTTAAGGGCTATCCAAATATGTTATCGAAAAAAATATAGAAACAAAGCATGAAAAATTATTGAAGAAAAACAAGAAAAATTTTTGCAAATTTGGCTGGTTTTCAAAATAAGAAGGTCAATAGACCATTTCTTACCAATTGTTCCTTCATTTGAACTTCCGGATTTCTAGAAAATTTTCTCTTGCAAATATACTCCATAATATTTCACCATATTTTTCGAATGCTCAATCGATTCTGAAGCTGAATATGTAAAATAATGGTGATTTTATATTTATTTCAAGCAATTACATTCAAAATCAACTTGAGGAAATTCAGATTTCATTTTCGGAAAATATATCCATGTTGTCTGTGGTTCAATCAATAATTGATTGTGAAAATTTGAAATTTTTATTCTCGTGTATAATAGAAGCGAAAATATGAAGCCTGAATTAATATTCAATGCTTTCAATATATGTTTACTCTTCAAGAAAGTTAGGATTTTTTGAAATTATTTATTTGAAGCGAAAAAAAATGCTATTCACAGAAATTGTTTGAAGTGCCTGCCCTTCACTTCTTCGCACTTTCTGAGACAATCCCAACTTCCTTCAAGGACTAAACATCTTGAGAGCATTGAATGAAAATTCAGGCTTCATATTTTCGCTTCTATTTCCTTCAACTTCAAATTTTGACAATCAAATATTGATTGAACCACAGACAACATGGATATATTTTCTGAATATGGAATCTGAATTTCCTCAGGTTGATTTTGAATGGAACTGCTTGAAATAAATATTCAGATTCAGAATAGATTCAGTATTCAAAAAATATGGGAAAATATTATGAAGTATATTTTGCAAGAAAAAATTTTCCGTATTCTAGAGAACCGGAAGTTCAAATGAAGGAACAATTGGTGAGAAATGGTCTATTGACCTTCTTATTTTGAAAATCAGACAAATATGCAAAAAAACATTTTTTGTTGGAAAAACGGTTTTTCCTCAACAACTTTTCATGCTTTGGTTCTATGGTTTCTCCTATAGAATATTTGGATAACCCTCAAGAAATACTATCGTACTGATGGATAATTCTTCAATTTTGCTCAAAGGAAAAGTCACAAAATCCAGTGACCCGCTTACGTGAAACACCCTGTACAAAGGGGAAATTCACTAAAAGTTGTTTTGCTGTTAATGACCTCGAAAAACGGAACTCTATGGAACCATATTTCTTTGTTGCCGGTTTACGGAATTTGTCGATGAAGAACTGTTTAATTGAATGACCATCATTGAGAGGTATCCAGATAATCTTTGATGAGGTTCTGGGAATATAAAGGTGCCAATATAATTTGGGGCGATAACATTTTAATATTGGTCAGTTTACTGAATTTTACAGCACATTGTATCGATAGTGGGAGAAATAGTTGATCTTCGACACAAATTGGTTTTAATAAGATCAGTTAATACTCAATACGAAATCTTGGTTAAATAACAACGTTCCAGTTGTGATAGAAAAGATAGATAAAAAAATATCTCAATTTCAGTGGCGGCTCGTCGGGTGAGGCAACTGAGGCGGCGCCTCACCTATTATTTCATCATTTTCCTCAGTCTCAGAGGAATTAAAAAAAAATAGAGAGCAATCACCAGAATATCAAAATATTCATCAAAACAAATCAAAATCAACAATACTTTTATTCGGCGCCAATGCTCCACGGCCTCCTGAGTACTCAGAGGCGGCAATCTTAGCGCCTCTGTCCAGAGCTAATTCGAAGGGGACGAAGATATCCGAACGACGGCGAACGAACGATAGGTTTCGCTATTTTTCGGATCCGAGAGGCGAATCTGAGATCGCCTCGGGGCGATCACCCGATTTGTTTATGATGTTATGGAACTCCTGGTCCACCTGTAACCTCGTTTGCTCATGCTCCTTTGAGTTTTTCCGAACATTAGATTATTATTTCCTTGAATAACCTGATTCTTCTTTCGTTGTGGTTTAATTGAGTGTGTTCGTGTAACGTGTTGATACCCGGTATGAATCCAGTGCTCGATTCAATAATGACGCCATAATAATAATGGTCAATTTTTTGAGGACATTATTGACAAATGCGCGGCTTTGAAAGATAAACGAATAAGTTTGATTAATTAAAAGTGAACCTATAGCGCATTTGCCAAATTATAATTTTTCGTATTTTTTTTTCTACAATAAATCCGATAATGAAAATTCTACTCCACATAGTATCCCTCTGAGTATCTTCTCATGAAAAAACCATCGTTATTATGCCACATGAAATCGCTGACCAATTATTTTTAGTCAACCACTATACATTTATATCTATAAATACATATCTATCTTTGTGAGGATAGTGCGGAAATTTCTGGAGACCTCGTAGCTCCAGCATTCTGTCATGACGACGCTTCGTCCGACAGATAACTAAGTATAAGCCCGCGAAAGGCGGTGGAAAAAAAAATTTATATATATATATAACAGATTTTTTTTATATAATCGCCTCACCACCTGAAGAGGTCACGAGCCGCCACTGCTCAATTTACACCTAGAAATCCGCTCGTAATCGTCCGACTCTCCTTGTATTTCGCGATCTAAGCGAGAAACATGCCCAGTTTCGAAAAGGCGAGATAAAGCTGTCGCGAAATCCGAAACGCGACGCCCCCGAACGTCCGCATAATGGGTTTATTTTCGCGAGATTAAAACGTATCTACGTCATGTTCAAATCGCGATGTTTACATGCCGGCTTCTTATCTCGGCCGTCGTTGGAACAACACCTCCGGACCCGTGGGAACAACCCGAAACAAACGCCCCGTTGTCCCTGGCCGGATCGATCTGGAGGATTCTTTAGAAAATCGTTCCTTTCCGGAAAATTCGCGCCGTCGAGTTCGATTGAAGCGCCACCTACCGGGCGAAATAATCGTGGATCGTCTTGTTTGCATGTTGGAAACGGATCAAAACGGTGGCGGACAAGTGTTAATCTTCCGAAGAATATCGAAGAGAACATAGCTTTAATGACTACATTAAGATAAATAAAATTTCGGATGACAGCTGCACGGATTACAGGGAATCAGAGGCGGTCGGATTCCGGCTCAGGTACCATTTCAAAAGACCAGGCCTTCAAGATATAGTATTATTATCTTACTGAGTCGCACACCAGTTGGTTCAACACTGAATTCCCGGTGTAATGAATTCCGGTTGTTTCAACGCAACTATTGTTATTACAACAAGAAAAGACCGTTCTGAGAACTATCTGTACTTGCAATATAACATGCCGATTCCCGTTTGAGTGACTTGAGTCCTTTTGACAGAAAAAACCATAGCAATATAGCAGTGATCAGGTACTTTTTATTTTAAAAAGAATAAGGAATATTTCCTGTGTATACAGGGTGTTTCATAATATATATTTCGGAATGTGATAGCTGTTTCAAAAATGAGAAAAAAGTTTCTATTAACTTACTCTCTAAAATGCACCATTTTCGAGATACAGGGCGTTGAAATTGAAAGAAAAAATCGAAGTAGGATTAGTGTATTCGGTAATGAGTTCTTTTGAAGATTGTTCAGTAGTTCAAAAATAATTTCAAATTGTAAACCTGAAGTTTTGGACGTATAAAAAAAAATTTCACAGTTATAAAAAACCATGTGTTTCAACATAAAAGTTGATTTTTCTCGAAAATGGTCGACTTTAGAGCGTATGGCCAAGAGTGACTTTTTTGTGTAGAGAACATTGGCGGTTCGAATGGCCTTCTCAAAAACCGTACTTTTTCCATTAACATAGAAGTTGGGGAGAAAAACACCCACTACCCCTTCAAAACCTTCACCAATTGAGACTTTAAAATTACGCACAAAACATTGCTTATTATGATTAGAAAATGCTTACGAAAGCTATTTTCTGTACGATAAACCGTTCCGGAAATATTCGCAAAAAATTACGAAAAGCACTGCCGTGAAGTCAGGATCTTTTGAGCGCTCGTACATCCACCTTGTAGGTAGATTCGCATTTTCCAGTTTGAGAAATCAATTGAAGGAATTTTCGTCTGCTGTCAAAAAAAATCTGAAACTTAGGCGAAACTCCAGACTTCATGTCAGTGCTTCAGCTGATCAATTTTTTTTCGATAATTCGCTAGAATTTTCTACGGTATCTATGGTCTTGGTAATGCGATCTGGACAAAATTTTGCACGTATGTAGTTTTAATACATTATACCGCAGCTAGGTGCATAATTTCATTCCAATCCGATCAGTAATTTCGAAACAATCTGGAAAAAAATATTTTGAACGGCCATATTTACGGAACCCATAGTCTAATTTTGCTCATTGATGAACGTGACCGCGATATTCGCGATCCTAACCACCCTGAAAATTTCAAGTTCCTAAGCTTTTCCGTTCAAAAGTTACAATCTTCTATGGTTCTGGTCATGCGATCTGGACAAAATATTGCTTTAATATATCATTCTCGATTGAAATACAAAATTTCATCTTGATCGAATCCGTAGTTTCGAAATTATCGAGAAAACAAGATTTCAAACGACCGTATTTACGAAACCCCTAGTATAATTCTGCTCATTGATGAACGTGAACGCGTCATTTCAGATCCACACCTATCCTGAAAATTTCAAGTCCCTAGACCTTTCCGTTCGAAAGTTATGATTTTCTATGGTTTCTAAGGTTCTGGTCATTAGATTTGGAGAAATGTAGCTAGAATATATCATTCTCCATTAGTATACAAAATTTCGTCACGATCGAATCTGTAGTTTCGAAATTATCGAGAAAACAAAATTTCAAACGACCATATTAACGGAACCCCTAGTATAATTTTGCTCATAGATGAACGTGATCACAACATTCGAGATCCACACCTATCCTGAAAATTTCAAGTTCCTAGGCGTTTCCGTTCAAAAGTTACGATCTTCTATGGTTTCTATGGTTCTGGTCATGCGATCTGAACAAATGGACACATGTAGCTTGAACACCTCATTCTCCATTTGAGTGCAAAATTTCATCTCGATCAAATCTGTAGTTTTCAAGTAATCTGGGGAACAAAACTTTGAACGGCCATATTTACGGAACCCCTGGTGGAATTTGGCCCATTAACGAACTTAACCGAGGCATTTGGGATCTGAACCTACCCTGAAAATTTCAAGTCACTAGGTTGTTCCGTTCGAGAGTTATCGTGCTTACGGCCGGACGGACAGACTCGAATTTTCCGACGGATTCGTCATCAGTGAGTCGAACATAGTCGATTGAGACCATTTTCGGCTCAAAATTCGAAAAATACAGACATCGTGACGAAATGATATAGCCCTCGTGTAAGTAGTACGAGCGCTCAAAAAAAATTATTTTTCATATTTTTTGACGAGCTTTCACATCCTGAAAACTTGCGCATATATTATGAAACATCCTGTATACAATAATAATTTGCTAGCCACATTATTGATTGATTCAGATAATTCTAATCTATGTTGTACCATATGGTTGAAGTATTTTGGAATAAAATATCGGTTTCCGACGAAAGAACGAACATGATAAAAAGGCAATTCGATAATTATCTCGATGATATCGAACTTACTGTTGCCGATTTGGCATGGTCAATGATAAACCTAGCATATTTTCGTCTCAGTGAGCAAGTATAATCCTAGTTTAGCCTCAACAGAGGGCGCCATCGAATAGGCAAAACTCAAAAGATACTACTCAAAGGATTGAAAAGCGACAGAAAAGGTGTGAGTATTTGTAGACAGTATATCTGTTATCGAATTCGCCAATATGAGTCCGGAATAGAGGGAAAAAAATTTCTTTATATTTATTATGGAATCTCTCATAATTAGTTTTCAACGAATTTTTCTCTAATTCGTTAGAAAAATGTAAAGATACTCCATAATGAATATAACATAATATGAATTCTCTCAACTCCAGACACCTTTTCCTGAAGTCATTCTTTATCTTTAGACAAAATGCATTAATACAGAAAATTTCGAATACAACTAACTAATACTGTAATATATGAACGATAGTTCTTTAATTCAACGGAAAATTCCTGTTAAATCGATACAAAAGTTCCGTTTTAAGTAAAGCAATTCCAGTTTTAGTTTAGTGTTCATAACTGAAAATTCTTGAAGAAACTGAAGTTTGAAGCTTGGAATACAACCATCTAGTTATTTCATTGAACAGGAAATTCCTGTGAATAGTCACGCATATTCCGTTTTTCGTCACAGTACTATTTTCCTGTTGAAATGACAAAATGCAGTTTGGTCGCATCAACTAATGCAAAACTTGTAATTTCTAGGGGAATCAAACGACCGGAATTGTCACGTAAAATCAACAAATATTCCTGCTGTCGCCTATATAGGGGGAATTTCCTGTAGAAGTGACCGAATTCCTGTTGTATATCCTGGAAAATTTCCTTGACTGCACGGAAATTTAGTGTCCAGAATCGTTTCTTCCTAAAACAGCCTGTATGTACAAGGCGAATTTGTCCTCGAAGAAACCCGATCTGGTCCTCCAACTTTTTACCGCGGCGCGATCGGTAAAACAGGAATTTATCAAATCGCGCCGTCGTGTTAAATGTGATACCTCGCGGAGCGGACGAAGACTAACAAAAACAAAAAAAATTATCGTCCCATCCGAAACGTCCACGAAAACGATGGGACCGGCTTGTTTACGCGGCGTTCTTAGGATTTCTATATTTTCGTCGCGGTATTTCTCAGATACGATCGTCGGAGAGGAATGGGAATTATGTGGAAGACCTTTTTCTGGGTACAAGAGAACAAGGTGTTCGAGTTATCGCGACGTTAATTGGTTCGCAGTAAAGGTTCTACGCGCCCCCATGGGAAAATTGATCGAATTAATCTCTAACTGGTCTAATAACCGGCTACTTGAACCGTTTAAGCGTAAGGGCAACGATTGCGTGATACGTGTGTTGTCGAGAGTGCGCTTGTACGTTAAGTAATTTTAAATTGAGAGGAAACGATCAATTACGATAAACAATATCGGACAGTTTATCCCTTTGAATAATTCGATTCAGACTGGACGAGCTTCAATTGAATGAATTGGTTTCAATGCGAGGTAGAAGATTGAAAAAGATTGGTTGCATTTGGTGAGTTACCGAAGGTAATTCACTAAACAAAAGTGCATAACTATGATACAATGAATAAGATTCAGCTTCGAAGCTATTTCACGTGAAAAGAAAATTTAGTTTTTCTGATGTGGCTTTAAGAAATTTGATATATTATTTCATATAATTCCATGCCTCGTATAATAACTACATATTTACCTATCATCTAGATTCCAGACTTAGATTTTTCAAAAACCACGACACATTATTCAACTCTATCTGGTCGTAAAGCTGATTAAGTGAACCTTTATGTTTATTGATTTCTATGTTTTTCGAAAGATTGACTTTCATACCCTTACTTTCAATATGCAAAATTTCGTTATTATGAGTGAAGCGATACTTTTCAGTCAATAAGTGTTCTGCGAAATTTGATTTCGTTTTTTCGTTGACGAAAGGATTCTATGTTCCAATCCTTTTCTCAAAGGTTCTACCAGTTTGAACAAAAAAGAAACTTAGACAATCTCGACATGTTAGTTTATATTATACTCCAGATTTATCTGATCTATCCGTTTTATTTTCATTATTTTCGATGAAATTACCTAGGCTATTAGTTCTACAAGATCTTTCTGGAATAGATAACTATTTTATAATTTTGTTTCAATTCTCGTCCATCGACGTCAGCCTGTCGTAGGAATAAAAGAATTAGCGCCTGTAAAGGTGGTTTTGGGGCATTCCTCGAAGCCGAAGTCAGCTTTCAAATTACCAAATACTCACTTTCATCCTTGTAACAAAACACTCATCTTTGTTGTTGACTTACCTGGAAGAAAAAAAAACACATGAAATATTTCGGTTTATTTTTGTGAAAAGCTTTTTTAGTAATCCGACATGAGTAGGAGTACTCTGTGACTCAAATATTTCAGGAGTCAATTATTTGATTTTTTTTATAAATCTCCTTCACATTGTTACTTGCTTGGGTTCTCGTATTTTGTCGTTCATTTATTTATTTTGTTTTAATATTCTTGTCAGTTTTATTATTGTTGCTGGATACATTTTGTTGATTTCTTTTTTTTTTATAATTTTTGATATCAGAAACTTTTCAATATTTCTTTCTCGGGTTTTGGAGGGTTGGTTTCAGGATTTTTGTGAATTTTCTTATTCTTCTTGAATATAATTGTCCAATTTTTGGTTTTTGGTATAGAATGGGTTGTACCGTATTAAACATGATTATGTTGGTGCAAAATGTATTCTCTTTATGGGGAAAAGATCTTCGTGGCAATAATGTGATTTTATTGGATGTGAAAGAACTATTGGGGCTATTTCCATCGTCTATTGAATTCCCCATTTTTCAATGGAAAATTATTTAGGTTATTTCCATCGTCTATGAATTTTGGAATCCTCATGTCCATATGGACATGATTTTGATAATTTCCATCGTCCATGGAATTTCCACGTTCCAATGGGAAATTATTTGGGTTGTTTCCATCGTTTCTAGAATATCTCAAGTTGCAATAGAAAATTTATTTTGTCATTTAAATAAATCCATGACATTTCCAGGTTCCAATGAGACATGTTTCTGGTTATTTCCATCGAAATTCTCACGATTTGGAAGTTTGGACTATTTCCATCGTGTATGGAATTCCTCACGTTTGCATTGGAAATTATTTGGGTTGTTTTCATAAATCCATGACATTTCGAGGTTCCAATGAGACATGTTTTTGGTTATTTCCATCGTTCATGGAATTCTTACGTTTTGGACGTTTGGATTATTTCCATCGTTAACGGAAATTTTCACGTTTCAATTGAAAATTATTTGGGTTGTTTTCATAAATCCATCAAATTTCCAGGTTCCAATGAGACATGTTTTTGGTTATTTCCATCGTTCATGGAATTTCTCACGTTTCAGAGGGAAATAATTTAGGTTATTTCCATCGTCTATGAATTATAGAATTCCTACGTTTCAATTGACATGATTTTGACAATTTCCATCGTCCATCGTTCCATTTGTCATTTCCATAAATCCATGACATTTCCAGGTTCCAATGGAACATGTTTTTGGATATTTCCATCGTTCATGGAATTCTCACGTTTTGGACGTTGGACTGTTTCCATCGTTCGAATCCCATAGATCCTTCTTGTGTCCTTTCATATATAATCAGGGGTGGACTCGCCCAATTATTTATCCATGTCAAAATATACAAAACAGTGACCCATCACTCGATGGAAATTTATCGATACTGATCATCAGCTTATAAGTATCGATAACGCGAAAAATGATACGTTTTCGAAACGATACCGTCCAAACTGACCGCTCGACTGGCAGTCTCATCGAATCGTAAAAAGCCGACACATTCAATGCTCTCATTGATCGGAGCATAACTAATTAGCAACATACTGCCCGTTTCGCGACTTACGATCAGATAAATATGTAAATACTGCTCTTTCTTTATTACTGTCGTAAACACATGAGGTGAAATGAACATAAACCAACATATCAACGAGCAATAAATGTACGATTTCGGATCAGATATGATCCGACATGAAAATAATCGGTCTTCGACCAGAATCTGCTCCATCGAGATTTTCGTTCACCACAACATCTACCGAAAGTCCACCATATCAGACGAGCATCTGATTATTCCAATTCCCTCTTCGAGACCGGTCTTGATAGAATCACGCTCTCGAAAAATGAGGAAAATTATCCATTACACGACCGTGCCCACCCCTGCGATAGACGTGTCCGTGGAATTATCGACGGTCGACGATACAGGGTTGGAGCAGTTAGAATTGACGACGATGAAGGTTTGTCGTTTGTCAGCGAAACCCTACAAAAGTTATTTATGTCATAAGGATCATAAAGACGATCATTATGTTACAAGTCGTGAATGTGCCATAATGATTGTTTATGATTCGTAACATACAAAATTTTATCTGATGCCATTTATATTAAAACATTTTCGAGTAATTGAAAACTGCACTTTTGACATGTCGCAATGACAACTATTTTTAAAGGAGTAAGTATGTGTGTAGTTTCAAATATTAGTAGGTTAGTGAGCTGTGCTTTGCCAATTCATTGACAACGTCAGGTTTTAACGGCAATATTTATTTATCTGATGTCAAACAATTGCCACGTAGAAAAGAATATAATTTGAATAATAATGAGTGATTCTGAAACTGGTAGTTTGCCTACTGATTTGGAAGAGATGACGCGAAATATCGTGGACTCCCTTTTGCCGGAAAAATCACGGAGTGTATATGAAATAGAGTTTAATCGGTACGAAGAATGGTGTTCTACTATAAAAATCAAGAATATCACTCATGAAAAAGTATTGTTGGCTTACTTTGAATGCTTATCTAAAGAAAGAAAACCATCTTCTCTCTGGTCGTATTATTCGATGATAAGAAGTTTTTTTTACAAGAAAAAAAGTCGATATTAGCAAGTACCTACAGCTAGTTGTATTACTAAAACGTAAATCAGAAGGTTACAGAGCTAAAAAATCCAAAATTTTTACTAAACAAGATGTCACAAAGTTTTTAACGGAAGCATCAGATGATACATATTTATTTCAAAAAGTTGCTATGATAATCGGACTAAGTGGAGCATACAGAAGAGAGGAACTGACAAATATGCTTGTTGAAAATATGATAGATGAAGGATCCGTTTTTTAAAATAATTTTACCGAATACAAAAACAAAGGTATTGCGAGAATTTTTTGTAACCTCGGGGAATATCCCAGGATTGAATATGGTAGAACTTGTCAGACAATATGTGAAAATACGCAACACAAACCATCGTTGTTTTTTTGTCACTTATAAAAATAAGAAATGCACGAAACAACCCGTTGGAATTCACACCTTTGGTAAAATGCCAAAACTTATTGATATTTTTGAATTTACCTCACCCTGAAGAATATACCGGACATTGTTTTTGGTGACCGTCTGCTTCATTTTTGGCCGATTCTGGAGCTGATCTGTGTAGCGTGAAACGCCATGGCGGATGGAAAAACAATACTGTTGCTGAAGGTTACATCGAAAATTCGAAAGAGCAAAAGAAAAGAATATCAGAAGGAATTTTTGGTGCCAACAACCAAACGGAATTACAAGTTTACCAAAAAGCATCAACTACTGATGTAAAAACTCTAGAATCCATTGGAATTAATAATGTAAATTGTAGTAATTGCTCTTTTACCATTCACAATAAATAGTTTTGTACATAGTTTACATAGTTATGCATTTTGAATAAACTTTTTTGATCACAACATTGCATGTTTTTTATATAGAATTTCATTATGGTTCTCAGTACCATAATGAATTCATTATGGGATTCAGTATCATAATGAGATTTCTTAGGTCATCAAAATTGAGTGACATAACATTGTCATTATGACATGCCGTCAGATAAAAAAATTCAAGGGCATGATTTTAGCCTAACCAATTCAATTCACAAGGTTACCAACGTAGAAACCTCGAATTGGACAAATTTTTCGTGTCGTAATTTTCGGAACCCACCCCTGTCCCTCGGAGGAATGCGCCGTCCGGATAATTTGTAAGCTCGCATTATGAATTTCACGCGGACGAAACTCCGTCCACGGTCGGACGCACGTGTGCGACAAAGGGTTTCGTCGGCGCATAGAACACGACAAAAGCGATGCGATCTGTAACGCTCCGCGCCCCCCCATTCGCCACGGTCTAAACGGACGCGAGCTTTCTGATACCGTGGATAAATGGGAACCATCGAACTTCATGAATATTCGAGGGAGGATCGATGATCGTCCACAGAGGACGATGACTCCGGGTCGATTTTTACGACGAGCCGAGACCATATGTTCGACGACCGGTCGTGATTTGTGGGTGGTACGATTTTGAACCGCGAACTTTGTCGGATTTCGATCCCCAATTCGATCATTGACGAAGAAATACTCGATCCTTGCCCACACCACACGCCAAATCCATAAAGCACGACGGTACCTCGAAGACGGTAGCGTACTTGAACTCTCCCGCGCGCCACAAACCTCCTTCTTCTTCCTCTTCTTCTTCGAACATATGGTCGGGCGTGGGCGGGCGGCGCGGGTTCGCCCACGCGCCTATACGTGGGCACGCGTCTTTCGCGCACGTATGATGGATGTCGTCGGATGGGATCTCGTGGAAATCTTGAGACGGGAGATGCGACGGTTATTGAGATCCCAGGCGGAGATGGGCGTTATTGGAGTTGGCCGTTACGGGGTGGCGTGGGCGGTTTTAGTGTTCTCGGAAAGCTCCCGTAGTCGGATGATTGCTATGCGTCTATTTGTGGTGATGGGGAGCGACCGCTAATGTTCGTTTAATATTTTGGCGTCTTTCAATGGTTACCTAACCTAACCAGAAAGACGACACAATTATCTTTTCACAACTGAATGTTCTCGTTCTTTTTCGTCGGGAAACTCGCGGCCGCCGAGCCAAAACAACACGCATCTGTCATCCACGCTTCGTCGCCTTTCACACACTTTTAACCCGAAATAACAAAATTCCTAGCCGTCGTAACGACCGAGCCCAACAAATAAGCGGACAAATAATACACGACGTGTGCGACGATTTGCTTAATCACCGTCATAACTTTCCGCGGTCCGGTACGTTCCTTTTTTTCGCGTTTGACAAGAATTGAGAGGGATAGGTACTAACATAGAAGGATCGCGGCCGAAGGGGAAGAAGTTCATTTATTTGACTTTTCGATCCGGCTTCTTATGTCCCCATAAAAAAATTACCAATGTTCGCCACCAATGTAAACAAACCCCGAAATTAATTAAAATTTCATTTTTCATTCATTCTGCCGCGAAATTGGTCGGAAATCGTCCAAAACAAGCAATCGAAGTAAGAAATATAGGTAAGCAATGATTGCCCAACCTCATAATTATATGGAAACGCCGCATCGATATGTGAAATGAGGTTAATAATTCAATTGAACAGATTTTTGTGCAACTTTTCCATAACACTTTCATAGGTTTCCGACGTTTTTAAGAAAGTTATGAACCAAACTCCGCCTCAATATGGAGGTTATCCTATTTCCACTTCCAATAAAATCACTATATTGAAACGAAATAATATAAACAATAACATATCCGATTGGTAAATGAATTGTATACCAATGACTCTCCCATAAATGATCTGGACCAATTCACACCCAAGAAAAAATGGTGCTCGAATAAACGGCACCCAGTTAAAGTCACGACGATGCCGGCGTAGTGAAATTATCTACCGCCAAGGCAATAACAGTTCTTCCACGATCTTTACGAGACCGTCTTCATGTCGATGGACCGGTCCGATCCGACACCGGAAGTCGAAACGATCGTCCGAATAAATTAATCCGTGAAAAAAATCTGACCGACATGTTAAAAGGTCTTCGTAGAGGCCGTTATTCACGAGGTACACCTACGAAGAGGGTCGAGGACTTTAATTAGCGACCATTCGGAATGGGAATAATAATAATAATAAAACAGTGGGCACCGAAGCGAGATCGAGAAAACCAGAAAACGCCCCTCTAAGTGCGGGTCTATAATTCGGCTTGTTTGTTACCCGGCAATCTTCGGATTTGACACCTACCCAATTGAATTATTGGCTTGGCGCGTGATGGCGATCGGAATAGGGGAGGTCACTTATTTATGGATAGAAAATCACAACCTCCAGATCGATTCCAAATTCTCCAAGACATGTTTCTGTTTGTGACTTGACAAGTAATAGAGTTTTACACCGTTGCCAAGCGTTAAATACGAATGAACATAGTCCAAGTTCTTCTGAAAATAATTTATTTACAGTTCACTAATACTAATTTATTTACACCACTCAATAATTTATCTACAGGCGCGCTATTAAATCCTATACTAACTAACTCTCGTTTGGGCCGATGTTGTTTTATATCCGCTTCATAGTTCTCGAAGGGTCTTGAAAGTCGAGGACTGTCGAAAATGGCGTGGATTCATCTAGAAGCGACAGGTCCGGCTTAAGTTCGTTACAATAATATAAGCTGAGACACGTTTTGTTTTCACCGAAAGTTCTGGACCTTCCCGAAATCAAGATCAGAAAGTTCCCCATCCCGTTTATCTCCGATTCCACCCAATTACCGCGCGGGTCTTGGACGTCCGTCCGTCTTATCGCGGATCGCGTTCTCGTTAGCGATGACGCCTTCGAGGACGTTTCTTCGACGTTTAATGGACGACACCTTATTCGGACGCGTTTCGATTTTCGTCCCGTTTTTTTTGTTGTTGTTGTTGGTCCCCTTGTCGGAGACGTATCGTGTGTCTAGTTTACACTCGTACCGCGTTGTGGGAACTGGGTATCGAGTTTTGGCGGTATCTCGACCCGACATCTAATTTAATTGGTGTGCCGGTTATTCAAATTTGATCCGGATCGTTTTTTTGACAGGCGGACGTATCAGATTTGAGTCTTGGATTACGCGAGGGGGTCTGTGGGTGAAACCATTCGAAACAAGAAATTACCGAATTGGAAAGGAGATTAAATTTTGAACGTCCAGTGGAAATCGAATAATTCTTCGTGAGTTAACCGTTCCTTCGTCAGAAACGACAGAGACACGTGTTTTCGAAGCTCGTTCAATTAATTAAGCGCCTAGATCGCTCAGATTTATCGTCCCCGCCATTCTCATCAGTCGCGCCAACCCAAAGCCGTAAACAACGGCGTGTCGCTCCGCGTCCGAACGCGATCCGCGTTATGTGTAATTCTGTGATGGACGACACAGAAAACGTCGCGACATTTCATCCGTCAACGTCGGAGATAAGCTAATCGGCGTTATATATTTCTGTGACCCGATATACCGTGTGCGATCGATACTTTTCCGTGGACTTCTAGCGACCGACGTCTAGATTAATGGAGGAGAGTTCGGTTTGGGCGGACGGCCACCTACTCCGTGGATTTCTCTCGGAGAGTCGGTTTTAATTAAATAGGAAAGAACAGATGGATTGTATCGACGTTGACGAATGTTTCATTTAGGTATTAAGTTACGAGAAAAAGAAAAAATGGGTTCTGTGACGCAAGATTTTGAACTGGGATGAAAAACTTCAAATTTCTAAGCGCAATCCTCCTAAATAGTTACCAGAAACTACCATGTGCGTCCCATAAATCCAAGAGGATCATGGGTTCTTCGCCTACGCGCGCGTGGGTACTCGCTCCTCTCATCTTCTCGAGGATCGATTTACACACGGCGTTATTAACGCAACCATCGTCGAATAATGAGCGCGTGTTGAAGTGGGAAAAAGATCGTGGGTGGACCTTCGGAGTCTTTCGACCATCTTCATGGATCATCTTCGTTGGGAAAAGATCTTCGTGGCCATATAGTAATTTCATTGGATTTTGAAGCAATATTTAGGCTATTTCCATCGTCTATGGAATTTACATGTTCATAATGGAAAATTATTTGGGTTATTTCCATCGTCTTTGAATTATGGAATCCCCACGTTCCAGTGGACATGTTTTTGACAATTTCCATCTTCCATCCATGGAAATGAATTGGGCTGTTTCCATTGTCTCTAGAATTTCTCACGTTTCAATCTGAAATTATTTATGGTATTTCCATAGACTATGAATTACGGAAGCCCCACGTTCCAATGGACATGATTATGACAATTTCCATTGTCCATGGAATTTCCACGTTATAATGGAAAATTATTTGAGCTGTTTCTAGCGTCTCTAGAATTTCTCACGTTTCAATAGAAAATTATTTGGAATATTTCCATCGTTTTTGGACTTCTCACGTTTCAATTGAAAATTATTGGGACTATTTCCATCGTCTATAAATTATGGAATTCCCACGTTTCAAGGGACATGATTTTGACAATTTCCATCGTCCATGGAATTTCCACGTTCCAATAGAAAATTATTAGGGCTGTTTCCATCGTCTCTAGAATTTCTCACATTATAATGGAAAATTATCTGGGTTATTTCCATAGATCTATGAATTATGGAATTTCCACGTTCCAATGAACATGATTTGGACTTTTTGCATCGTCTATAGAATTTTTCACGTTTTAATTGAAAATTATTTTGTTTCCATAAATCCAAGACATTTCCAGGTTTCAATGAGACATGTTTTTGTATATTTCCATAGTTCATGGAATTCTCACGTTTTGGATGTTTGGAATATTTCCATCGTTTATGGAATTTCCCACGTTTCAATTGAAAATTTTTTGGATGTTTCCATAAATCCATGACATTTCCAGGTTTCAATGAGACACGCTCTTGGTTATTTCCATCGTTCATGGAATTCTCACGTTTTGGACGTTTAAAATTTTCCATCGTTTATGGAATTTCTCACGTTTCAATTGAAAATTATTTGGGTTGTTTCCATAAATCCATTACATTTCCAGGTTCCAATGAGACATGTTTTTGGTTATTTCCATCGTTCATGGAATTCTCACGTTTTGGACGTTTGGAATATTTCCATTGTTCATGGAATTTCTCACGTTTCAATTGAAAGTTTTTTGGATTGTTTCCATAAATCCATGACATTTCCAGGTTCCAATGGGACATGTTTTTGGTTATTTCCATCGTTCATGGAATTTTCACGTTTTGGACGTTTGGAATATTTCCATTGTTCATGGAATTTCTCACGTTTCAATGGAAAATTATTTGGGTTGTTTCCATAAATCCATGACATTTCCAGGTTTCAATGAGACACGTTTTTGGTTATTTCCATCGTTCATGGAATTCTCACGTTTTGGACGTTTGGAATATTTCCATCGTTTATGGAATTTCTCGCGTTTCAATTGAAAATTTTTTGAGTTGTTTCCATAAATCCATGACATTTCCAGGTTTCAATGAGACATGTTTTTGGTTATTTCCATCGTTCATGGAATTCTCACGTTTTGGACGTTTGGCTATTTCCATCGTTTATTTTCTCGCGTTTAAATTGAAAATTTTTTGGGTTGTTTCCATAAATCCATGACATTTCCAGGTTTCGATGAGAAATTTTTTGGTTATTTCCATCGTTCATGGAATTCTCACGTTTTGGACGTTTGAAATATTTCCACCGTTTATGAAATTTCTCACGTTTCAATGCAAAATCATTTATGTTATTTCCATCCTCTGAAACTTTCAATTAGTGAAAAATCGTAGGCTGAGAATTAGTGATTATTCAGTTGAAAAAAATTAAATAAAAAGTTAAATAACATCAGTATTGTGAATAGAATAATTTTCGAGAGCGAATACGGCAGTTCGAAATTCAAACAGAACGAAAAAAAAAACTAAAACAAACCGCAGAACAGGGTCTTATATTATAATGGATTGTGACGGGGTTCGACTCCGAGATATTGTTATCTGAAAACACATGTTTCTGGCCACCGAGACAGGTAAATAAGTAAGAGGAGGAAAGATACAGGTGTGCAACCGAACGGAGCTCCAGATAAGGATGAGAGTCGTCTCGAAAGTTATTGATGCTTAAAAAAGGTCTGATATCGGGGCATTCAGGAGGGAAACGAATATAAGGCAAGAAATCAAATTTTTTTTTTATATGGGAACTTTGGCTCTTTTCAACTTTCAACGAGAAAGAAAGAATGAAGTTCTTCGAATAGTTCGAAAAACTACAAAGAGCCAGTTTCGGATACAATTGTGTTTTTAATGGAATATACGTGATCTTTCGTGCTTTCGGGGAGGAAACAAGACGTGCGGAACTAATGAGGCCGAACCGAAGCAACATTGTGGCTGGACCAGTGGCGCAGTGAGAAGAACACGAAAGTTGAGGTTGGAATTCATTCGACCAGACAAACGACAAACTAGTCGTACCGACCTTCGCCGAGCCAAAAAACCCGAAAATCTCATCGGGCCATTCGTCCTGGTCGTCTCGGATCTCGCGGAAAAAACGCCTAGTTCAACAAGAGTAGAGATTTATTCGATCGAAGGCGCCTTTCGGAACGCGCCCGTTGTCACGTCCGACCACAGAGGGATCGCACGTCGAATACTAAACGGGGGATGTTCTGTGAAATACGGTTTTTTTCTATGTTCTCTTGTAAAAACAATGCATTTCATGGTTGGGCAACGTTGCCAAATTGAAGCCTAAAACTTGTTTCTACTGATTTTTTTTCTCGAAAGTACTAACCCAGTTTCACGCGATAAAGCAATGAGAAAACAATGACTGCCTTTTTTTCGAAGGTGAATTACCGCGTAATTACGGTGTAATTTTAAGGGGATAATGACAGTTTCGGTTCCAGCTCGGTCATTGCGGCCCGAGTCGCGCTAATGCGCGGGCAGGGTGATGGCCCCGAGGGTTCGGGTCTGGGCGTATCGGTGGCCGTTTAAGCGACGACCGGTTTCGCGCAGTCATTATGACGCCCTTCGAGAGCTGGCCGGTTTACGGCTATTCCGCCCAGCTCATTGATATTTCCCCATAAAATTAATAACTGTTTTGTGGGACTTTGTAGATTTGATGTCGTCTTACCGACTCCTGGTTTACCGAGTGGAATTAATTGGAATTTCTTACCCTGCGTAAGCTTCCGCGTCGAAATCTTCGAAAATTGGTCATTAACCCGAATGGAGAGGTTTATTCTCGACATTCCTCGATTTAGTGCATCGATTTGAATAGCTCGTTACCATTGTGAAACCGAAACGCGAATACAAAGTACTCCTCTAAGATGTTTTCTTGTTGAAACGCCCGGAGCTCAACAAGATTTCACGTCGTTTAAATTCGGATCTGACGTTGTTACAAAACGTCCTAGATGAATTGCGACGTTTAACGAACGTTTGTTGATGATGTGGTTTTGGGTGGTCGTGGCTTCATTAAATTCTAATCGGCAGATTCGCTCCGGAATTACCGCGACATTATGTTGATGCTTATCAAACTCACACACAGTGACCACAGATTCTGTGTCTGATTTTATAAAATCGACACTTCAAGAAATGGAATCACAGAAAAAATCAATTTTCTTTTTCCGAAAAACTGAATATTGATAAAACGCATTTTATCGATTCGCAATGTGTAGACAAAGAATATCAGCAGTCTATGGCCAATAGTTTTTGACATACCGGAGTTTTTGAAAACATTATTTTTTCTTCAATTGAAATTTCACATGAATCTTCTTGTCGTTATTTTATAACTAACTACGAATCTATTAATCTAGCATCACTCTGATTTGACATGAGGAGGAAATGTAGCGGGACTATCGATTCAAAGATTGCGAAACGAAGATCAGATTGTTTGAACCAAACCGGCTTGATTTTGAACGGAAAGGCCTAGGGACTTGAAATTTTCAGGATCGGTGTGGATCTCGAATGTCGTGATCACGTTCATCTATGAGCAAAATTATACTAGGGGTTCCGTAAATATGGTCTTTTGAAATTTAGTTTTCTTGATAATTTCAAAACTATAGATTCGATTGTGACGAAATTTTGTATACTAATGGAGAATGATATATTCAAGCTACATTTCTCCAGATCACATGACCAGAACCATAGAAACCATAGAAAATCATAACTTTCGAACGGAAAGGCCTAATGACTCGAAATTTTCAGGATAGGTGTTGATCTGAAATGTCGCGTTCTCGTTTATCAATGAGCAGAATTATACTAGGGGTTCCGTAAATACGGTCGTTTGAAATTTTGTTTTCTCGATAATTTCGAAACTACGGATTTGATCGGGATAAACTTCTGTATTTTTATCGAGAATGATATATTAAAGCAACATTTTGTCCAGATCGCATTACCAAGACCATAGATACTGTAGAAATTTGAGAATTGTTTCGACAGCTATCGAAAATTCCTTCAATTGATTACTAAAACTGCAAAATGCGAATCTTCCTACAAGGTGCATGTACGAACGCTCAAAAGCTCCTGACTTCACGGCAGTGCTTTTATAATTTTCTTTCATATCTTAGGAAAAGTTATTCAAGAGTTAGTATCAATCTTGAATCGAGAATATTCAATTCTAGGTAGGAGGCGAAAAAATGCTTAAAACATGCAATATGCTAAACCCGAATTTTACATGCTGACTGAGACGAAAGTATGATAGATTTGGCATTTAAAATGCCAGATCGGCAACAGTGCGTTCGATATCATCGAGATGATTATCGAATCGAACGATGTTTTTTCGTTGTGATAACAATAGTTGTGTTTAAACAGTAGAAAAATCCGGGATTCGTTTTTTTTCAGTGCATTTATGTTTCAAATTTATATTGGGCAACGTTGGTCAAATATAAATGTTATGATACTGTGACAGGAATGTCGAAAATACTAAGCTCATAACCTCAATTTATGACTGTTTTGATTTGGTATTATTTTTCTTCCAAAGGTGAAGATGAATAATTCAGAAGAATCTTCGGCTGCTACTTGTAGAAACTGAAGTTTTAAGCTTGGATTACAACTATCCAGTTCGTTCATTAAACAGGAAATTCTTGTAAATAGTCACGCATATTTCGGTTTTCGTCACAGTATTATTTTCCTGAAATGACAAACTGCAATTTGGTTGCATTATTTTCAGTGCAGGGTGAGAAATAATGTAACAATTATATCGAATTTTTCAGCACCAAATCAGATAAAATCAAATTTGTCTTCACGTGCTGTGAAGCTGAAATTTCAAATAACTCATTTTGGCGATTCTCCATTTATGCAGATCTAGCGAATTTTTTCAGAGATTTGAAAATGATTTTTCCTTCAATTTTTCCAGTGATACCATCCTCACGAAATTCCACAGGAATCTTCGTGTGTTATTTCACAACCAACTACAAGAGTCCAATTCGATCAGATCGGTACTTTCGGAATGATTGAGGGGAAAATATACATATGGCTATATTCACGAAACCCTATGGCGGATTTTACCCAGCCGGCGCATTCAGACCGCGAACAAATCCTGAATCTATTCATTATTTTCTATTTAATCGTTTAAGGCTCAAATCACAGACATTCGAACAAATTACGCTTCTGTTCACAGAATCAAGCGCTCGAAAAGACAAAATTCACGTAAGACCATTAGATCGAGCAAAAAGTCAAACAGGTGTACCATCCCGACCGCAAAAAAACCGACCATATGGCGAGAGGTCGAAACGATCCGACGGAGCGCTACATTACCGGCACGTTTCGACGCAACAAGCGGAGCCGAGTCGCGCCATTAAGCCTCGCTTTCACCACCAAAAAAGGAGCATCCTCGCAATCGGAATAAGTCCGAAAATATCGTTTACGGAGAGCTTCGAGTCGTAAATTTCGCGTTAAACACGGGAGCCACAGAGCCGCGTCTGTGTTTACAGTCGGTTTCGCGCGCGCCCCCCCGTATTGTTCATAGAAATTAGTTATAGGTTATAGGCCGTTCCGCCGCCAGATGAAAGACGAAGGGATAAACACGGGACGTTATTGGCGGACGTAGGAAAAATCGGACGAGCTAGTGTTGCTATTAACATAAAATTAACATAAAATGGAGAAGATAAATTATTTTCGTAATTGGAGGTAATGAGCCTGCGTGGTGAGCGATGTACCGCTGAATATTCATGGTATTAAATAATCATTACTTGGGTTTTTGTGATGGAAAGAAATTGAATGATGGCATCATTAATCGTATTAAATCGATAAGAATAAGAGAAAATTTCTGTGGTCCCGAAATCTTTCCCTCGTTAATCTCGCGAGGCGCTTCGCGAAACCCCAACACGTGTTTTTCTTGTAAATCGGGCCCACCTACCTGTTCGAACCTACCCACAACTTGGGACTTTTTGTCCGTTTTTTCTTTTGTGCCGCGGTCCGGTTTTATCCTTTTTTCTCCTCTCGGTGGTTTAACACCTTCGGCGAGATTAATGGACGCGTTCCGAGAAGAGATTTACATGCGGCGCTGTTTCGGGGGGGCTTTTGTGTTTTTTAATTGTCCGCGGACCCGAGTATCGGAGACGTCGAGGCTGATTAGGTACGGGATATGTCATACGAAGAGGCGAGGTGTTTAACAAATCGGTTTTCGGGCGAGTTTTTTACCTGACGCCGAGGCGTTAATAATCGTTTAATGTGTCGTCTGGAAATTATAATTTCGTTTCCATAATGGGATCTAATTGGAAAACGAAAGGAATTCTATGTGGAAATAATTTAGTTGGCTCCCCGTTTCGAAATTAATCCGGCGCGAAGGACCAATAGAGAAAAGTTTAATGGGGACGAGAAGAACGTATTAACAGGAAAACTGCAGAACGAGATCCGGCAATAAGTGTAAATTTCTCTCAACTGGCCGCCCCGTCGGCGATTATTAGTAGATATACAGCGTGTCATCTGGACGCGCACAAAACGATTTGGCCGTAGAAGAAACCGCACCATTATTTATCGATTAGGGATCTTCAAACAACCTACCATTTCGATAAAAACAACCCCGGGGAAGGAGGAGGGGTCGGGACTAATTCTCGAGTCCCATTCATCATTTTCGAAATGTGTACGAAAAAAGTCTGTTGGGCGTGGCAGCAGGATTCTCCTGGTAGCCGGTGGATTTTATAGT
Organism: Aphidecta obliterata; assembly: GCA_963966015.1. NCBI lineage: Eukaryota > Metazoa > Arthropoda > Insecta > Coleoptera > Coccinellidae > Aphidecta > Aphidecta obliterata. The sequence continues at coordinate 7,666,890 of OZ014431.1, forward strand.
GTAAATGAAGAATTGAGTGGATTAAATTCAAAATACAAATATTTCAATGGCATTTCAGATAGAAAGATGTTGAATGAATTCCGGAAAAATTCTTCCCTGGGCGGATTTGAACCCACTACCCAAATTGCCGGTCTGGCGCTTTATCCATCTAAGCTACCAGGGATATAGGTTATTTCAATACCTGGAATATATGACTCTGGATCTAATGTATCTTCAATAAATTCAAAATTATTGAAATTAAAAAATAAATAAATAAATAATTTTTTTCTCAACTTTTCCTTGTACATATTTTATGGTCGGAAAATTCTTTTCGAAAAAAAAACATGTAATTTTGTTTGAAAATTATGGAAGCACTGAAATATTTTTTTGGAAAGCCAAAGGTTGCAATCAAATATTTACGAAAAGCACTGCCGTGAAGGCAGGAGCTTTTGAGCCCTCGTTCATCCACCTTGTAGGTAGATTCGCATTTTCCAGTTCCAATTCTGAAACTTAGCGAAACTCCAGACTTCATGTCAGTGCTTCAGCTGATCAATTTTTTTTCGATAATTCGCTAGAATTTTCTACGGTATCTATGGTCTTGGTGATGCGATCTGGACAAAATTTTGCACGTAGTTTGAATACATTATTCCTCAGCTAGGTCCATAATTTCATTCCAATCCGATCAGTAGTTTCGAAACTATCAGGAAAATAATATTTTGAACGGCCATATTTACGGAACCCCTAGTCTAACTTTGCTCATTGATGAACGTGACCGCTATATTCGCGATCCAAACCCACCCTTAAAATTTCAAGTTCCTAGGCCTTTCCGTTCAAAAGTTGCAATTTTCTATGGTTTCTATAGTTCTGGTCATGCGATCTGGACAAAATATTGCTTTAATATATATCATTCTCGATTAAATATAAAATTTCATCTCGATCGAATCCGTAGTTTCGAAATTATCGAGAAAACAAAATTTCAAACGAACGTATTTACGGAACCCCTAGTATAATTCTGCTCATTGATAAACGTGACGCGACATTTCAGATCCACACCTATCCTGAAAATTTCAAGTCCCTAGGCCTTTCCGTTCTAAAGTTATGATTTTCTATGGTTTCTATGGTTCTGGTCATGTGATCTGGAGAAATGTAGCTTGAATATATCATTCTCCATTAGTATACAAAATTTCGTCCCGATCGAATCTGTAGTTTTGAAATAATCAAGAAAACTAAATTTCAAACAACCATATTTACAGAACCCCTAGTATAATTTTTCTCATAGATGAACGTGATCACGACATTCGAGATCCACACCTATCCTGAAAATTTCAAGTCCCTAGGCCTTTTCGTTCAAAAGTTACAATTTTCTATGGTTTCTATGGTTCTGGTCATGCGATCTGGACAAAATTTCACATGTAGCTTGAACACCTCATTCTCCATTGTAGTCCAAAATTTCATCTCAATCAAATCTGTAGTTTTCAAGTAATCAGGGGAACAAAACTTTGAACGGCCATATTTACGGAACCCCTGGTGGAATTTGGCCCATTAACGAACTTAACCGAGGCATTCGGGAACTGAACCCATACTGAAAATTTCAAGTCTCTAGGTATCTCCGTTCGAGAGTTATCGTGCTTACGGACGGACGGACGGACAGACTCGAATTTTCCGACAGATTCGTCATCAGTGAGTCGAACATAGTCGATTGAGACCATTTTCGGCTAAAAATTCGAAAAATAATGACATCGTGACGAAAGATATAGCCGTCGTGTAAGTTGTACGAGCGCTCAAAAATTGAGTAATTTTTCAAAAAACACAAAAACTCAAATAACTCGCAAACTGTTGATTTTTGGATATAAATAAATATTGCTCAAATGAAAGCAAATTAGTCATACTTACACGTCCTTCAAGGTTCACGTCGAATTTGGAATCATCCTGTATATTAACGCAGTTATAGCACCATTGTTTCCTCTGTGTGCGATATTGAGCAACTTTGAGTGAAGTGCCTTGTTAGTTTTCCATCAACCAGGGGACGAAAAATTTATTGGAAACTTTCTTCAATATTTAGGTGTGTTGACTTCAAGGGTTGTGTATATCAAAATTTGAACTTCTATCTTGATAAATGTGATGAATTTTTGGAGTCAACTCTGAAATAATCAGAACAGAAAGTTCACCTTTGACCAGCCGTCTGCGCGATCGCTCTCCATTACGCCTCAGCTAATAAAGCGACAAAGGATCGCGCCTTTTGCATATCGACAAGCACTTAAAACGGACATTCTGGCTAATACCTCTTCGACGCGCAGAATTGAATCCGAAGATTTATCGGTTTCGATTATCGCAGAACGACCGCTAGAACAGTCGGCGATTGTGGTGGGTGTCGTATTCAAATCACCGCAAATCCGATTAAATAATATCCTTTCTCTATTTCGTGGAATTCAAACTTTCCAATCGTCCGGATATTTCGAAGACAACTATTGATTTCGCCATGAAGCCGGGTCGACACCCTCCACCCCATTTTCAATCATCTGGAGAATCCCCTTTTACGGCCTCCTCTCATTAAGACGCCCGTCCACGTTCGAATTTCATTAATTAAAGGACTAATCTAGAATCCATCTTGCCCTTATCGAATTACGCGCGACGGACTTCCGGCGTCTTTTTGCACCACCGGACGTCGTCGATTCTATTTATGAAATTCGCTAAAAGGCACGGACGCGTCTTTAGGTGCGCGTCGTAAACGGACTCGAATCGTTCCGTTCGAGGAAGCGATTAGTGAGGGATGTAAAACAGGAACGCAGTGGCGGCTCGTGACCTCTTCAGGTGGTGAGGCGATTATATGAAAAAAATCTGTTATATATATATATATATATAAATTTTTTTTTCCACCGCCTTTCGCGGGCTTATACTTAGTCATCTGTCGGACGAAGCGTCGTCATGACAGAATGCTGGAGCTACGAGGTCTCCAGAAATTTCCGCACTATCCTCACAAAGATAGATATGTATTTATAGATATAAATGTATAGTGGTTGACTAAAAATAATTGGTCAGCAATTTCATGTGGCATAATAACGATGGTTTTTTCATGAGAAGATACTCAGAGGGATACTATGTGGAGTAGAATTTTCATTATCGGATTTATTGTAGAAAAAAAAATACGAAAAATTATAATTTGGCAAATGCGCTATAGGTTCACTTTTAATGAATCAAATTTATTCGTTTATCTTTCAAAGCCGCGCATTTGTCAATAATGTCCTCAAAAAATTGACCATTATTATTATGGCGTCATTATTGAATCGAGCACTGGATTCATACCGGGTATCAACACGTTACACGAACACACTCAATTAAACCACAACGAAAGAAGAATCAGGTTATTCAAGGAAATAATAATCTAATGTTCGGAAAAACTCAAAGGAGCATGAGCAAACGAGGTTACAGGTGGACCAGGAGTTTCATAACATCATAAACAAATCGGGTGATCGCCCAGAGGCGATCTCAGATTTGCCTCTCGGATCCGAAAAATAGCGAAACCTATCGTTCGTTCGCTGTCGTTCGGATATCTTCGTCCCCTTCGAATTAGCTCTGGACAGAGGCGCTAAGATTGCCGCCTCTGAGTACTCAGGAGGCCGTGGAGCATTGGCGCCGAATAAAAGTATTGTTGATTTTGATTTGTTTTGATGAATATTTTGGTGATTGCTCTCTATTTTTTTTTAATTCCTCTAAGACTGAGGAAAATGATGAAATACTAGGTGAGGCGCCGCCTCAGTTGCCTCACCCGACGAGCCGCCACTGCAGGAACGAGTCGTCGTCGCCGGTGGGAAATTTGTAACGCAGGCCTAATTAGCTGCTCGAAAATAAAGGAAGCAGTACGCTTCGAAGTAAAAACGAAGATTCTACTGCGCCTAAACGATCTTATAATAGCCTTAAACGCGTCCTCCCAAACAAACCCCCAGCATCTTGAAAACAAACAGACGATGAAAAACATACACGCTAACGTTTGTCCAGTACTTTGTACAATTATCATCATTGTCCTTCTCCCCGGACAATAATTGCATTTTAATGTTGGCGTGTCAACCTCCGGCATGTCATATCTGGACCGGAAAAAACCGGACTACACGTATCCCCTAATCGGTCCGATAAAAAACGGGTCTGCCGATGCAACCAAGAACGGTAGCAAACGGGCAGAGATACCGGAGGGGCGGTTCGTGTTTAACACTCGGAGAGTACGTGGCGACATCTGGGTTTCTTCAGGGAAACTATAAAATAAGGCGAAATATCTCTCGAACTCGAACGCATCACCACAGCTCTCCGCCCCGTCGTCATCGCTCGATTATCATAAATTTGCAAATTGATACCCGGCACTTTGTCTCAATTCCCGATATAAATACGGACGGCGGAATCCGGTATTTATACGCTCGTAAAAATTAAACGGTTGTTTCAATTAAAACCCGAAACGTAGCGGTTTCTCTTCTCGCTGCCGAGGGCCGCGAATCGAGGAGGGTTCGACCACAGAATCGCGGATGACATCACGCGCCATCTGTAGATATCGACTCGAATTCATCCCTGGTTAGATAGGAAACTGCATCGGGGGTGTCTACTCCGAAACGGACTACCGAAAGCATTTCAACATGTAAACAGTTCTCCCTTCAGCCCTTTCTTTGAGACGCCACTATCTTTGAACTCGTTGCGCACAGACCGAATCTGTACCTTTGCGTTTCGCCATTTTGAGATCTGGAATTGATTCGATAATATCGATTTTGCATTGAAGTGAACACAGGAATTGTCACTTTCAATCATTGGATGTTTAACTGTTGAATATACATCCAAATTTGTCTCGGCGTGAAATTCTCTCACGGTAAGTCTTCCCTATTGTCTACTAAGATATTTCCTGAAATAATTCGCAGAGACCGTAGATATTGTTGTGCACGTTTTCTTTTAGGTTAGATCCATGGTTTACCTCAACTATCTATCTTATATTTTGCATTTTCCTTGCCTAATAGTTGTATTTTCATTATTTCAAAGCTTCCTTCAGGTTACAATTTATCTTTTCTGTAAATTTTGGTTCCTTTAATGACGTATTTAGACCTGAAGGAGTACTTAGGAAACTGTAACTTTCTCTAATGAATTTCAAACAATTCGCAGCTCTTCCCCTGTAATTGGAGAAGTTTGTTCCACTGGGAACCGAGAATTTGTTTCCTTAGGATCTGAAGATTTTCTTCCTCTGAGATTGGGACATTTAGCACCGCTTCCTCAAGACTTCCAATCATTGAATTTTTCCAAGAGGAAGACATTTCCCTGGAATTGGATTGTTGGAAAACTGTACCGTATCTGCAAATCTCTGGTTCTAGTTGTTCATCATCATAACCTCAAGAATATATATTGGTCGTCTATCTGAAGGTTTCAATTACATTCATTAAACAAGAAAAATTTGTTCTAGATAGAATAATGAAGCAAGCCAACAGCCAACAAATCAATACACGTCTCCCCATAGAACATCAAATTTATCCTTTGCATCTGTAGACCGGTTTCGACATAAATGTCTCATCAGTACAGCTGGCGTGGGTAGAGAAATTTTCTCTGATCACCGTTGCGTTCTGTTGTTTGGGTAGCCTGTTTGCCACATCCAGTTTATCCTTCGCCAGCTGTACTGATGAGACATGTATGTCGAAACCGGTCTACGGATGCAAAGGATAAATTTGATGTTCTATGGGGTTACGTGTATTGTTGGCTTGCTTTATTCGTCTATCTAGAACAATTTTTCATGTTTCATGACTGTAATTGAATCATAACCTCATTCCATAGCTGTCAAACCGCAAGACAGACGGTAACGCTTTCATCGGCTGGATCTATTGTAAATCGTGCATTGTCTTATCCAAATACGTCCCCTCCCGGGAGCGACAACCAACCATTCAATTATGACTAAACAACCAGCGGTTATCTTTCAATCTCGATCACTACTTCTATTTCGCATTTAGAAACGTGAGCTGTCCATCTAATATTATTGTCTTAATGTAGGCCAGGACGGGAGTAGCCGCGATAGCGGCGGCGGAAAGAAGAATTTTTCGCGGATTCTTCTATGGCGTCCGTCCAGACCTGAACAACTCCTGAGTGCATAAAATAATAGCGACCACTCTTCCACCCACGATCGTTCTGACCCAGATTTCAGAAATCAGCGCTACCTGCCGCGTTACGAGTTTCCAATCCCGTATCCGCGGAGAGTTTAACAACGGAGTTCACGATTTCATTAGGGCAATAAAACGATAAGATAGGATCGTTGTTCCCTGAGGTGAGGCGAAACGACGCGATTTTTCTTCGCCCATCGCGCCACCTGGCGGAGTTATGTCGTTGTGGCAAGTTGGGATACTGAAAAGTACGACCGCGTAGCGGTCGTTGAGAGCGCCATGCCCCCCCTGCGTTTTTTACGAGAAAAATCGATGGGAGACGGCCAAAAACGATATGAGGTGTCCTAGGAATGGTATGGAATCTTTTTCAGTCTCATCTTGAGGGATGAAGTAGGTTGGGATCGATTCTCGAAGAACCACAAGTTTTCAGCATCTATGTGGCGTTTTCACACCATTCATCATTTGTGCTTGCCTTGATCATGAATAACTTCTGTTATGGATCTATCCAGATATTTATATTAAATTTTGAATTTTATAAAAACCACTAACCATATTTGAAGAATATTGTTTCGATTTTTTATTTTTTTCTGAAGGAGCACAAATAAAGAAAATTTTTTTATAACAACAACATATAATCAGCAATCTTATTCTATAAATCAAACCCAACTATCAAAAGAAACTTAAAATTAATATATCTAAACTTTGAAATAATGTTCAATCGATGAGTGCACTCACTTCAACTTTTCCTCTCCTAAACAGCGCTCTGCTTCCAACTTCTCCTTCTCTCCTTTATTTGCCAATTTCACTCCAACAACTCAATCTTTCAACTTTTCCTCTTCTAAATAGCACGCTGCTTTCAACTTCTCCTTCTCTCCTTTATTCCTTGCCAATTTCACTCCAACAGCTCAATAAAACCAATCTTTCTGCCAATTTTTTCGATCTTTTTCCTTGACGTTTCTCCCTCCATTGTTCCTTCGCCTGCTCTCGATCCATATTATTTTTTTAGTCTCGTTTCCATAGTAACATTCTTGGTACATTTTTTCTTAATATAATTTTATCTAAATATAACTAACTAAGCTATTTACAATGAATGATTTGAAGTACTTGAACAAATTCACATTTTTTTGTATATTTAAATAATCTGAACCCTCTTGAAAATATCATATTACAATAATTTATACGATACAATACGATGTTTGAAGATTCTTGAATTTTCGTGATATTCGAATTTATTTTTCATTTTTGATTTCCATGACACTTCTTTCTAATGATAGTGATATTGTAAGAATCTTTCATTACATCAGTACAATAAAATGTTGGTATCTTACCCAAGCTGTGATGTTAACTGAGCTTTCTCTACAAAATATGCATAGAATGTTGTCACTCCCATCTTTGTGCAGGGGGCTCAAAAGTTTAAAATCAATGAAAATAAGACGAAAATCTTCACCCATCACATAATGACAAATTGTGATCAATGACAAAGCCAAGATCTACCTAATTCAGGCCTTTCCTATTCCTATCATAAACTCATTAATTTCTTATATATTCTATGAAATAAATGCCGTCAACTGTCGTTTGTACCGTTGAGGTAATCCTCTGAAGCCATAAACATGAACACGCCGGAAATCCATGAGATAGGAATTTCGAAAACGCCCGTATAATCGGTAACTTTCTGGTAATGAAGGCGCATGATCCTTGTAAATCTCAACACAAAATCAGAAAAACTCAATTTTCCTTTCAATCCCAAATAACAACGTACTCAAAATGGCAGAAACCGCGACACACTCTGATTTACAATGGCGACACCTAGCGAGAATGTAAAACGACTGGAAGACGTATTGCGATCGGACGTCTGTCAACGCTTCCTTGATTATTTCGCGTTGCGTTTTGTTTTATCGTCGGAGCGTTAATAAAAAGATCATTATCCTCGCGTTCTCGGCGCCAGGGCAGTAAAAATCGACGTTTTATCGCCTGTTAAATCGAAACCCGAAGACTGCAAGATTGGACAAACGTAAAGCATGTTTTGTAGTTGGTTCATATACAAAAAGGTCGATAGTTAGTTTTTTTTTTTTTTATTTTTTTTTTGTTCATTACCCTTAAACAGCCAAACTGCTGGTATCAAAGTCTTCATTTACATTGATATTCCTATAAACAACAATATTTCTTAGATACAATTCATATCAACCCTGAAAGAAAAACATTAATCCTAAAGATTCCGATTTCCTAAAAAAAATTTCTCTGATGAACCCCATCGACCAACATGTCCTTGTACCGCGACAAAATACCTCATCTCAACCGACACAATCGGAACCAATCTCCGAATCACGGTCCGAGAACTCATTTCGACCCGAATTACCTGCGTTTTTTCCATCACGATCCGTGATGGTAACCATTGTGGTCGTTTTTTTTTCTTCTTCAATTTGCATCTGAATGGGCATCCCGCGTCTCGGAGGTGTCACTCCGGGTGACGGCTCGACGTCGTTCAACAATGGAACGCAGCCGCGAAACACAGAACGATATATACAGAAAGGAGTTTTTTGTGTTCGACGGTTTTTTATGGGCGCGTTTGGCACTTCGAATCGAATAGGGAATATTTGGCCTATTGTTAGATGAGGAGAATGATGATGGTAATTTATATTTGATTTTAAAGGAGTGAAGGGGTACGGTGAATGAGAAGCCTGAATTAACTGAAACGTGTCTACTTCGGTAAATTTCGAGTCTTTCTGATCCAATGTGAGGGAATTTCATATGTTCCATATTTTATAATTCTGTGATTTTATGAAATGACATTATTTATTAGGAAATCAGTGGTTCGATAGTCTCGCTACAGGTCACCTTATGACAAATCGAAATGATCATATTAGTTAATTTTTCACTAAACATCATTTCAGAAACCCAAACATAGCTGTCAAGTTGAATTTTTCAGTCTGAAAAAAAATTTCTTTGTTTTTCTTTAGAACCCTCCTTTTCTTTAGAACCCTCCTTAAAAAATAGTCAAGGGAAAAATAAAAATTGAAACAAAAATTCTTTGAATATTGTTGGTTTTTATAATATTCAAAATTTAATATTATTAATATCAAGAACGAACCATAACAATAGATACTTTTAATTGCCCAAAAGTAGTTGAATAATTACTATATTATTCAACAGGAGTAGATAAAATGAGTTGAACGCTCGAATTCTCCAAAATAACCGCGATTTCGGCGAGTCGCTCGATCACCCGGACGTGGGGCCGGCAGCTTTTTCGTCGACTCGGATGTTTTTCGCGAACGCAAAAATTTGTCAGCTCTCTTCGCGGTTCGTTTGTCAAACGGCATCGCGAAAAATGTCGCGAGGAAAGATAGATGGCTTTGAAGATTCTCTTCTAATTCTAGAAATAGGGCGAAAACATCTTTCGTTACAAATACGCTTGCGCTTGAATCCTTTCTTTTCCTATACGTCGTGCGAGTCATAAACAGAACCATGTCGTCCAAATTAACAGGATCTAACCTCCTACGATCCGAAGGCACGAGGTATTTATTGGTGCACATGGTATAATGGGGGAATATAAAGATGTTTACAGAAATGTTTTTTCGAAGCCACAAGTTTTCGAATATAAGCTCCATTTGTCGAACGTCAAGATTCTTCTTTATAGCCTTGTCGTCAGTTTTGTTACAAGAGCTCGGGTCTAATTGCCGAGTAGGCGTACAGAAAAACAGCTAAATTCGAGAAACGATTCGGGATAAGTATATTCATCGTAGAAATTTAATTCATATAATGCCACGTTGGATTTATCATAAATTGACCTGGTTTTCGTCTACATTCTTCACTATGATAAATTTCCGGAACGAATCCCCAATTCTATGAACGATATATCCGACAAAAAGACCTATAAATTCTATGATCAGTGTCGAAACTAACCTAACTCCGCCGTCGAAACCGCAAAACAAATTACCGAACACGAACGGCGAGAATGCAACGTTCCGATTCGAAGAAAACGCCCACAAATCACCCGGTCAAGTCGTACATTATTCGCGATCCTCCCAATTGATCTTCCCCAACGCTCTCGTTAATCCCCGGTTCTCGGAACGCGTCCGTTTCGGAAATTCTATGGCGGGAATGACAGGTAATGCGAGCGATACAATCATAGAAACGCGTCGAGTTTTTTTCTTCGGGCTCCGCTCTGATCGAACGCGACGACAATGGGGCCTAATACGGCCGTCTCGGGCATCGCCGAGGGCGATTTGATTAAATCGAGCCGCCAGGGGGTACAGTCCGATGAAGAGGGAGTTACCGATCGAAATTGGTTGTAACTTCTTGTGCAATGTTCAATTTCAACAGCTTGTCGATTTTAAGAATAAAGACGAACAGTTTCCATTTTATACTGTACCACATTTACATTCATTAATTCATAGTATGAAACTCCATAACGTTTCCTCATTATTTCCGAAAAATTGTGAAACTGGCAACACGGGAATATGCCAATCAGGGGACATGACGTCACAAGAACTCTGCTTTTTGAATGTCTCGCGAAATTCATTCGAAACTATTCATAAGGTTGAAACAGATTTATTTCTAACAATAAAATATAACCTTAGAAAATTGATAAATCAATGAAAATTTCTTATGAAAAATTTGTCTTCGAAATTCAAATATCCCTCTACTAGAGCCTCGGAGTGTACCACAACATCTCCTGACAAATCGAGCAGCATCTCCGAGCGCCACGCTGAGGTGTTACATTAATAATATTTCTGACACGCCGAGGCCCCAGACACGATTTCGTGGTACCCTTTTTTTATATCGCCCCTTTTATCACGGACAATGAGCTCTGAACGTCTCGAAGGACGACCGAGACCTTGCCCGACCCGGCCTCAAACCCGTTCTTCGGACTGCCGAGGGTAAGGAACAGAACTAACAGAAGTTATCGCCGGCCACAACTCACTTGATGAAGTAACACGCGCGGAAAAATACCAGTATTTCCTTCAGTACTGTATGATCATTCAAATCCATTCCATCCCAAAATATGATTCAATCATTCGGCCGAAATAAATATGACTTCATCTCCGAATAATGGGTAACAAGAAATATTATTCCCTCTAATAAAATCGTTGAACGGTTAATATTAATGGAATTTTGACTTCAAACAGTCGAGAGTTCTGCAGGAACCGTTCATGGAATTCTGTGAACATTCCCAAATGGACCTTCATGTTCCACAAATACTGGAACTGATACAAAAGCTTCAAATCCATAGATTCGACTCGAATTTAATTAATTGTCAATCGAACAACCTCACGGGATCACGATAATCTGTGTGAACAATTAAAATATTACAATACAAGAAATATTATTCTCTCTAATAAAATCGTTGAACGGTTAATATTAATGGAATTTTGACTTCAAACAGTCAAGAGTTCTGCGGGAACCGTTCATTGAATTCTGTGAACATTCCCAAATGGACCTTCATGTTCCACAAATATTCGAACTAATCCAAAAGTTCCAAATCCATAGATTCGACTCGAATTTGATTAATTGTCAATCGAACAACCTCACGATAATCTGTGTAAACAATTAAAATTCTGTGGTATTGATGGTATTTAACCTTGACAGTCTCGCAGATGAAAAGAACATAAAAATAGACACAAATCCTGAAATAAACCTCAACACCTCCGTTTTCATCCCAATTCCAATATTTTAGGAATGTTCCACATCTATAATTGGAGGATATGAACCAATTAAAATTATTGGATACGTCAAAACCTGGTCACTTAATCATAACCTAGCTTATTACCCACGGATTTTTCTTTTACAAATTTCAAGGAACCTTAAATGTTCATGAAACGCAGGTAATAACAGATTAATCGAATGAAAACTATCTGGAGAAAAACATATTGACGAAATTTTGTTTAGCAAGGCCGTCAGCTGTCATCCGAATAGGATGATTCCGAGACGCATTGGGCGACGAAAACATTGCTTTTTCGGGCACTTACTTGTTTGGTTCAAACTGGCCGGGGTCGTCTCCGTGTTCAGCTCGGCTGGGTCGGTTTCCGATTCCCGAATATCGGCCATTTTCACCCGGTTTTCATCCACTTTTCACTCGAAATCTTGGCACTTGATCGCGAACAACCCACTCACAAAACAGGTATGGCGCCCAGTTCACTGTTTTCGAGTATTGTGGCGACATCTAGTTTTGAGGGGTTCGACTAGTGGATGTTGCCCATAGAGGCGTAGAAATTTAGAAAACGATTCCGACAGTTATTGTGTTAGGAAATTTTAGGATTTGAAATATCAACGTAAATTTTAAGGATATCAGGTACAACATAACTTTCTATTATGCATTGTATATCTAGTGAAAACTTTGAATCTATAATATTCATCCACAGTTTAAATTTCAGGTGCTTCCTTACGTGTCGATGAAATCGTTTTTGGACGAAATCAATAGGCGAGTGAAAGATGAGTTTTTTTTACCTAAATAATGAAATTAATTCGAAATATAAGTATCCAGAAGCCCAATATCAACTTGAACTACCTAGCTTCGACTCTTCCCAAACTATTCTGGATACCATTTCATACCATTCACCATTAGTATATAACTAGAAGAACTCTATGCCTACATCTGTTCAAATATTTTTTCTGTGAACGCCAAATCAAACCTTTCTTCTGTCAATTTAATGAAAAATCGTAACAAATTAATATTTCCCACATTAAAACACACTTAATAGTATTATTTGTTGATATCGAATTCACTTTGCACTACATAAATTTCGCAAAAAAGTATATTATTCCTAAATACTTCCATTATACTTACGTATCTAAACAAAGAAAAAACTAAAACCAGTTTTCTCGCGAAATATTCTTTAGTGGAGCTTTAAAGTTAACCAAAACACAGTATACTTTACAAAATTTATTCCATACTATTTCTTAGAGGGAGCGGCTTTAACACCTTGTTGGGCCTTCATTACTTTAACAACTATTTTTTGTTCTTCGAGAAGGAAAGCTCTGACGATCTTTTCTTTAACGCACTTGTGGCACAAAACACCACCGTACGCTCTCTTCACCATCTTCTTACGCCTGCACATCCTCGACCTTTCGTAGGATCTAGCTGGGACAATACCTCTCAGTTTGTCTTTGCATTGACCGCATTTTGGTACGTTCTTTGCCTTTTTTAGGTATAAGTAGTTCAATCTTCCACCAGGAGTACGGACACTGGAATAAAAACAAGCAATGTAATAACAATAACGACAAGGTAAAATCAAATTTTTGAAGTAGGTAATATTTCAGAAATTGAACGAACGAAAAGCATTTTCGTCACGGAAGTACGTTGTACTCAGGACTCTAGCCAAGAAATCATCATGTTGAAAACATTCACATAAATGATAACTATGATTTATTAGGAAATGATGGATTGAAAATGTGAAACTTACATCCTTCTCCTGTTGGATTTTGTGTTGTAGGACAACCTCCTTCTGAAAACCAATCGCTGAACCATTTTGACGACCTAAAACAAAAACATTCAATAATATGAAAAATATCACTACCTCTCTAAAATATAATTTCTACATCACAACTTCTAGGTAAAATAAATCATGATGTTACTCTCTTCTTTAAGATTTCAACGGATTTAGAACACTAATATGAATCAACTTATACTAACCTCTTAGGTACAAAATGGGAAAGAATTATTTGTGTGACAGAGCTGCCGTTGAAGAAGTTCGCACCATAGAATATTCACGGTGTAAAATTTTCCATCTCTGTGTTCTTTCAAAGTTTTAATTTCAATTTAATTTCAAACTGAAATGATTGTTTTTTAATAGAATTCTGGATTACAATAAAAAAAATTTTATTCATGATTTTCAAAATGAGACATCTTATCTCGCAATTCCAAAAGTCGAAACGCCCCCTGCCGGCTAAATCCCTAACCTAGAAAAAGAGTATTGTTTTCATATTTCACGTGCTTTTAAGCCAGATATTCTTATTTTATATCCAGGAATCAGGTGTTCGGGAGGTTTATTCAGAAATTTTAATCGTTTTCTGAGCAGTGTAATTGGAATTGACAAAAAATAATCGGTAAGGTATTCATATCAGTGTTATTTAGAAATACGTTCACGAAGTTATTGAATTTTAAGTTACAAGTTTGAGTCCAATTTTTTGGGAAACGTTTTAGTGGTGATTAAGAAAGGTAATTCAATAATTATAGACATGAGTGTTATGAAACTGATTTTTGTATTTCAAATGACTGTGATTTAATCTTTCTGTAAGAAAGAAATTAGAATCATCTTCAATATGAAGTCTGAATGAAACGATATTATGTTTGAATAATATATGTACATGAATGTTAGGATATTGGATTATTTAACAATGAGTGAACAAAGTTCTAATAATAGAAAAAAACAGTTCACAATTCAAATCGTGTGTCTTCAATTGCACCTCGAAGAAAAATCAAAACAGGGCTATACGTTTCCATAAATTTCATAAGAAAGATGCTTCAGCAGTTTGTGTCACTAATGGCTTTTGGCATAGTGGAAAGAATGGACCGAAGAAAAGCACCAATGATTGACTATTAGATGTCGTCCAACTCAAATAGTGCTCCATTTTTCCTGTTGAATTATTATCAATTTCGGTACAATTGAAATTGCAAAAAACAATTTTTTCACCTAAAATCAATAAACTTGACACTACACTATCAATAATCCAATTATTCACTAAAAAGTCTTCACATGAAACTCACAAAATCGAAAGAAAACCCTGAAAAACACCTAAAATAATCCATTTCATCCCAATAAAGTACACGTTTTCCTCCATATTTGTTTACATTTCGCAGCGCCCTCATGAGTAGTTGGAATCGCGAAAAAGATAAAAAGTTACATGTGTAGAGTTCTATCTGTTTGTTTTGTGAAGTGAGAGTCATCTTCCGGCAGTTTCTGTAAATTTCATAATAAAATATGAAGTCATATGAAGTGAAGTAACTAAAATGGTTACACTTTTCGATAATTATGAACAGCAATATTCAGTTCTAACAGCTGATATCACAGCAAAAATCGGTTCATTGGCAGCTTCAAATAACAGTAAGTATTCCTTCTTATACCCAAACGACCTCCATAAATACGATATAAATCCTTGTTTGTTATTTTTTAGAGGATCGTAGGCAGCTAATAAGTAACATAGAAAAACATGTCGAAGAAGCGCAAGAATTGGTGAGTATCCAGTGCCAGCTATAAGAATTTCGATCTTTTTCATTCGATTCTAGCTCGAACAAATGGATTTGGAGGTTAGGGAGATCGAAGCGCCAAAGAGGACAAGATGTAGAACCAAACTGGATTGTTATCGAGCCGAACTCAAGCGGCTGACATTGGAATATATCAAGGCTAGGTCGATAAAACAGGGATCTTTGGGCTACGACAGTACAGATCCCGATGATACCCACGACCCGCGAGTTTCGAACGATCAAAAGCAGAGACTGCTCGATAACACGGAGAAATTAGAGAGAAGCGGGAAGAAATTAGAGGAAAGCTATAAGATTTTGGTTGAGACTGAACAAACCGGAACCCAGATTTTACAGAATCTAGGGGAACAAAGGGAAACCATCCAGAGGTCGAGGAATAGGGTAAAGATAAGTTGAAATTCGGGAGAGAATGTTATTGCTACTTTTTTTTTGTAGTTGAGGGAAACGGATGAAGAACTTAGCAGAGCTTCTAGAATACTAAACGCAATGGTTATGAGATCAGTGAAAGAGAAAGTTATCTTGTTAATTGTTGGTGCCTGTATGTTTATCGCTCTATGTTTAGGTATATATTTGGGATTCAGGAACTGATCCTGGTAATAGTCATATTTATTGAAAGAATTATATCGGTCATTATATCGTTATTTTTTTTGCACTGCCTGTTGATTTTATGTTTATACATTCCTGTATTGTTATTTTGAAGTGCAAGTCATTTTATTGTTAGTGTTAGGAACTATAGTACAAAACTAACTTTTGCCTTTAGATGATTTTTTTTTTATATAAATCTATATTTCTAAGAAATTCAGATTTTTTTCTTTAAAGGTTAAGTTAAATTATTTTAATTGTTTCGAGAAAATCTATTATCAGTTTGTTCAATTGTTCAATTGTAAGTGGAAAAGGTTTCTTCACTTATTGAATATAACAAAAATAAGGAAAATATTGCAGAAACTTTCCAATAGATTGAATATGTTCAAAAGTAATAAATTTTGATAATATATTTGATTTTTTTTATGTGATCTTAACTACTTGAACTTTTTCGCTGTTGTAACATTTATATTGAAGGTATCATTTGTTTTTCGAAAAAAAAAATATATATTTAGCACTAAATTGAACTAACGAACTATTTATCTATCTCTTCTTCTGATTCTGTGATATCACCACTAAAACTTCTGCCCCAGAAAATTGGACTCAAACTTGTAACCTAAAATTCAATAATTTTGTGAACGCATTTCAAAGAATTATTTTGCTATAAATACCTTCCCGACTTTTTTTTTAATATGTATTAATTACTCTGATTAGAAAACGATGAAAAGTCCTGAATATATCTCAAGAATACCTGGTTCCTGGATATAAAATAAAAATATCTGGCTTAAAAGCACGTGAAATATGAAAATAATACTCGTTTTATGGGTTCGGGATTTAGTCGGCAGGGGGCGATTAAACTTTCGGAATCGCAAATATGATCGTAAACCACAGAATGTCATTCTTGCGGACGTTTCTGTTTTGATTTTTTCGAATTTCACAGTAGGATTTGTTTATTCGTTCCATAAATGTTTTCTCGAACTTGAGTATTTGAATATGGAAGTGCCAGTAGAAGATGAGGGTCTTGTGGTATGTTAACAAGTTGTAATAAGTACTATAAATTCCTGGATATAAAATAAAAATATCTGGCCTAAAAGCACGTGAAATATGAAAATAATACTCGTTTTTTAGGTTCGGGATTTAGCCGGCAGGGGGCGTCTAGACTTTTGGAATCGCGAATATGATCGTTTCTTAGTGGTAAAACCATAGAATGTCGTTCTTGCGGAAGTTTCTGTTTTGAATATCTCGAATTTGACAGCAGGACTTGTTTATTAGTTCCAAAAATGTTTTCTCGAATTTGAGTATTTGAATATGGAAGTGCCAGTGGAAGATGCTGGGTCTTGTGGTATGTAAAAAAGTTATAATAAGTAACTATTTGAACTCAGTCGCTGTTGTAACAGTTATATCGAAGGTATCATCCGTTTTTTGAAAAAAAAAACATTATAGTAAATAACTTTAATAAATAAACATCACTAAATTACAGTACTATTGCAATATAATAATGAAATCCAACGAAGAAGGCAAGAATCGAATAACACAAGCAAGACCTAATTGAAACAGGCAAGAATTGTGTTCAATATTAAATGTACAGCTAAATTAACGAATAAAACACGGTCGTAAAACTCTAAAAGTATATTACAGAAGTAGATATAGATTAAGGCCACGTTACGTATTGCGTTTCTTACATCATCTTACTAGAGAACTACATCCCTGATAGTTTCAAATCCACATACAGTCTTCGAAAATCTGGCTATACAGGGTGGTTCACTCACCTATCACAGTTTTTCTGGGATTATGACAGGTTTTGACAGATGTCAATCGTTTAACCTACAATTCCAAAACTAGTGCTTCTTAACAAAAACTAGACTTATTCGTTTCTAATACTGCGTCCTCGTAAAAGTCAATTGAATTTAGCACTAAATTGAATTATTCATCTATGTATTGGCTTGTTCTGTGTGATAAATATTTTTCCTCGTCGAGAATTTGGAACGGATTCTCGCGATGAAAGTACTTAACGCTAAAATTAGGAAATATGTGTAGGTACTATTTTTCTCATTCTGTTGGCCCTCTCGGATTTCAAGTCAGTTTGGCGTACATGTCTTCTAGTTGCGGTTTGAAATACGTCTTGAGTTGCGGTCTTTTGGCCTTCATGGTCGGTGTCAAAAGACCGTTCTGCACGCTGAAGGGATCGGGGTGGAGATAGATGTCTTTGACCTGGAAATATCGGTTGAAGGTTTATGTTGGAATTTGTGCCAAAATTGAGTTCTCACCTGTTCGAACGATTTGAAACCGGCGTCTTTTCCCCACACGATCATATCGTCGAAGATCAGTTGCTTGACCTCGGGGTTGTTGCAGAGGACGCTCAAAGTGCCCGGTATGGAATTCTCCTGAGCCCAACACTTGATGACGTCCACGTCGGGTACCACGATGGCGACTATGCACGACTGGAAAAAAATTGAGGACGTAAGAATGAACGCGAAATATTTCGGGTTTTTCTCACCTTCAAGGATTCTCCATGTACGAAAACTTGCTGGACGTATTGAGAACGAATGTAGACGTTCTCGATTTTTTCGGGGACTATGTATTCGCCTTGGGACAGCTTGAAGATGTGCTTCTTTCTGTCGATGATCTTCAGGGTGCCGTTCTAAAAGAGATAATCAAGAATGAAATGAATCTTTTCGACATTTAATGCTATTCGCGATTTCCGATGAGGGCGATGCGAAATGGAAACAAGCATGGACGAAAACGAGTACCTTTTCGGGATTTATTGTGGTGAAACGGATTATTTTAGGAGTTTTGAAGGTATTTCCTTCGATTTTGTGAGTTTTATGTGAATATTTTTCAGTGAATGATTGGATTATTGATATTGATTTTAGGTGAACAAATTGGATTTTTCCATTTTAATTATATCGAAATTGATAATAATTCAACAGGAGAAATGGAGCTTTATTTGATTACATTTATAAATCACTACTACAACCTGCCCCAAAAAATTGGACTCAAACTTGTAACCTAACAATCAATAACTTCGTGAACGTATTTCCACTGAATAACATTGATATACCTTACCGACTATTTTTTTTCAATACCAATTACTCTGCTTAGAAAACGATGAAGATTTCTAAATGTACCTCAAGAATAACTGGTTCTTGGATATAAAATAAAAATATCTGGCTTGAAAGCACGTGAAATATGAAAACAATACTCGTTTTCTAGGTTCGGGATTTAGGCGACAGGGGGCGTTTAGACTTTTGGAATCGCAAATTTGATCGTTTATTAGTGGTAAAACCATAGGATTTGACAGTAGCATTTGTTTATTCGTTCCAAAACAGTTTTCTCGAATGTGAGTATTTGAGTATGGAAGTGCCATTGGAAGATGCTGGGTCTTGTGGTATGTAAACATGTTGTAATGAGTACTATAAATTCCTGGATATAAAATAAAAATATTTTGCTCGAAAGCACGTGAAATATGGAAACATTACTTGTTTTCTAGGTTCGGGATTTAGCCGGCAGGGGGCGTCTAGACTAGTGCTAAAACCATAGAATGTCGTTCTTGCGGCAGTTTCTGTTTTGAATATCTCGAATTTGACAGCAGGATTTGTTTATGCGTTCCAAAAAAGTTAAATATGAAAAAGCCAGTAGATGATGCTGGGTTTTGTGGTATGTAAACGAGTTGTAATAAGTACTATAAATTCCCGAATATAAGCACATGAAATATGAAAACAATACTCGTTTTCTAAGTTCGGGATTTCGCCGGCAGGGGGCTTTTTAGACTCTTGGAATCGCCAATATTTCTCGAATTCGAGTATTTGAATATGGAAGTGCCAGTGGAAGATGATGGGTCTCGTGGTATGTGAACAAGTTGTAATAAGTACTTTGAATTCCTGGATATATAATAAAAATATCTCGCTCAAAATCATGTGAAATATGAGAATAATACTCGTTTTCTAGGTTCGGGATTTAGCCGGCAGGGGGCGTTCAGACTTTTGGAATCGCCAATATGATCGTTTCTTAGTGGTAAAACCATATAATGTCGTTCTTGCGGAAGTTTCTGTTTTGAATATCTTGAATTTGACAGTCGGATTTGTTTATTCGTTCCGAAAATGTTTTCTCGAATTCGAGTATTCGAATATGGAAGTGCCAGTGGAAGATGCTGGGTCTCGTGGTATGTGAACAAGTTGTAATGAGTACTTTGAATTCCTGGATATATAATAAAAATATCTCGATTAAAATCACGTGAAATATGAAAATAATACTCGTTTTCTAGGTTCGGGATTTAGCCGGCAGGGGGCGTTTAGACTTTTGGAATCGCAAATATGATCGTTCTTAGTGGTAAAACCATAGAATGTCGTTCTTGCGGAAGTTTCTGTTTTGAATATCTCGAATTAGACAGTAGGATTTGTTTATTCGTTCCAAAAATGTTTTCTACATAGACTAATAATAAAATTATTATTAGTCTATGGTTTTCTCGAATTTGAGTAAGTATTTGAATATGGAAGTGCCAGTGGGAGATGCTGGGTCTTGTGGTATGTAAACAAGTTGTAATAAGTAATATAAATTCCTGGATATAAAATAAAAATATCTTGCTTGAAAGCAAATGAAATATGAAAACAATAATCGTGTTCTGAGTTCGGGATTTAGCCGGCAGGGGGCGTTTAGTCTTTTGGAATCGCAAATATGATCGTTTCTTAGTGGTGAAACCATAGAATGTCGTTCTTGCGGAATTTTCTGTTTTGAATATCTCGAATTTGACAGTAGGATTCGTTTATTCGTTCCAAAAATGTTTTCTCGAATTTGTGTTTCTGAATATGGAAGTGCCAGTGGAAGATGCTGGGTCTTGTGGTATGTGAATAAGTTTTAATATATACTATAAATTCCCGGATATAGAATAAAAATATCTCGATTGAAAGCACCTTAAGTATGGAAACAATAATCGTTTTCTGAGTTCGGGATTTAGCCGGCAGGGGGCGTTTAGACTTTTGGAATCGCAAATATGATCGTTTCTTATTTGTTAAACCATAGAATGTTTTTGTTTTGAATATCTCGAATTTGACAGTAGGATTTGTTTATTCGTTCCGAAAATTTTTTCTCGGATTTGAGTATTTTAATATGGAAGTGCCAGTGAAAGATGCTGGGTCTTGTGGTATTTAAACAAGTTGTAATAAGTACCATAAATTCCTGGATAAAAAATAGAAATATCTTGCTTGAAAACACGTGAAATATGAAAACAATACTCGTTTACTAGGTTCGGGATTTAGCTGCCAGGGGGCGTTCAGACTTTTGGAATCACGAATAGCCCTAACATTAGGATCATAGAAAATTAGATAAAATGAAATTGATGTGATCATTTGTCAAACTACTTTGACAGATGTCACGTCACTGTCAAATTTGACATCTGAGTGATCGAGTTAACCCGATCAGTTCCTACCTCCTGCCACATGCCGACGTCTCCGGTATGATGCCACCCCTGTCCGTCGATCGTCTCGGCCGTCTTCTCCGGGTCCTTGTAGTAGCCCTTGAACACGTTCGTTCCCTTGACGCACACCTCGCCCTGGTTGTTCTTCGCCCAATATTCCATCTCCGGCACGTCCACCAGCTTGACGCAACAGCACGCCACCGGCGGTCCGACGTGGCCCGGCACGTGATCGCCCTGGATGGAGAGGGTGATGGGGGCGCAACACTCCGTCTGTCCGTAACCCTCCACGACCTGCGGGAATTGGGATGACGGTAATTTTTGAAGATTTTCGACGAGTTTTTGGTTTACTCACCACGCAACCGAGGGCGCAACGGATGAAGGTTAGTACGTTTTCTGCAAGGGGCGCGGAACCCACCAGCATCAGTCTTAAATTGCCGCCCATGCCTTCCTGGACCTTCTTGAACACCAACATGTCCCAGAAACTGTTGGTCCTAACGATACTCCTGTTGGGAGAGATGGGAAATTATTGTAAAAATGGAACCTACCCGCAATATCGAACACCGAATTGTATGTGTGTTCGATGGTTGCAACTCTATAGGGAAGAATCGCGGAGTGGGCGACATCTACTTCTAATCGTTTGAAATACCCGAGAGGTGAACAACAAACTAACGTGTGTGTGTTTATATGGGAAAAGTGTGGAATATTTGTATGATTTTAAGTCTATTATGTAACGAAAGTGATATATTTAAATGGAAATTCATGAAAAATTGTTTCAAATGAACTGTATATTGAAATGCACCGGGTTGTAAGAGGTAATGTGGGAACAAGATCACGAAAAAAGTGCTCTCTTCCTCAAAGTTTATCACATAGTTCTTCTGAAGTTTCTTTGCATAAATTCCTGTTGGATCTCAAGGCAGTTAAAAAAAATGTATGTTCAATAATTTTTTATAATATAGTGGTCAATTTCAATCACATTCACGTTCCCCCACATAATCAAAAATGTCTTTCAAAGATATTTGATTCACTTGTTATGAAAGACAGAAATGAAAGAATAATTTTGACCCCCTTTCGGCCCGACATCTTGTGATTTTCAGCGCCATCTAGCGGTACGTGCTTTGATGATTGTTTTTGTTTACCTTTTAAGTTCCCCCTCCTTCGCGCTGAGCGCCATGTTGAAGATGAACTTTTTGACGACACTTCCGTTGATCTCGGCCATCACCTTGTCGTATATCCTGTTGAGGAGCCTGGGAACTGCGGGGGAAACTGTGGGTTTGAGAGCTTTCATATCGTCTGATAACCTCCTGATGTCGCCCATGTAGAATCCTACGGAACCCCCCATCATATACATCGCGTTCTAGAAAGATTAAGTTGAAGTGTTTTCGTTTGGAGTGTAGAGGGCGCCACTTACCTCGCAGCATCTCTCCAACATATGAGCCAAAGGTAAAAATGATATCATAGAGTCTGAGCTTTTGGGTTTGTACTCCCCCATTTGTAATAAAACAGCGCTCACAGAGGCTATAACGTTTTCGTGCGTCAACATCACACCTTTGGGGTTACCGGTGGTACCGCTGGTGTAACAGATCGTACATAGATCAGTCGATAAGGGAGGCTGAAAATTTTAGATCAATAACTTTTCTATGTTTCCCCCCCTGTGTTCACTTACAACTAAAGGATTGTCAGTTTTGGCACCTCTGGCTTCTATGTCTGTGAACTTAATTATTTCTATGCCTCTATTCTTCGCCCTGGTTTTCGTGGCCGGCCTCACGTCTCTACACACGATCATCGTCTTCAAACAGCGCGGCGATCTGTCCAATATCGCGTTGCATTTGTGATCGTCTTCGCAGATAACAACAGACATCTCAACTAAAACAATTTTTTTTTTAGTATATCAAGTAGTCGAGTTGGATGGAATCTCCCCTAACCTTGCTTTATAATGAAGGCACATGCGTCTGGACCTAGAGTATCGTATAATGGCACCAGGACCATACTGTAGCAATATACAGCCTGTTCCGTGAGTATCCATTCTGGACAATTGACTGAATATATTCCTACTATAGTTTGGGGATTCGGGGCCAGTCCGAGACTGACGAGTCCCGAACCGAAGTTTTTGGCTCGCAGGAGAGCCTCGTTGTAGGTCATCCATTGGTATGGCCGGTTGTAAGAATCTCTCCAGCCCAGGCAAGGACCGTTATCTGAAAGAAAAACACGTTTCTATGATCTAATATATGAAAATCTATGCGAGGCGTAATTGTCAAATTCATGCAGTGAACATAAATCCATCATCACCGAGTGATGTGTCTGAAATCTAAATTAAGGTACCAGGTGTTTCGTCATAAACTCGAGAAATTTTTATTCTCGATTCGAGTAGGCAAATGGATAACATCAGTTTTAATTTTGTGCATTGCTTGAGACCTCCGAGCCATAAACACAATTTGACACTGACATTCTTGGTGCGTTAATCTAGTAGCGGTTATTTTCGAGACAGGTTAAAGATGATTAAAGTTACGAGATATGTTTGTGATTTGACAGTTATCGGATCACAGAACTTCGGTCAAGGCGGAATCGAACGTTGTTTACTCACTTGATTCTTTCGCTCCCCTCCTGAACGATTCGTAGAGGGTTCTGGCGTCCGGAAACATGTAACTGACGAATTTTCCATCTTTGGCGTCCTTGAAGAATCTGGATACCCTTATCAGTTCCGGCCCCTGCAAAAAAGAAGGTTTTGGGTTAATTTATTTCCGATGGTGCTGTCATATGAATAATTGAACCAAAGATAATTCGGGATTCCAATTGCCGATGAGGGCGCTGCGAAATGTAAAGATACATGGAGGAAAACGAGTACCGATTCGGGATTTATTGTGGTGAAACGGATTTTTTGATAGTGTTGTGTCAAGTTCATTGATTTAAGGTGAAAAAATGGAGCACTATTTGAGTTTGACGACAGTGTTCAATTATTTCGAAGCTACAGCTAATAGTCGATCATTTGTGTTTTTCTTCGGTCCATTTTTTCCACTTTGTTGAAGGCATTAGTGGCACAAACTGATGAGGCATATTTCTTATGGAATTTATGGAAATGTATAGCCCTGTTTTGATTTTTCTTCGAGGAGCAATTGAAGACGACAATTGCAATTGTAAAACAATACTCGTTTTCTAGGTTTGGGATTTAGCCGACAGGGGGCGTTTTGACTTTTGGAATCGCGAATATGATCGTTTCTTAGTGGTAAAACCACAGAATGTCGTTCCTGCGGGAGTTTCTGTTCTGAATATCTCGAATTTGACAGTAGGATTTGTTTATTTGTTCCAAAAATGTTTTCTCGAATTTGAGTGTTTGAGTATGGAAGTTCCAGTGGAAGATGCTGGGTCTGGTGGTATGTAAACAAGTGAGTAATGAGTACTATGAAGTCCAGGATATAAAATAAAAATATCTTGCTCGAAAGCACGTGAAATATGAAAACAATACTCGTTTTCTAGGTTCGGCATTTAGCCGACAGGGGGCGTTTGGACTTTTGAAATCGCAAATTAGATCATTTCTTAGTGGTAAAACCATAGAATGTCGTTCTTGTGGAAGTTTCTGTTTTGATTATCTGGAATTTGACAGTAAGATTCGTTTCAGAAATATATTCTCGAGTTTTTGAACATGGGAGTGCCAGTGGAAGATGCTGGGTGTTGTGGTATGTAAACAAGTGAGTGATAAGTACTATGAATTCCTGGATATAAAATAAAAAAACCTTGCTTAAAAGCACGTGAAATATGAAAACAATACTCGTTTCCTAGGTTCCAGATTTAGCCGGTAGACTTTTGGAATCGCGAATATGATCGTTTCTTAGTGGTAAAACCATAGAATGTCGTTCTTGCGGAAGTTACTGTTTTGAATATCATGACAGTAAGGTTTGTTTATTCATTCCAAAAATGTTTTCTCGAATTTGAGTGTTTGAATATCGAAGTGCCAGTGGAAGATGCTGGGTCTTGTGGTATGTAAACAAGTTGTAATATGTACTATAAATTCACTGCAAGTGTTGTTTGTTTTCGTATTTATGGTTAATCTGGTGTATGATCGAACTCGTTCTAGGTTAATACTTGTTATTGTTTATCAAGACGTATTTATGAGTTTCTTTGTGTTTGATAGATCTGGTATTCAGAAAATTTATTCGAGTTATCATTCCATTTTTTGTACGAGGGAGGTTGGAAAATAATTCGTTCAATGTAAAAGAAGGTATAAAATGGAAACCATGGTTGCAGGTGCGAATGATGATTTCAATGTTCTCTTCGGTTACTCAGATTGACCAGGTCATTATTATAATTCTTCAAAATAAATTCTGTTATCTATTCATTTCAGACTGAACTGTAAAAACTTGATTTGTCACTTTGCTCATTGAACTCATGTTTCGAAATTCAGAGGTTATATTCATATCAACCATCAAGAAATGTCATCGGGTTACTCTTGAATCGAGCTTGGTCTTCCTCGACTTTAAAATTCGTTGTTTTATATGAGACTTAACCTTAAAATCGTGATTGTATCGACTCTTGAGAGGGAGTTGGTGCAAACGACCCAATCTCGAAATTTAATTCATGTTTTTCGACGATCCCTCGACATTTAAAGCTATTTTCGGTCGGCCCGAAATAATCTGTTGTTTTCCTTAGGCGATACCGCGACGACAACAACGCGATCGGATCAAAAAACGTCGCAGTAAATTTTCACTTTTCACTTGGCGGATTTTCCCCCTCGATTAGAGAGCCGTTACGTGACTTTGAACGGTAAACGTAATCGGCCTGTTGGATAAACAACATTTTTGGCAGAGCGACAGACGTACGCGATGCAATTTTTAACGATATCTCGTTCCCTTGCAACGTTACCTCATAATTTTAATTCGCCAGCGACGAATTTAATCATTTTCGAGCGCTTAAATTTTGTCCAGATCGCATGACCAGAACCATAGACCCCATAGGAAATTATAACTTTCGAACGGAAAGGCCTAGGGACTTGAAATTTTCAGGATAGGTTCGAATCTCGACTGTCTCGGTTGAGTTCGTTATTTGGCAGAATTCGACCAGGGGTTCCGTAAATATGGTCGTTTGAAATTCAGATTTCTTGATAATTCCGAAACTACGGATTCTTTCGTGACGAAATTTTGAATTTTAAAGGGGAATGATATATTCAAGCTTCATTTTTTCCGGATTGCATAGCCAGAACTATTCTAAATTCCAACGAATTGTTGAATGAAAAATCCTTATATTTCTGTAACAGCTGATTCGGCATAATTGACAAAGAGCTGCTGTCATTTTTTTGACAGCTGTCAAAAATTTCTTCGATTGGTTTCTAAAACTGGAAAATGCGAATCTACCTATAAAGTGGATGAACGAGCGCTCAAAAGCTCGTGCTTTTTACAATTTAATTTTATTTCTGACGATAAATCTATGAATAATCTCTATAAGCAGAAGTTGCCATAATATAGTAAAAATAATTTTAGGGAATCGGAAGTGGATCTCTGCGATAATAAACAAACTACTTAACTACTCCATTACCCTTTCAACGTTGCTTTCCAATGAAAATTGCATTGCCAATATAAATATTATGACCCCGTTTGAATAGTTATTCTGGTCACGCTTGAAGTTTTTCGAGATGGGGTAATGCCAATGAATCCATAAATGTGTCATTTATATATTCTATAACATGAGATGGTCGATGTCTGCTTGCGACACCTCGTATAAGCAACTTGAACTTCGTGGATTAAGTGCGTCAGAGTCGGCGGAGGATGGTGCAGAGTGGGCAGTTTCCACCCCATTACATCCCATACATATTCAATTGGGTTCGAATCCGGCGAACAGGGTGGCCAAGGCAAAACTTTCTATTTTCGAAGTTTTCGGCCAGAACTCACCTTCCAGTTGTAAGACTCCGACTGGTTCTGTAAACCTATGGGTATCCTGATGGGGGGTACACTCTTTAAACAACTACACATCGCGTCGACACTCGGGAAATTATCACATTTATATCATTTTTCCAGACGGATCTTGAGGGCGCCGCGAGTATCCCTGATCGCCTAATTCGACGCGACACGCAAAGTTTTGGACGTCTTTCAAGGTTTATGTAATACTGGCACGAGCGCCGATTATAACAAGATTAAAACTTTTAAGATTCCGGAAAAGTCGAAAATTTTCCTCGAAAAACACTCCGGATCGGGTAACCGCACGGTGTGGTATTGGGGGACACTTTAGTGGCACTGAAATATCGCGTCTTATCCCACCGCGAGACGGGATTCCTGGAGTATTAAAAGTACGAACCTACTCATCACGGGAACATGTGACGCGTCACGATGCCTGACGAAAATAAGCCCGAGAAGGTCGCGGTCGGTTCACTTTTCGGACGGTCGCCGTATCGACGATGATAATAATAATTCGAAAAATACCGATTCGATCCGATTGATACTTTGTAGTTGGTTATTAGATAACGACAGTCCATGGGAAATTTCGTGGGGATCATAGAACTAGAAGAATAAAAAAAAACCTTTTGAAAACTTCGGTATCTCAGAAACTTTTCGCAATATCCTGCTGAAATTGTGAGGTATCGATTAAATGAGTTTTAGAAAAATCTCTACACACTTGGAAATAAAACTGAGTGTTTCTGATATGGTGCATAGAAATGTCGATTTTTTGAAATGACATTATTTGTCACACTAACTTTCATTAGCAGAATCTGTGGTTGCAGAATCTTTGGTTCACCTCTTGTCAAATAAAAATGATCATAGATCAGTGAATGTTTCACTGAACTACATTTCAGAGACCAAAATTGTTTCTTGACTTCACTGTCAAGTTGGTGAAAAGAAAATTGAGCGTTTCTGATATGGTGCTTAGAATTTCGATAGAATCTATATGTTTCTGTGATCCCATCTCTTGAAATGTCGATTTTTCAAAAAGACATTATTTGTCACACTGACTTTCATTCACAGAATCTGTGGTTTCAGAATTTTTGGTTCACCTGTTGTCGAATAAAAATGATCATAGATCATTAAATTTTTCACTGAACAACATTTCAGAGACCCAAATTGATTTTTGACTTCACTGTCAAGTTGGTGGAAAGAAAATTCAGCGTTTCTGATATGGTGCTTAGAAATTCGATAGAATCTATATAATTCTGTGATCCCATCTCTTGAAGAGTCGATTTTTTGAAATGACATTATTTGTCAAACGGATTTTCATTCACATAATCTGTAGTTTCAGAATCTTTGGTTCACCTCTTGTCCAATAAAAATGATCATAGATCAGTAAATGTTTCACTGAACTACATTTCAGAGACCAAAATTGTTTCTTGACTTCACTGTCAAGTTGGTGAAAAGAAAATTGAGCGTTTCCGATATGGAGCTTAGAAATTCGAAATAATCTATATGATTCTGTGATCCCATCTCTCGAAGAGTCGATTTTTTGAAATGACATTATTTTTCACACGGATTTTCATTCACATAATCTGTGGTTTCAGAATCTTTGGTTCACCTCTTGTCCAATAAAAATGATCATAGATCAGTAAATTTTTCACTGAACAACATTTCAGAGACCCAAATTGATTTTTGACTTCACTGTCAAGTTGGTGAAAAGAAAATTGAGCGTTTCTGATAAGGTGCTTAGAAAATTGATAAAATCTATATGATTCTGTGATCCCATCTTTTGAAACGTCGATTTTTTAAAATGACATTATTTGTCACACTGACTTTCATTCACAAAATCTGTAGTTTCAGAATCTTTGGTTCCCCTCTTATCAAAAAAAAATGATCATAGATCAGTAAATTTTTCACTGAACCACATTTCAGTGGCCCAAATTGATTTTTGACTTAACTGTTAAGTCAGTGAGAAGAAAATTGAGCGTTGTTGATATAGTGCTTAGAAATTCGATAGAATTCAAATAATTCTGTGATCCCATCTCTTGAAATGTCGATTTTATGAAGTGACATTATTTGACACACTGACTTTCATTTACAGAATTTGTGGTTTCAAAATCTTTGCTTCACCTCTTGTCAAATAAAATTGATCATAAATTTTTCACTGGACAACATTTCAGAGACGCCAATTGATTTTTGACTTCACTGCCAAGTTGCATTCAATGACACCTTAACAATAAATAATAACGATGAGATTATTATTATCTTAGGCCTTCCATCGAATTTTCCATTCAAAAAAATCGGATCTTTCGCCTCTCCGCCTATCCTTGGTTCGGTCCCATTCATTCGGTGAAACTAACGTGGCGAATTCTATTTCCGTCCCGTGTCGAGATTTCTGCTCAAGTGCAGGCGAAACGAAACTCAATAACTGGGTAATGCTAATGGCAATGGCAGATCGAAAGATTTCACGTGAGGCTGAACATAGTGGACTAGTAAATTATATTTTTATTGACCGTAAACCTTGGAGACGTCTAATTTTAGCCGCCACCACTGACCTGTACGGGGACTACGCTACGCGAATCGACGTGCAAAACGCTGCAAAGCGAATAGGAAGGTTTAGTATTTCCAGGAGAAATTTTCATCGAAAGGTTATTGAATGAATTATTCAATCGTTTGTTTGAAGTTTGAATTAGGTTAGGATTATCAAATATCATCGAGTTAGGTTGAGTAGCTTAGATTCTGTGGATAAACTTGCATCAACGCGTGCCCAGTTAACACAGATCTTTAAATTTTAATGAATTCATCGATTCGAACAGGTGTTCCATCCGCTCGTGTCATCGGTTATTGGCCTCTATCATCGCATCACCTCCATCTAATTCGTTTCCTTACGAATCATAATCGGTGGGACCATCGAAATGTAGATGGAAAAGTGTATATAGGAACCTTTACCGTTCCCCCGAGCGAGGAACGTGATCATTTAACGCGTTAAGAACAGTTATCTGCCGATCGAGAAGAAAGTATAACGAATTCGAGAATTAAATCTTTCAGCCCAGTACTTCCCTTTTATAATTATTAAAATTTCGAAGAAGAATGATTGGGAAGTTATGACAGTAGGTTCGCTCAATTTCCAACACAGCAGAGTGGCGCAGTGGAAGCGTGCTGGGCCCATAACCCAGAGGTCCGTGGATCGAAACCACGCTCTGCTAGAATCCTTTTTTGATATTTTTTTTTACATTTAGGGTTGGAATTTTAAAGCTTCCTCAGAGTTGGGTGGTACATTGAACATTTTGAACTCTTTTCGACATTTTTCAAATAAATTTAAAAAATTCTCACCTCTTCAACGATGCACTGCTCGTCGAGCGGGAACAGCGGTTTCTGCGATGCTGGTCGGCTGGCCAGGTAGAAGGCGGAGGCCGCCGCGACGCCCGTGAGGGCCAGGGCTCCCGCGCCGCCACCGATGTACTGCAGATACTGCTCCATGTCGTCCACTGAAACGGAAAAACGGTCTTGGTCAGTCGGGAAAGCCGGAAAACTGGTACGGTCATCGATGCGATTAAAAATGCAACGCGTTTTCAATATTTTATTAGCGATTTGTGACTTGAGAGGTGATGGTGGGGGGGATATCGGGTGCATTGGCGCCGCTCGGGACAAGGGGGTTTGTCTTATGGAATTTTTTCATATTAAAGTGTCAACATTAATACAAAAAAAAAATGAATAAACATGGGAATGTAAATGAAGAAAGTAAGACATTCAATGCCGTGCTCTTGTGACGTTATCAGTCCTTTGATTTGACTTTTTGAAAAAAAATTTGACTTTTTGACAGACGTGTTTTTTGTTTATTCTTTATATTCAATCCAATTTTTTATTTACGGTTGAAGAAGTTTTTCCTCCCTCACTTCCTGATTTTTCCTCGTTTGTCATAGCAGCCGGAGATTTTTCTGAATTATTCATCTCCACTTTTGGAATTAGGGAATTTATTTCGGAAAAACTTTTAAGACAAAAAATCCAACTAATTTTCTCACCTTCAAGCTTATCTATAGGTGTTCGATTTATGAGACACCTGTGGAGCCCAATTGTTTTTATCGATTTGTCCATCATTGTTTCAGTATTCGAGATAGTCTCGGTACTTATTGTGAACTTTAATCGATATGATTCACATTAGAATAATTATTTTAGATAATGCGTGGGGACAATTTTTTTTTCAATATTGACTGTATTCCTTCCACTAATTCGACATAATTCCATTATTTATTCAGATTGGTTTTCTTTTCCACGTCATCGAATCGATAATTGCATTGGCGTAGATGGACGAGTGTCTTTTCGATGTTTTGAATTCAACCAGATCTGTAGTGAAGGGAAAACCGTTTGGATTTTTTATTAATTTTTTCTCCTTAGAAGTTTTTCCACAATAAATGTTCCTGTTCGAACACTGCGGAAAGCGCGCCAAGATGTGACGTAATAAGTTCTGAACAATCGTAGAGAGCGCGACTTTTACAGCATTGCAAATTTTCAGTCGAGTCGAGTTTATTGAATGAAACTGAATAAAATTTCCTTAGAAATACCGAAAAATAGTGAAATTGACTATTCAGGAATATGCCTATCAGAGGACTTATGACATCACAAGAACGCTGTTTTTCGAATGTCTCGCCAACTGGGAGGTTCCAAAGCGACTTTTAGTGAAAACTATTGATATCTCCACACTATATTTCAACTAAATGCACACGATTGTGAGATTCGATCCTCTTTCGATAAATCGCCGCAGTTTCTCTCATTATTGCCAATTCGAAACTGAGTCCAGGTCGTTAAACTTGCACGTACGGCAAAAAGTCTAGGCTCTTATACGAGGAAATACTTATCGTTTAGTCGGTTTCTCTCGCTTGTGTCTTGCCGCATCGCTGCTTTGCCTACTTTCCCGCCATTTTTACACCCGGATTAAGTCGATACGAGGTCCGGGAATAACTTGAAGGATCGACTGTTATTCGATAACCCCCGTATACTTTGGTATTTCTAGAGCGATATTTCCTTGGGTACAAAATTATTTTTCAGAGTCGGAGGATTTTCTTGATGAAAAAAAATAAAAAAAAAATCATTTATTTATAGTTTCAGGATCAATCATGTGGTTGACTCCTTTCAACTTGCACCAGGTGTCCAGGTTCTCTAATAAAAAAAATTATAAGAAGTACTGCCGTCGACTCAGGAGCTTTTGAGCGCTCGTTCTTCCACCTTGCATTTTCCAGTTTTAGAAATCAATTGAAGAAATTCTCGACAGCTGTCGAAAAAATGACAGTACCTCTTTGTCAATTATGCCGAATCAGCTGTTGCAGAAATAAAAGGTTTTTTTATCGCGATCTGGAAAAAATGAAGCTCGAATATATCATTTTCCATCAAAATACAAAATTTCGTCACGATCGAATCCTTAGTTTTCAAATTATC
Source organism: Aphidecta obliterata (assembly GCA_963966015.1). Taxonomy (NCBI): domain Eukaryota; kingdom Metazoa; phylum Arthropoda; class Insecta; order Coleoptera; family Coccinellidae; genus Aphidecta; species Aphidecta obliterata. Next base: position 7,699,476 of record OZ014431.1, read on the forward strand.
GAGAAAACTGAGTTTCAAAAGACCATATTTACGGAACCTCTGATCGAGTTTTGCCCAATAATGAACTTAACCGCGGCATTCGAGATTCGAACCTACCCTGAAAATTTCAAGTTTCTAGGTCGTTCTGTTCGAGAGTTATCGTGCATACGGACGGACGGACAGACTTGAATTATTCTTCATCTATGTCATATCATACATATTTTCTATATGATTCAAGGTTGTAGATTCTGAATATGTTGTTGTTTTTCACGAGAAAAAAAAATTATTGTGGTGGCTACCCTGATGGTGGTTGGTTTTTGAGCGCTCGTACTACTTACACGAGGGCTATATCATTTCGTCACGATGTCTGTATTTTTTGAATTTTGAGCCGAAAATGGTCTCAATCGACTATGTTCGACTCACTGATGACGAATCCGTCGCAAAATTCTGTCTGTCCGTCCGTCCGTAAGCACGATAACTCTCGAACGGAACAACCTAGAGACTTGAAATTTTCAGTGTGGGTTCAGTTCTCGAATGCCTCGGTTGAGTTCGTTAATGGGCCAAATTCCACCAGGGGTTCCGTAAATATGGCCGTTCAAAGTTTTGTTTCCCTGATTACTTGAAAACTACAGATAAGATCGAGATGAACTTTTGCACTCAAATGGAGAATGAGGTGTTCAAGCTACATGGGAAATTTTGCCCAGATCGCATGACCAGAATCATAGAAACCATAGAAAATTGTAACTTTTGAAGGGAAACGCCTAGGGACTTTAAATTTTCAGGATAGGTGTAGATCTCGAATGTCGTGATCACGTTCATCTATAAGCAAAATTATACTAGGGGTTCCGTAAATATGGTCGTTTGAAATTTAGTTTTCTTGATAATTTCAAAACTACAGATTCGATCGTGACGAAATTTTGTATACTAATGGAGAATGATATATTCAAGCTACATTTCTCCAGATCACATGACCAGAACCATAGAAACCATAGAAAATCATAACTTTCGAACGGAAAGGCCTAGGGACTTGAAATTTTCAGGATAGGTGTGGATCTGAAATGTCGCGTTCACGTTTATCAATGAGCAGAATTATACTAGGGGTTCCGTAAATACGGTCGTTTGAAATTTTGTTTTCTAGATAATTTCGAAACTACGGATTCGATCGAGATGAAATTTTGTATTTCAATCGAGAATGATATATTAAAGCAATTTTTTGTCCAGATCGCATGACCAGAACCATAGAAACCATGGAAAATTGTAACTTTTGAACGGAAAGGCCTAGGAACTTGAAATTTTCAGGGTGGGTTTGGATCGCGAATATCGCGGCCACGGTAATCAATGAACAAAATTAGACTAGGGGTTCCGTAAATATGGCTGTTCAAAAAATTTTTTTCCTGATAATTTCGAAACTACTGAGTGAATTATAATGAAATTTTGCACCTAGCTGAGGAATAATGTATTCAAACTACGTGCCAAATTTTGTCCAGATCGCATCACCAAGACCATAGATACCGTAGAAAATTCTAGCGAATTATCGAAAAAAAATTGGTCAGCTCAAGCACTGACATGAAGTCTGGAGTTTCGCCTAAGTTTCAGAATTTTTGTGACAGCTGTCGAAAATTCCTTCAATTGATTTCTAAAACTGGAAAAAGCGAATCTACGTAATTTTTCCTTTTGATTGCAACCTTTGGCTTTCCAAAAAAATATTTCAGTGCTTCCATAACTTTCAAACAAAATTACATGATTTTTTTTTCGAAAAGAATCTTCCGACCATAAAATATGAACAAGGAAAATTTGAGAAAAAAATTATTTTTCGATACTAGAGAAAAATACATATTTTCTATATGATTCAAGTTTGTATATTCTGAATATGCTGCTGAAAAAAATTACTGTGGTGGCTATTTGACCTCGAAGTTAAAACATCCAGAGATCTTCATTTTCAGTTTCCAAATTTTTTTTTCGATAATTCGCTAGAATTTTCTACGGTATCTATGGTTTTGAAAATGCGAAATTTTGCACGTAGTTTGAATACATTATTTTTCATCTATTTCATTTCATTCCAATCCAGTCACTACTTTCGAAACTATCAGGAAAAAAATATTTTGAACGGCCATATTTACGGAACCCCTAGTCTCATTTTGATAATTGATGAACATGACCGCGACATCCTAGATCCACACCTATCCTGAAAATTTCACGTCCCTAGGTCTTTCCGTTCGAAAGTTATGATTTTCTATGGTTTCTATGGTTCTGGTCATGCGATCTGGACAAAATTCTGCGTGTAGCTTGAACACGTCATTCACCATCCATCTGAGTGCAAAATTAGAATTATTAATTCAAATTTGATTTCAGAGTGATATTTAGAGGCCTGCACGTCCGAAGATGAACGAGTCTTGGAGCACAAGGAGGATCTGCTGATGGACCAAGATCCACGTGAGTTTCACACAGTATTTCGAAAGTAGATCCAAACTTACTGTTCCTCCACCTTGTCTTCGCCTTCTTGCTCCTCTGTTCCTTCTTCAACTCCTTCTTGTTCTTCGACTTCTCCTTCTTCACATTGCGCGATTTGATGAAATCCTTCGCACTCAAGATGACACTATTCATCTCTAATTCGCCGAATCAACAAACACAATAATTACGAAAACAAACAGAGATATGTTTGCGGAAGATATAAACGCCGAAATAAAACGTTCTGACGCCAGGCGCCCGAGTTGCGTTCGCGGAAGTAGCGCCGATAACGCGCTAGAACGAAGACTGGTCGACGGTTGGTACGACGGCTCCACGAAAGGTTCGAATCTCTCGCTGGTACCCCGCAATTTGCGGTACTTTTTCGGTTCTGTTCTGGCGCGCGTTCGACTGGTCCCGGAAATCGAAGCGCTGCGCCCATCCGACACGAGACGGGGGGAAGAACAAGAACAAAGCGCGAGTTTTGACGTCCGCTCGGCGCCTCACAAAGACGCGGCTCGAATTGACAATTTTTTCCTGTGGAAATTATATGTGAACAGGGGCGGCTTCATCCGCGAAAATTTCAATTATGAAAAAAAAATATATTACCGTCGTAAAATAAAATGAACGGACGTAAAACGAGAAACGATAAAGGCAATAATTGGTTCGGCGCAATAACGGAACGTGTCGCTCCGATAGGGCAGCGCGGGTACCGTTCGAATAAAATCGGAAAAAAAGCGTACGATAAAATCATTACGGCATTGTATTCGAGGCAATATAGAAAATAATTTTGCGTTACGGTATCTCCGTACCGTGTGGGATTCTAATGGAGGAAATCGCTCTATCCGGAGTTGAACAACTCGAAACGGCGCTGTTACGTGACTTTTCGTGCGGGCTCCGGGCGTACCCTTGGGGAAACCCTGCGTTATTTCGATTTTTTTGAGGGTTGATTTGTTTCTAGTTCAAGTGTCGTATTAAACGAACAATCCACCCCTTAACACGATTTGAGTGTCATTTGACGACATTTCTTGATAGTGAATATAACATATAAGTTTTCAAAACTTCAGAATATTTGTGTTTTGATTTTATAATTCGAAGAACAAAGTTTGTTATAGTTTGGACTCAAAGTGAAGATAATAATGACTGTGACAGACATGAGCAAGTTCAGAAATTGCTGTATATTGTTTTTTAGATTGTGTATTCCACTTATTCACTTTTATATAATTATAATTTTCCGTTTCAAAAGTCTGTTTATAAAAAGAAACTTTGTTTCCTCCCGAAATAATAATCACAACTATGAGATAAAGGATTACTAGATCTACAGATCAAAATACAGAAAAACCCGAGTTGATTACAACTGTCTTCAAAAAGTAAACTACGGTTCCTATGTGGGGGAACTCGCGAATTTGCACTTTGGGCACAAGTTTCAGTAGTCCCATGGGAAACGCGAAATTGTACTTCTTCGCACTGTTTCCGGTGGTTCGACGGTCATTCTTGGTATGTCTAGGAATGTGCTGAGCTTTATGAGAAATTCGGCTTCATGAGAGGTTCCTCGAAGTAGGAATGTACAGGCTGTGCAGCGTGATCGTGCTTTTAGAGAGTCGCGATCGGCGCATATCCTCCCACGAATCCATGATTTGACGGTCGGCTGTTCTGTTCTGAGGCTTTCAATATAATATCGTGAAAATTTGTGCATAACATTGATTTTATCGTGATTTTACGAGAAGTTTCCAATCGTAAACAACGAACCAGGCTATTTTAATCTTTTTGCGTTATCGGTTTGTATTCCAACTCGGTTTTGTCGAAGGAATGCAATTCTTTTCTTATCTTCAATTTTATTAATTTTTTCCTAGTTTAAACCAACCTCAGAGGCGACTTATTTTGATTCAACGATCTCTTTCAATATGTTCTATATCTTCTTTGAGTTGAAGATTGTGAATTCCGAATAAATCTCAAACTACTCTCAAGATTATATTCTTCTGACGAATCTAACCAGTAGCACTGAGACGAAACACTTAATCGTCTTCTCATCAGAACTTTGCAAGAACACATCTTATTAAAAATACTAATCTTTGAATAATATTTTGTCTGTTCATCTCATTCGAACGAAATAAAAGAAATCATCATCAAATCAATCCATGTAAATACCAAAGAACATTGCTCTTTGAGAAATTTTCTCTGATCGGAGCTGCGGTTCGTTTCGAAGCATTCCGCCCCTCGCGTCGAGTTTATCATCGCTATAACTGTAATGATGAGGCTTAATAAGCAGAAATCGGCCTACAGTTGCGAATGATGAGTTTGATGTCCACTGGGGTTTACATGGATTGATTTGTTAGCTTGCTTATCAGTTTATCTAGGAACAATTTTTCTTTTGATATTATTATTGGTGGCGTTTAGCAGTTTTGTTAGAATATCATATCTCATCGAATTCATAATTTCTTTTCAAATCGACCCTCAGACGCGGTCGCGTCTCCCGTCTCGATTTAGCGACTGGTGTTTAACGTCTAGTAATGTAGTCATTTTAAATAGACCTTTTCGTTTAAAATTAGTTTTTCGCGACTTCATCTCGTCGCGTCCGTGGAAAACGCAAGAAAACATCTCGCGGAATTTGCGTTGGGTCACTGTGTTATTCGCCGTTTGACGTAAGAAGCGTATACGGGGGCTGTTGGGGAAGGTTAGTGGATAAGGCATAATTTCAGAAAAATTATTTTTTCCAGATGTCATTTATATAATTCGTCGATGTAGATTCTTTTTCTTCGCGAGAAACGATTTGACGAGAAATTATTGCAATTTTGAAGTTTACATTTTCAGTTCTTCGAAATGTTTGCTCTTCGATTCTTAGCTTTTGCTGATTAAAAACAGATAGACTTTGGTGGTTTTGGATTTTTTCCGTAGCTTCATCAATTGGCAACAGATAGAGTTCATCGAAGAAAACATGAAATGATTATAAGAAATTTTATGAATTTTTTTCTTAATTTACTGATTTTTCCATAACTTCCACCGTGAGATCGTCGAAACGGTAGGAGAAATGGGGGAACAGACAGTATTTTGAAATTGAGCATACTCCATTCAGTCTATATATAAATTTTCAAGAAGATCGTCGAACACAAATTTTTTTGTAAAAAATTTTCAGGGAATGTTTGAGGTGTGATAAAATGAGTTATGTGGATATCCAGCTTTCAAACAATTTCGCGTGAAAAGAAAATTGAGTTCTTCTGATCAGCACTGAAATAAACGAGTACAGGTAATTTCCGGTTGTTTAAACGCAACTTCTGTTATAACAACAGAAGAGACCGTTGTGAGAATAATCTGTACTTGCAATCTAACATACCAATTCCGGTTGAAGTGATTTTAGTTCTTTTAACAGGAAAAACGATAAGTATAGCAGTGAGCAGGTACTTTTATTTCAAAAGAAATATTTCCTGTGTAAACAATAATATTTTGCTATATTAACGAGCCACATTAAATTCGACAGAATGTTTGGTATTCCTCACAGAAATTCAGATTATTCAATCGGATTAATCTTGTTTAGCTAACAGTATTTTAATCCATGTTGCACCATATAGTTGAAGTATTTTGGAATAAAACATCGATAACCATCTCGATGATATCGGACGCACTGTTGCCGATTTGGCATTATTAAATCTTGAATAACATTTCCTGGGAAATACAAGAAAAAGGAAATAGGGTTAGTATATGATTAAGAAACATAGTGAAGGAAGGAACAGGGAAATAGGGGTTTAGCAGGAAAACAGAGGTTAAAGTCAGGTTAGATCAGATCAAAGTAAGGAAGAGAAATTAGATCTGTAGCGATCTTCACCGACGGCTCAACATTTACCGTACCGCTCAACAGAGGGCGCCATCGAATAGACAAAACTCAAAAGATAATACCCAAAGGAAGGAAACGCGACAAAAAAGGTGTGAGCTTTTGTAGACAGTAATTCTGTAATCAAATTCGCTAATATGAGTTCGAAATAGAGAAAAATTTTTCTTATATTAATTATGAAGTCACTCATTACTAGTTTTCAACGAATGTCTCTTTGAATCATTAAAATAATGTAAAGATACTCTAATCACGAAGTCATTCTTTATCTTCAAACAGAATGCATTACTACAGAAAATTCCTGTAAAATCTCAGGTTATAAGCTTCGAATACAACTAACTAGTACTGTAATATTTGAACGATAATTCTTCAATTCAACGGAAAATTTCTGTTGAATCGATACTACAGTTCCATTATAAGAAAAGTTATTCCCGTTTTAGTTTAGTGTTCATTATTGGAAATTCTTGTAGAAACTGCAGTTTGAAGTTTGGAATACAACTGTCAAGTTTGTTTATTAAACTGTAAATTCCTGTAAATAGTCACGCATATTCCGGTTTCCGTCACAGTATTATCTTCATGTTGAAATGACAAACTGCAGTTTGGTTGCATCAACTAAAGTAAAACTTGTTATTTCTAGCTAGAGGAATTAAACGACCGGAATTGTCACGTAAAATCAACAAATATTCCTGCTGTCGCTTATATAGGAGGAATTTCCCGTAGAAGTAACCGAATTCCTGTTGTGTATCCTGGAAAATTTCTTTGAGTGAATCATGAGTTCCTTGAACTCTGAAAAAAAAGCTTCTGGTTGAATGAAATTCTGTTGTTATGTGCAGCTGCGTAACCCCCTTAACCGTCTTAATTTTCGCTAATTCCCTCCTGATTAAATGCAATTCTTCGGGCGAAATTCGCGGTTTTTTAATTGCGCCAATTTAAATATCGGCCGCCTCCATCCGCGTGTTTGACCATAGTTGACCCCCCTTCTGGCGACGATCGGAGAAGTGCACACGCCGAATTCGGCATGGTTGGTAATCGGCGAGGACGTTGCCCTCCCGAAAACATATCGGTCGGTGACATGGAACTGGGTTAGTTTTTGCTCCGACGAAGAGATCATTGGGACCAAATGGGCTTGGGATATACCGGGTGGTCCCGTTAAGGGCATAAGTTGTATAGCTTCAAATCCGAAGAAGACCAAGAAGAAGTCCTCAACGATGAATTAGTTCCAATAGGTTCATTAGACCATGTTGGAGGTGGAGCTCACTGATTCGACATCCATTCCTCCACGTCCTTCGGCTGCGTGCCCCGAGAGATCAATACCCTCCTGGGAAGCTCCAAAACAATGCGTTGGCTTGGCCCCCCTCGTCATCAAACCAGTAAAAAGGCAAATAACACGTTTGATGGCCATCTAATGATATCGCCAGATGGTTCCAATTCTCGTTTCCGCAGATTTACACGACGGTACCAAACTGGCCTTGGACGCGAGGAGGGGTTCCGTTATTGTCGGAACGGGTCGATGGCTGGATTAACCTAACCACGCATAACGAGATCTATGGCGAAGATGATTTGAATCCGGCGACGTTGCCGGAAAAAAAATCGTTTTCCACCCGCGTTCAATCCGGAGGAAACGACGAAGGAAACACCGGAAGTGTCATTCGCTTCCTCTGTAATATTTGGAAATATGAATATTCAATTTCAAATTCGGTTACACATCTCGGAGGAGAATCTGTATATTTGTACATACATTGTATTACTTTGAATAAGCAACGGATGTCGTTGAATTGGGGCCGGTGAACATCGGGACACCTGCAAACTCAGATAACAAAGTTTTACATACATACATTACCCATCTATGATTGATTTGTGGGAAAATTTCGGAGAAAGACTTTAGGGTAACGTGGGTGGCTCCGAGCATGAAAGTGAGGTACTATCCAAAAATGTCCACTCAGGAATAGATTTTTGAAGTGGGAAAATGTTTACCTTTGGGGGACTCTGGAAGAGTTGAGGCAGTTGCTCGCGGGTAGAGATCTCACTTAGTTAGTTGTACGGGGTCGTTTTTCCGGCTAGACGCCGGTGTAGTTGAAAGTCAGGGAGGTACCAAGGTACATAATTGTGAGGTTCGGTTCGAGGCCGTTGTAGGGACTAAAATTGAGATAGTGGTCCGTTGTAAGGAAATAGCTTTAGTATTTTCAGTTAAGGATTGGGAAAGAAATAATCTGTGTTAGATTGTCGAAATAAGTGTGGAAGAAGTTGCATTTTGAGTAAAGATAGAAGTCGTACGAGTGCGAACAAAAAAGTTTAAGGACACTTTCGGAGTGAGTTAATTTGTTTGCAAGTAGGTACAAAAAGGGATTACGTGGTTTGCAGAACAAGGTAGGAAATTTCAGTTCAAAGTTTCAACCCCTACACATGTAAATGGTATTATTACACCTCCTGGTCCCGGGTGCGAACAGGAACCCTTCGGGAGCGGGAGGAAGAGCGCACGAACCGGCAACGTCGTTCGTCCTTCAAACGTGAGTAGTACCACGTATTCTGGTACCGTTCGGGGAACTAGTCGAGAGGAGAAGAACGGAAGAAGGGGTTAGCGGGCGACCGAGAAGAACGGATAGTACCAGTGACCAACTAACTCGGCCGTTAACCCTGAGTAGTGGGCGTGTTCTTAGCGCGAGATTTGATCTCTTTAGCTCGACGCGGTCGGGGCAGGAAACGTCGTAAAGGTTGGGATGGATGCGGAGGTTCTTCGATAACTTTCGGTGGTTTGGTTAGGGGGCTATATTGTTTCTAGCATTTCCATGACAAGAGCAGAGGTCTAAATTTCAAATTCCTCAACTAAGAATTTGGTACCATAGTACCTAACCTCGAAAAAGAAAACCTATCCTCGATTTGAAGTTACGTACTGGATATCCCATACCAAGTCAATGAGAGATTCCTTTATAATTGAAAGATGTATATTATATTATATTTGATTTATTTACAAACTCAACATCTACATCAAGGTGTTTGGTTGTATCGATTCCACCAACCTCACGACAAACAAATAAGATCTATCTCTGATAGATCTGAATTATCAGTTTCTAATGATAATGATATGTTGAAAATCTTTCATTACACCAGTACAATAAAATATTGGTTTCTTACCCAAGCTGTGATGTTAACTGAGCTTTCTCTACAAAATATGTTGACCCTTTCTCCCACCTTTGCAAAAGGGGCTCAAATGTTCAAAACCAATAAAAATAAGACGAAAATCTCCACCCATCACATAATGACAAATTGTGACCAATGACAAGGCCAAGATCTACCTAATTCTGGCCTTCCCTATTCCTATCATAAACTCATTAAGTTCTAATATATTCTATGAATTACATGCCAGCAACTGTCATTTATACCGTTGAGGTAAACCTCTAGAGCCATAACATGAACACTCCGGAAATCCCAGAGAAAGAAATTCCGAAAACGCCCGTATAATCGGAACCTTTCTGGTAATAACGTCGAAAATCTATGAAAATGGTGTGGAAAAGTTGCAATAAGATCTATTTCATCGTATTAACCTGATTTTAGACCCAGATGGGTTTCTTCCTTCAAATTATGTAAATATTTACGAAGTTTCCTGGTGAATTTCGAATTTGAATTATCTCACAAATCTTTCAAAATCTGGAAGAAACATCTATGAGGTTAGGAAATCATTAGTTACCTCTATTATATTCACAAATCACTTCTTTCGACCCAATCAATTTCGACTGTATTCTCGTTCGAAATTAAAATGAATGTACGGTGATTTCATGGGAATTATGTTCGAAACAACACAAAAATTGATCGGAATTTTCTATAAACTGCATGCAGCTGTTGAAAAAATTACATTTCCAATTTTTTAAAATGTGACAAATACATATTAACAACATATCAGAATATTGACACTTTCTCCCACCTTTGCAAAGGAGGCTCAAATGTTTAAAACCTTTTCACATGATGACAAATTGTGACCATGACAGAGCCAAGATCTACCTAATTCTGGCCTTTCCTATTCCTATCATAAACTCATTAAGTTCTAATACATTCTTTAAAATACATGCCGGCAACTGTCGTTTGTACCGTCGAGGTAATCCTCTAGAGCCATAACATGAACACGCCGGAAATCCCAGAGTTAAGAATTTCGAAAACGCCCGTGCAATCGGTAACTTTCTGGTAATAAGTGAATCTTAACAGTTCCTAACCTCGAAAATTCAAAAAAGGATCGACAGTTGCCTTATTCTGCGAATAAGTGTGTTGGTGCCAGTACGACCGCCCACATTTCGTCGCTTTGTATAGTGAGTTCGAGGTGGAACCCGAGGAGTCCTACGTGTGTTCGTTAATCGTGACGGGGCTTCCTGAAGCCGCACACTAAAAAAGAAGAAACAGTTATACAAGATGTTATTTCGATGAGTCAGCGATTTCGACGTTAAAAATCTCTCGATTACGTTTCGTAATACCGGTCGTAAAGGGCGACACACGCATGATTTAGACCGGGCGTTAGGTGGTGTGTACCGGGGCGGTTCGGAAAATGAGTAGTCTACAAGAACATCGATAAAATTTACCTTCTGAAATCTCGACATATTATATATATCGAGGAATTGTTGAGATTGACGATTAGACCCGGTAGGTAACTGCAATAGGTTTTTTCGATGAAAAAATTTTTAGGGAATGTTTGAGGTGTGATAAAATGAGTTATGTGGATATCCAGCTTTCAAACTATCTCACGTGAATAGAAAATTGAGTTTTGTGATCAGCACTGAAATAAACGAATACTGGTAATTTCCGGTTGTTTAAACGCAACTACTGTTATTACAACAGAAAAGACCGTTCTGAGAACAATCTGTACGTGCAATCTAACATATCAATTTCGGTTGAAGTGATTTTAGTTCTTTTAACAGGAAAAACGATAAGTATAGCAGTGAGCAGGTACTTTTATTTCAAAAGGAATATTTCCTGTGTAAACAATAATATTTTGCTATATTAACGAGCCACATTAAATTCGACAGAATGTTTGGTATTCCTCACAGAAATTCAGATTATTCTATCGGATTAATCTTGTTTAGCTAACAGTATTTTAATCCATGTTGCACCATATAGTTGAAGTATTTTGGAATAAAACATCGATAACCATCTCGATGATATCGAACGATTATTTTTAGTAAAATTCGAGTTTATCATTTTTGGCCTTGAACCTAGAATTGAATATTTTCGATCTACGATCGATATTAAATCTCGAATAACTTTTCCTGGGAAATACAAGAAAAAGGAAATAGGGTAAGTATATGATTAAGAAACACAGCTTAGGAAGGAACAGGGAAATAGGAGTTTAGCAGGAAAACAGAGGTTAAAGTCAGGTTAGATCAGATCAGAGTAAGGAAGAGAAATTAGATCTGTAGCGATCTTCTCCGACGGCCCAACATTTACCGTACGGCTCAACAGAGGGCGCCACCGAATAGACAAAACTCAAAAGATACTACCCAAAGGAATGAAAAGCGACAAAAAAGGTGTGAGCTTTTGCAGACAGTAATTCTGTAATCAAATCCGCTAATATGAGTCCGAAATCAGGGACAAATCTTTCTTATATTAATTATGAAGTCACTCATTACAAGTTTTCAAGGAATGTCTTTCTGAATCGTTAGACTAATGTAAAGATACTCTATTCACGAAGTCACTCTATATCTTTAGACATATTGCATTACTACAGAAAATTTCTGTAAAATCTCAGGTTATAAGCTTCGAATACAACTAACTAGTACTGTAATATTCGAACGATAGTTCTTTAATTCAACGGAAAATTCATGTTAAATCGATACTACAGTTTTGTTATAAGTAAACTAATTCCTGTTTCAGTTAAGCTTTCATTACTGGAAATTCTTGTAGAAAATGAAGTTAGAAACTTGGAATTCGACTATCTAGTTTGTTTATAAAACAAAGGAAGGAAATCCTTGTAAATAGTCACGCATACTCCGGTTTTCGTCACAGTATTATTTTCCTGTTAAAATGACAAACTGCAGTTTTGTTGCATCAACTAATGTAAAACTTGTTATTTCCAGAGGAATTAAATGACCGGAATTGTCACGTAAAATCAACAAATATTCCTGCTGTCGCTTATAGAGGGAGAAGTAACCGAAATCTTGTTGTACATCCTGGAAAATTTCTTTGAGTATTGGGGACTGCAATAGGTTTTTTTTGAAGAAAAAATGCTTCATAGTTTCTCGAACGCTCTGGAACGTCGCGGTCTGTCCAGAACGGCGTGGTCGCGTCTAGAACGCTCGAGAGTCGCGGCAGGTCCGGCTCAAGTTCGTTACAGTACACTTCGGAAATATGTTGTTCTTCGATTACAGTTGGTTCGTTGTTATTTCACCAAGATATTGTGTTAACTTGTGTGGAAGGTAAACTATTTCTCCCACTAACAATACAAAAGGGCGTTGTCAAGTTCAGAATACTGACCAATAACAAAATGTTATTGGTCTTCAAGTTTTGGAAAACTGAGGGGTTCTCCTAAATTATTATTGGCATCTTTATGTTCCCAGAATCCTATCAGATATTAAACTGACAAACCAAAAAAATTAACAGTAAGATATCTTAGAAGGTCTGAAGATTGTAGATTCAAGATATTTCTAACGAAAAAGAATTGGCAAAAATACAACAACAAACTTACGTTAATAAACCGCCGATACGACAGTTATGCAAACCAACAAATAATTATGATGACTTATCACAGCCTGAAACGAACTGGATGAGAATGAAACTGATGTATAAATAAATGCCGTTGATTGTTCCAACGCTCTTTTTCGAGATAGATGTTTCCAGATAGTGGAATTGATATCGCTCCGCAATATTGTTTATATATAGAGTGTCACTCGTAATTGGTTTCAATTGGAACAACGATATGATGGCGATTTGAACGTTTGTATTTAGAACCGTAATTGTGATATAGTTGATACGGCGAACAAACCAACATTTCGATAGGCAACAATTCTAACCCTGTCGAAGTCACCAAATTCAGGAATGAAATTAAAAAAAATTATAGTGGATGAACTAATAGCAGGACAACAAAACAATTCATGTACCCCAGAGACCAACAAATTTATCACTTGCACCTGTAGACCGGTTTCGATCCATATCAGATCTCGTCAGTACAGTAAAATGAAAAATTCGATGTGAGAAACAAAAAATTTTAAAACATAAGGTAACGTGGATCTGAGAAAATTTCTCAAATCACAAATGTTACAATTTTGTTACTCTTAATACTAGTAGACAAATGCAATAACTAAAAATATCTGTTCTGGTCAGTTATCATAAAATGGTTTTTTTAAGAAAAGAATAAGAGATTTGTCCATTTCAATATTCAGTGGTTTCTAAATTTAAGTTCTATAGATGTTTTTCAACGCCTCCGTGGCGCAATTGGCTAGCGCGTTCGGCTGTTAACCGAAAGGTTGGTGGTTCGAGCCCACCCGGGGGCGATTTTTTTAATTCAGTATCGATAGTTTTTAATTCTTCGCGCGACTCTGACAACCTTTTAAGATCGTTCATTACACGGTGTCTACTTTTTGATTCCACTTATTGTGAAGAAACAAGCTTTACTACATATATGATCTTGACGCACTCACCATTAGAAAACAGGTTGATCTTCCCCACGACAAAATGCAGAGCAACGTTGGGCATCTTCAACAGATACTGTAGGCCGGACATCCTTCCGTTCTGGGGACACTTTTAACTGTTTCAATTAACCTATACGATCCCGACGTTTTTCCGACTCGATTCGAACCAATTTTCCGCGGAAAAACGGGTTGTCAACATCAAAATTCAACTAAGGTTGTAAAATTAACTCGATTTCAAACGCGCATTACCTAAAACGTTCTAGTATAACCTAGAAAAGCGCGGGGGTCGCGTTATCGATCCCGCAATACGATACGTTACGTAAGTGACCCCTATTCTTCCGGGGTAAATGATCCGGTTTTAATGTCAAGTCCCCCGTTTGAACCCGAAGAAGTTTTGTTTTTTGATCAAATTACACCTGGACCGACTTAAGGGTATTGCGGCGTTAAAATGCGGGCCGGACTGCGCCCTGCGTACCAGACGCGGCGGGCTCGGGGGTGCCTCGGGCCTAGCGCAAAAGAGGGAGACGGAGATAGAAAATTCAGTCGGAAAGTCGGGTTGGGTGAAAGCGAAAGTGAGGGATTCAATTGAAAGGGGTGTTATGATTAGGGGTGCCGAATGAATAATAAAAAGAAATTTAATCGAAATAGCCGATACTTGATGGAAATCCATATTCAAACTTACAATAAAAGGTGGTTAACGTATAACTAAATTACTTCTCTAAACTGTAAAGCCACCTTCTAATACTAACCAATCTTATCACTAGGTGGGGGTAATGGTCAATCCTATGCGAAACTCCTTGTGCTGGATGAATATTTAATGATATCTTAATGACGCTTCAAGGATGAAATTATGCTTATCTTACCGCCATCAAGTGAGAAAATCTGTTGTCGTTAGGTTTTTTGGTTTTTTTATTATTCAGACGAGGGACAAAATTTTTACTTCAAAAAATTACGAAAAGCACTGCTTGTCAGGAGTCAGGAGCTTTTGAGCGCTCGTACTGTAAGTAGATTCGCATTTTCCCGTTTTAGAAATCAATTGAAGGAATTTTCGACAGCTTTTAAAAAAAATTCTCGAACTTAGACGACTTTGTCTGTGCTTCAGCTGACCAAATTTTTTTCGATAATTCGCTAGAATTTTCTACGGTATCTATGGTCTTGGTAATGCGATCTGGACAAAATTTGGCACGTAGTTTGAATACATTATTCCTCAGCTAGGTGCAAAATTTCATTCCAATCAAACCGTTAGTTTCTGAATGATCAAAAACAGAATATTTTGAACGACCATATTTACGGAACCCCTAGTCTAATTTTGCTCATTGATGAACGTGACCGCGATATTCGCGATCCAAACCTACCCTGAAAATTTCAAGTTCCTAGGCCTTTCTCTCCGGAAGTTATAATTTTCTATGGTTTATATGGTTCTGGTCATGCAATCTGGACAAAATATTGCTTTAATATATCATTCTCGTTTAAAATACAAAATTTTATCTCGATCGAATCCGTAGTTTCGAAATTATCGGAAATTATCGAAATTACGGAACCCCTAGTATAATTCTGCTCATTGATGAACGTGAACGCCACATTTCAGATCTACACCTATCCTGAAAATTTCAAGTCCCTAGGCCTTTCCGTTCGAAAGCTAGGATTTTCTATGATTTCTATGGTTCTGGTCATATGATCTGGAGAAATGTAGCTTGAATATATCATTCTCCATTGGTATACAAAATTTCGTCACGATCGAATGTGTAGTTTTGAAATTATCAAAAAAACTAAATTTCAAACGACCATATTTACGGAACCCCTAAAATAATTTTGCTCACAGATGAACGTGATCACGACATTCGAGATCCACACCTATCCTGAAAATTTCAAGTCCCTAGGCGTTTCCGTTCGAAAGTTATAATTTTCTATGGTTTCTATGGTTCTAGTCATGCGATCTGGACAAAATTTTACAGGTAGCTTGAAATTCTCATTCTCCATTTGTGTGCAAAATTTTCTTCTCGATCTTATCTGTAGTTTTCAAGTAATCAGGGGAACAAAACTTTGAACGGCAATATTTACGGAACCCCTGGTGGAATTTGGCCAATTAACGAACTCAACCGAGGCATTCTGGAACTGAACCCACACTGAAAATTTCAAGTCTCTAGGTTGTTCCGTTCGAGAGTTATTGTGCTTACGGACGGCCGGACGGACAGACTCGAATTTTCCGACGGATTCGTCATCAGTGAGTCAATTGAGACCATTTTCGGCTCAAAATTCGAAAAATACAGACATCGTGATGAAATGATATAGCCCTCGTGTAAGTAGTACGAGCGCTCAAAAATAAAGCCAGACAACTAGAAAACATCGGATATTCCTCTAATTTTTCTAAATATTCCCGAAAAAAATTACGAAAAGCACTGCCGTGAAGGCAGGAGCTTTTGAGCGCTCGTACATGCACCTTGTAGGCAGATTCGCATTTTCCAGTTTTAGAAATCAATTGAAGGAATTTTTGACTGCTGTCAAAAAAATTCTGAAACTTAGGCGAAACACCAGACTTCATGTCGGTGCTTCAGCTGATCAATTTTTTTCCGATAATTCGCTAGAATTTTCCACGGTATCTATGGTCTTAGTGTTGCGATCTGGACAAAATTTTGCACGTAGTTTGAATACATTATTCCTGAGCTAGGTGCATAATTTCATTCCAATCCGATCAGTAGTTTCGAAACTATCAGGAAAAAAATATTTTGAACGGCCATATTTACGGAACCCCTAGTCTAATTTTGCTCATTGATGAACGTGACCGTGAAATTTGCGATCCAAACCCACCCTGAAAATTTCAAGTTCCTAGGCCTTTCCGTTCAAAAGTTAGAATTTTCTATGGTTTCTATGGTTCTGGTCATGCGATCTGGACAAAATATTGCTTGAATATATCATTCTCGATTAAAATACAAAATTTCATCTCGATCGAATCCGCAGTTTCGAATTTATCGAGAAAACAAAATTTCAAACGACCGTATTTACGGAACCCCTTGTATAATGTTGCTCATAGATGAACGTGAACGCGACATTCGAGATCCACACCTATCCTGAAAATTTCAAGTCCCTAGGCGTTTCCGTTCAAAAGTTACAATTTTCTATGGTTTCTATGGTTCTGGTCATGCGATCTGGACAAAATTTCACATGTAGCTTGAACACCTCATTTTCCATTTGAGTGCAAAATTTCATCTCGATCAAACCTGTAGTTTTCAAGTAATCAGGGAAACAAAACTTTGAACGGCCATATTTACGGAACCCCTAGTGGAAGTTGGCCCATTAACGAACTTAACCGAGCCATTCGGGAACTGAACCCACACTGAAAATTTCAAGTCTCTAGGTTGTTCCGTTCAAGAGTTATCGTGCTTACGGCCGGACGGACAAACTCGAATTTTCCGACGGATTCGTCATCAGTGAGTCGAACATAGTCGATTGAGACCATTTTCGGCTCAAAATTCGAAAAATACAGACATCGTGACGAAACGATATAGCCCTCGTGTAAGTAGTACGAGCGCTCAAAAATTTTGAAAATTCTAAACGAAGTAAACATATCGAAATTGAATATCACTTTATTAAAGATTTGTGTACAAAAAGACAAGTTCTTAATTATGTTTGTTCAAATGATAACTGTTCTGATCTATTCACGAAAGCTTTAGGGAAAGAAAAATTTCAAAATTTTAGAATGAGTAAATAGAAATCTTTTGTTTGTTAATTTTAAATCAATTTAATTTTTTTTTTGTATAATTTTAAATTGAAAGGGGTTATTAGATATATTATTTGATGCAATGTAAAAGAGCCCTGAGATCAATTCTGCGGATTTATTGACATTGATAGTTAGATTTATATTCTGTGATAAATAACCAAAGAATTGTATCGAAGCATGTTGAAGATTGATTACAAGTGAGAATAAATATAGGCAAAAAATCATATGATCTTTTCAATACATATTACAAAGGCTATGTTCACGCAAACAATTTTGTTTAGGAATGCGTAATTTAAATTCTGTTAATTTGTAATGTATTATTGATATATTTTGTTTAACAATAAAACCAATGTTGTAGAAAATAGATACTTTCATTTCTTTCAATAATCCCTATGCTAGTCATAATAATAACTGGAATTAATAGTTTATATGATAATGCTCTGGAGGGTTTGTAGATCATTCAGAGGTATATTTCGAAGATTATCATGAGGGTTGATAGAACATATAGAACTGAATTATTGTTCAGTGAATGCAACAAAATGAACATAAGACAATTATATATTTATGAGAGAATAGGTCATCAGTAGAGAACTTGTATACTAGATATCGATGTGTGCAATCACTTCAGATTCCATTTGTTTGCAAGAGTCATTTACAGCGTTTTTTAGGATATTTAGGACCATGATTTCTCTGTGTTGGAGTCTTGCTGGACTCTGCGCATAGTCCTGATATTATCCTTGTGTGTCGAAATTCGGGACATCGGCGGCTGGTGGCCGATTCGAACGGGAACTGTTTCAACAAAATTTCAAACTAAGGCAAAACTCCAAACTTCACGACAATGCTTCATGTCCCCATGTTCTGGAGAAAACTACGTAACTCCATATTTTTCAGGAATTGGTATTTTAGTGCAACTTGTTCGGCAACATGGTTAATAATATGAGTTTTTTGAAAAAACCCTTTTTCCTCTTTAAATAAACAAATCAATAAAATTAGGTACATATATTTAAATAAGTCAACACAAATAATGTTTGGCTAGAATTTTCTACGGATCTATGGTCTTGATAATGTAATCTGCAAGTAGTTTGAATACATTATTCTTCATCTATGTGCAATTAGCAGGAAAGAAACCATTTGAACGGTCATATTTACGGAACCACTAGTGTAATTTTGCTCATTGATGAAAGTGATAGCGATATTCGAGATCCACACCTATCTTGAAAATTTCAATTCCCTAGGCGTTTCCGTTCAAAAGTTACAATTTTCTATGGTTCTGGTTATGCGATCTGGACAAAATTTTGCAAGTAGCTTGAATACATTATTCCTGAGCTAGGTGCATAATTTCATTCCAATCCGATCAGTAGTTTCGAAACTATCAGGAAAAAAATATTTTGAACGGCTATATTTACGGAACCCCTAGTCTAATTTTGCTCATTGATGAACGTGACCGTGAAATTTGCGATCCAAACCCACCCTGAGAATTTCAAGTTCCTAGGCCTTTCCGTTCAAAAGTTACAATTTTCTATGGTTTCTATGGTTCTGGTCATGCGATCTGAACAAAATTTCACATGTAGCTTAAACACCTCATTTTCCATTTGAGTGCAAAATTTCATCTCGATCAAATTTGTAGTTTTCAAGTTATCAGGGAAACAAAACTTTGAACGGCCATATTTACGGAACCCCTAGTCTAATTTTGCTCATTGATGAACGTGACCGTGAAATTTGCGATCCAAATCCACTCTGAGAATTTCAAGTTCCTAGGCCTTTCCGTTCAAAAGTTACAATTTTCTATGGTTTCTATGGTTCTGGTCATGCGATCTGGACAAAATATTGCTTCAATATATCATTCTCGATTAAAATACTAAATTTCATCTCGATCGAATCCGTAGTTTCAAATTAATCGAGAAAACAAAATTTCAAACGACCGTATTTACGGAACCCCTTGTATAATGTTGCTCATAGATGAACGTGATAACGACATTCAAGATCCACACCTATCCTGAAAATTTCAAGTCCCTAGGCGTTTCCGTTCAAAAGTTACAATTTTCTATGGTTTCTATGGTTCTGGTCATGCGATCTGAACAAAATTTCACATGTAGCTTAAACACCTCATTTTCCATTTGAGTGCAAAATTTCATCTCGATCAAATTTGTAGTTTTCAAGTAATCAGGGAAACAAAACTTTGAACGGCCATATTTACGGAACCCCTGGTGGAATTTGGCCCATTAACGAACTTAACCGAGCCATTCGGGAACTGAACCCACACTGAAAATTTCAAGTCTCTAGGTTGTTCCGTTCGAGAGTTATCGTGCTTACGGCCGGACGGCCGGACGGACAGACTCGAATTTTCCGACGGATTCGTCATCAGTGAGTCGAACATAGTCGATTGAGACCATTTTCGGCTCAAAATTCGAAAAATACAGACATCGTGACGAAATGATATAGCCCTCGTGTAAGTAGTACGAGCGCTCAAAAATAATATATTTTGAATGAGAATAATAAGAGAAAACTCAAGGCCAGAAATACTTTGCAAGTCACGTGAAGTTATCACAACGTCCAGAGAATCAGGGTTACGAGATTTTACAAAGGGCTTCAAGAAAAAAACTAAGTGTAAAATAGTTATATTTCAGACCAAAAATATCATATTAGCGGTAGAAGTCGTGGGTTCTATGCAGGCTCTTCCCAGTAACCTCGAAGATGATGCTGGAGTCGGATGGTAGGGCCTCCATGGTACCGCCGGAAACTGATGTGCTCAATCCGAAGGAACCTTCGGAAGGCGTGTTCGCCCAGAATTTCCTACGTTTCAGGTCTCTCTCGCTCGTTTCTATCAAGTGATCCACCCCTTCGACGTCCGAGGTTAGGACCGCGTCGCTGTCCATCGAGGAAACCGACCTCTTTCGTTTGGCACCCTCGGATTTCCTCCTCTTTTGGATTTCGCCACGTTTTTCCCTACCTTCGTCCAGGTCCGTATCCGATTTCATCTTCAGGGTATCGAATCTTTTCTTCGGTACCACGGTCATCGGACCGTCCCAATCCGAGAACCTGTACTCTTCCACCTCTTTCCTCTTGGAATTCCTCGTTTTTCGTTTCTTGGCCTCGTCTGCCAGGAGGTAATAAGGGGTCTTGTCCAGGTAGTTCATCTTCCTCCATTCCACTGCGGCTGTTCTTGCGATCTTCTCCATTTGGTTACCCTTGTGTTTGCACACCGAGAGGAAGAAGTTGAGGAAGGGATTAGAGGTGATGCGGACCACCCTTTTAACCGGCGTGCGCCTACGGGTGCGTTTTCGCGTTGTGACGTTTCTTTTTTTGACCATCGCTACCGGAATTTCTTGGTTTGACAGTTAACGACACGTTTCCGATGTGGTCTCTGTGGTCTTTAATGGCAATCATAGAATGAAACACTGGAATGTGAGATAAAGTTTAATCCGCAGGGTCACTTCAAATTGGTTTCGGAGCAATTATTCTTCATCGAGTGAAAACTGGAGGCTAACAAGGCGTGAGCGGAAGGAGCTGGTTGTGTTTCTTTCGGCAGCACCTCGGTTTGGGGAGTCACGAATTCCGTTTCGGCCAGCCAGTTCTCCAAGACTGGATTTTCGTCTTTTGTGTTGTCTCCGAAATGGACGGTAACCGGGCTGTTTTTTTCAGGCAAGTTCTTGGTCTTCTCCAGCGTTGTCGTCAATAGTTTCAGCCTCTTCTTCCTGGCCCTGTCCGCCAATTGGTAGCAGGGAGATTTCTCGTGGTAGTTCATGTTGGTCCATTCGTTACCGACGGCCTTCGCGAATTTGTGCAGTTTCGAGTTCGACTTGACGCCGCATTTCGTCAGGAAGAAGTTGAGGAAGGGATTCGACGTGATAGGCGTCCATGGATCTCGCCTGGTCCTGGATTTGTTCCTTGAATTTGGACGGGATTTGGGCTTTTTCGACATTGTTCAAGTGTCAGTTCGCGATCTGTTAAATTTTAACGTCGTTTAAATCCCTTCGTCCACAGAATGTGAGCAATTTTATATTTTGAATCAATTTGAACTGCTTAAGGAAGAAGATAAAGAAGAAAAATATATACAGGGGTAGAACACAATTTTTTGCTACAAAACTTTATGTCAATCTCTCATTTCTAACTTCATGGCGACCATTTCAAATGTGATCATCTGCTTTGCGCCGTTTTAAAGAATTATATAAACGAATATTGTTCGGTCCCAGCTTTATATATACATAATTATACAGGGTGTTTCACTGAATTTTGTGACTTATACTTCAAGCAAAATTGAAAAGTGACTCACCAATATGATAGTCTTTTTTTAAGGCCATCCAAATATTTTATCGGAAAAATATCGAACCATTGCATGAAAAGTTATTGAGGAAAAATCATTTTTCCAAAAAAAAATTTCGACAAATTTGGCTGCTGTTCAAAATGAGAAGGTCAATAGACCATTTCTCACCAATTTTTCCTTCATTTGAACTTCCGGTTTTCTAGTGAACGGAAATTTTTTTTTGCAAAATATTTTCCCATATTTTTTGAATGTTTAATCGATTCTGAATCTGAATATATGAATATAATGGTGATTTTTATATTTATTTCAAGCAATTTCTTCCAAAATCAACCTGAGGAAATTCCGATTCCATATTCGAAAAATATCACTATGTTGTCTGTGGTTCAATCAATATTAGATTGTCAAAATTTGAAGTTTTCATTCTCGTGTATAATAGAAGCAAAAATAGAATTTTCATTAAATGCTCTCAATATGTTTACTCTTCAAGAAAGTTAAGATTTTTTGAAATTATTTATCGAAAGTAACAAAAATACTATTCACAGATATTGTTGAAAGTGCCTGCCTCTCACTTCTTCGCACTTTATTAGAGACAATCCCAAACATGTTGAGATCTTTGAATAATATTCAGGCTTCATATTTTCGCTTTTATTATAATCGAGATGAAAACTTCAAATTTTGACAATCGAATATTGATTGAACCACAGAAAATATCGATATATTTTCCGAATATGGAATCTGAATTTCCTCTGGTTGATTTTGAATGGAATTGCTTGAAATAAATATGAAACTGCCATTATATTTACATATTCGGATTCAGAATCGATTGAGCATTCAGAAAACATGGGAAAATATTATGAAGTATATTTTGCAAGAAAAAATTTTTCGTTTTCTAGAAAACTGGGAGTTCCAATGAAGAAACAATTGGTGATAAATTGTCTTTAGACCTCCTTTTTTTGAAATTCGGTAAAATTTGCAGGAAAAATTTTTGGAAGAACAGTTTTTCGTCAATTATGCTTTGGTTCGATAGTTTTTCCGATAATATATTTGGATAGCCTTAAAACATACTATCATTTTGACGAGTCACTTTTCAATTTTTCTCAAAGGATGAGTCACAAAATTCAGTGACCCGCTTACGTGAAACACCCTGTACATCATTTTTCATTATTTTCTGAAAATATAGAATGGATAATATACATTTATTGTTGAATTTAACGAGTAGCTTCTCATAAAAATATTCCAATTTATTTTCAGAATAAAATCAACAAAATATCGCGCCTAGTGTCCGTAAACAGAATTAATATATAATATGAAAAAATACTCGAATATCCCCTAAATAATTCAAGGCCGATCAGAGATAGTTTTTCCTATGAAATATAGCCCTTACGAAATACTTTCATATTGATGGGCCATTTTTCGATTTTGCTCAAAGGAAAAGTCAAAAAATCCAATGACCCGCTTACGTGAAACACCCTGTGGAAATATTCTGTTAAGATTCGAAAGGGTCATGGGCCTTTATTACCAGAAAGGTACCGATTATGCGTTTTTGAAATCCCTATCTCTGGAATTTCCGGCGTGTTTATGTTATGGCTCTAGAGGATTACCTCAACGGTACAAACGACAGTTGCCGGCATGTATTTCATAGCATATATTAGAACTCAATGAGTTTATGATAGGAATAGGAAAGACCAAAATGAGGTGGATCTTGGCTTTGTCATTGGTCACAATTTATCATTATGTGATAGGTGGAGGTTTTTGTCTTATTTTCATTGGATTTAAACATTGGGTTCCCTGTGGAAAGGTGGGAGAATGTGTCAACATTCTATGCATATTTTGTAGAGAAAGCTCAGTTAACATCACAGCTTGGGTGAGATACCAACATTTTATTGCACTGTTGTAATGAAAGATTCTTACAATATCTTTATCATAAGAAACTGTTAATTCAGATCCATCAGGTTGTGCTTTCCTGGAAATTATCTTTGCCCTGAAAAACCGGTGCGAACCAAACCAAACCAAACCAGTCCACTAAATAAGGAATTAACCTGAATTTAAACAAATATCTTCATATATTTTAATTAAAATAAATTACATCTCTATACGAATTTCCTCTTATCGTACATTATTTACAGTGATAATTTTATAACTATTTGAGCTTATTTTTGGCTATCGTATCTATGGAAGAACACAGCACATTTTGATTTTCTAAAAATTCCCCGTTGTCGACCCTACTGGTGAATTGCGCTGCACATCTCGTTATTTTTTCTGTTCAAAGAGTACGTTTTGCCTGGTACGACGTATTTTCTACTTTTCGCTATCCTCAGCTTGTGTTTGCTGCCCGGGATCCTCTCGATCTTGTATATGTTGTGCCTAGAAGAACGTTCCGTTAGAATTCATACTTTTAACTTAGTCTACGATTTTCACTAATCAAGAGTTTAACAAAACCACTACATGTGTTTCGCCTTACCATGTTACTTAAGTTAATTAGTGAATTCTAAGATTCCTTCAGACTTACTTGAACAAAACATCAACTTGACTCAGCCTCAGACAGCATCGCATATTCGCGGAGAAATCAATGTCCGACTCCAGCTTCAGTTGGGGCTCCAAAGATGTCGTGAATTCCACCTGCGACCTGACGAAACTCGTATCGATCTTCATGGAACCAGTCAGGAATATACCAGCGCTGAAATCCGAAAACATCAATAAAATGAACCATAAAAGTAGGGATCTTCCTCACCATTTCTCAACAATCGAATCAGCAGTCCTCCCCCAAATGGAAATCTCCACCTTGCCGGCCAGATCGAAGGCGACGGCTCCCCTCAAATCCAGCTCGACGATGAAACCCGAGCCTAGTCTGAGGTGCTCCAGGTGGTCCTGGAGCATTATCAGAGCCTGGTAGGCGGTCGTCCTCTCCGAAGCCGTGCCGGACCAAACGTGTCCCATGAGCTCCCCTTGACCGTTGAAGAAGACGAAAGGTCTCAGTTGGGTGCCGAGCACCGCCAGTTCCATGCCTGCCGTGGTTGGTTCTGGTTCTTCGTCGATTTCCTCCGTGGCGCTCGAGCCGAAACTGGATAAACCGGACGTGAAGATGCCCAACTACGAAAGAGACCAATATACTCTCTTGGTTAGCATATTATGAAAACCAAAACTTACACTAAACAATTCGCTGGTACCACCGTCTTTCTCCCAAACAATATTAACAACGCCTCTCTTGACGATGGCGCTGTTAATCTCTTGCAAAGATATCAAACTACCATTCCCCGATTGGTTCTTCACGAAGTACCTTTTGATTGCTGTGGATAATCCTCTAGGATTCAACACGGAATAATTGTTGATCTTCTTGTCGGCCCTGATCGTCTCCAACACCCTCCTCTTCAGCTCCGGGTCGTCTTCGGCCAACATCCTGATCTTCTGGAGGGCGTACTGTTTAACTTCGTAGGCGGTGTCGTTGGAGGCGAGATGACGGATGACCTCCTCGAGGGTGGCGTCGTTCGGTTCTGATTCCAGAAGGATCTCGGACGCGATGGATCGCGAACTCGAGTCGTGCTTCCTGTCCAGTTGCAGGAAGGTCTTTCTGGCAGCTTTCTTGACTTCCTGGGTCCATTGGGATTTGTCGAAGGCGACGAGGGCTTTCCATGCCAAGGCGCCTTCTTTGGTTGAGCCTTGTCTGATTTTCTTCAGGAGGTCTGGGATGGTGCTCGGGGATTTTAGGTTCTTCAGAGCTCTGAGGTATGGGTAACTTTCTTCGTCTTTGGCTGCCCTGAGTTTTTCCAGGACGAGCTTCTCGAACTTCTGGGATATCTGTTGGTGAGAATGTTGAATATAAGGTTTGAAAGCTTTGATATCGTGGAACTCACCTTATCTTCGTGATTCCCAGGGGAAACGTTAAATCTACGACTCATACTAGCAATGGTCAAAAGAAGAGTTTCGTTTAGCTTAATGGGAATGTTCTCACTTTTTTTGTATTTGAGGAAGAGCTTCTCTAGAACGTCTGGGTTTGGGTTCGATCCCAACGACAGACCCCATAAATATCTCTCGGAAAGGTCAGATTGTTCCTCTTTGGCGAAGTCCAAATGGTTCATCACAGCCTCATAGCTGGCTAGGGTTTTGGAGGATCCCAACACGTCCATGAGTTGAGGTCTGAAGAATGACGAATTAAAATATGATTCAAAGATTATGAGTGAACACATACATGATTTTGTTATTCTTCTTAGACTTTAAAGTCTTCTCGATTTCCTTCTTCGGGGCGTTTCTGGCGATGGTCACCAACCTCAAGAACGCTCTAGCTGGTGCAGCAGTTCCCAAGAGCTCGACGGCCAATTGGTCCCTCATCTCGTTCACAGTTTCCGAAAAACTCTTGACATCCTCGTTCTGACCGTCTTCCTTATCGGTCCTCAAGCTTTCCTCGCTCAAGTTCTCGGATGAAATAAGTTTTGAAAGCACCTCCTCGACGGTTTTACCTAGGAGAACGGATCCGCCTTGGGAATTCTCCACGTATTCCAAGAAATGATCGGAATGCACTTGGTTACCGAAGTCCTCGTAGGAGGACACCGACATCACGTGCGTCTCCTGGGACCTTATGGTCTGGAAATATCGGTAGTTTGGATCCAATTCGTAATCCACGCGTCTGGAGGACTTCACGATGGTGTCTAGGGAGAGTTCTGGGTTTCTGAGGTAGGGGAGGTCGGACGAGAGGCAGTCCTTCTTGGTCTTCTCGATTTTACGAGGTTCTTTCGAGGTGTACTTCACCGTGCACGTTCCCGAAGCGTCGGTCTCCTGGTAGCTGCCGTCCAGAAGTTGAAGCTGGGTTAAAAGGATGGTTAGAATTGGTGATAAAGTCGAGGAATGTTTTTTACCTGGAATAAACTTGCAGTTCCTTTTTTAAGGTTCACGAGGGAGGTTGGTTCTTTGGCGTTGACTAGAATCTTCGTTATCTTACCGTTGTCGCAGTGTACGTAGAAAGGTTTATTGGTGAACTCTTGGAGTCTTGAGGTGTGGAACACGAAACCGTCTGGAGATGGAGCTTTCCTTGACTTGATGTGAAGTTTTGGGTCGTTGAGCTACATAAAAATTCATTATTATTATTGTTCAAAAATACGAATATTTTCTTACCTGAATCTTCAATATCCTCTGGTTCCCTTCGCCCCAAACGACCCTCACCGAAACCTTCCCGGAAACGACGTATCCGACGTTTTTCGAATCTTCGTTCTTCTCATTCAGCACGACGGTCGAGTGGAGGTTGTAAACAGTTTCTTCGCCAGGCACGAACAGCTTGACGTCTCCGTTCTGTCCGGCCGCCGAAGACAGCAGGACGAAACCATAACAGCTGCCCAAAACCCACACTAGCAGCACGTATAGGAAGGTGGAAGAACTCAACTTGAACATTTTAACGAATGTTAAATTCGGATCATGCTTCGAAATGTTAAATGCGATAACTGCGAAGGCATTGCGAGGTTCTCTTCATCTTCGGAGGGTCGAAGATCAAGCTCTCTTATCTTATCGTCGTTCCCTACTCCATGTCAGCTTTTATCGGGGGAATAAGACCTGAAACGACACGATGTTTTGTTGAGATTGTTCATTTGCGTCTGCATAAATGAATTTTGATGATTCACCTCTATTGTAGATTGATAAGACGAACGTTGCGTGTCTAATTGCCCAATTTGAATTCTGAGATTACAATCTGGGTGGTTTAGAAAATAATTGCTTTGTTTAATTGAATATTGAATGTCGATAAAATGGATCTAAATATTTATGGACTTTTTAGGTACTGCGATTGCAAATTTAGTTGGGAGTAAATAAAGCGAAATTCTAGAAATGCGAATAGATGTGGCAAATAGTTGACGATTCTTGACGAAGTTTATTATTATTGAGCTATAAAACACTCCAAGTTCGAGTAATCAACTCCAGATTAGACTCACCTGCTCGAATCAGAAACAATATTAACGCTCAACTTCGCGCACTAACCTCCAGCGTTCAAACACTACATGGAAACGAACCGAGACGGTTTTTAACACTCTTTACAAGGCCCAAATTTTCCCAAATTCCGACAACACCCAGAAAAACCCCAACAAACACGAATTTGTGGTACCGGCGACTAGTGAAACGGCCGTGCTCGACGTAGGAAAGGAAGAAGAGTCCAACGAGAAAGCACGACGACGACACAAACCGGATTCGTACGCCATGGAGTCGTTGGAATGGGACGCTACACCACTAGTTTATTGAATAATGGAGCGTAGAGGTTGGTCGTTCTCGGAATTCGGATCGGGATTCCTAATTGGGACCAAGGAAATTCCGATCCAATTCGCCACGGAGGAAAAGAACAACTAAATTCGATAATATTCACTTTAGATTTAATCAAACATACGTCAAAACAAACATAACAAACTGTCATTCACGTCATAATTTAATCGAAAACCCCCAAATTGACCAGTTCTTCAGTAATCGGAGTCCATGGAGTGCCTCCTTCCTCTCCTTCCCTTCCTCCTCCGCCTGTGTCCGCCCTTCTTCTTCCTGCGTCTCCTGGCCTGTCTGGCCAGGTCCACGTAGGGCGCCTTCTGGCTGTCGCTCATCTTCCTCCACATCTCCGAGCCCTTCACCACCTGCTCCACCGCGGCCATGTTCTTGTTCTTCAGTCGGAACTCCCTCATGAAGTTCAGGTACGGGTTTCTGGTGACTGGGGACGACGACGCCTTGCGCCGACTCACCCTGGTTCTGGTTGTCGTTGGACATCTTCGGATCAAGAGATAATTTTGGGACTCATGTCAGGTTGAGATCGTTAAACTGATTGAGATTGTTTTCGAAATGCGGTCGTCGAGGAGACGTTTCTGAATATGGTAGTTTGATCATTTTGAATAAGTTTAGTGGTTTTCCATATTTTTAGGTTAGGTTTGTTTTCTCTGGTCTGAAATCGGATGTGAAAATATTAATTTTTGCCTATGTAGGTTGTTTTTCGAACCGAAATGTCGTCTTGATTGTGCCGCAGGAAGCTAGTCATTGTGGCTATTTTATCTTAATTTATCTCCTTATCTGGAGATGCTCGAGAGATTCATTGAGTCCAATTAGGGACAACGGGTCCTCATGTAGTTTTTTAACGATGATGATTCCTTCTTCTAGTGCTCAGATATAGATAATATTTTATTAATGACTTGGCTCTGTACAGATCTTTTCTATTTTAAAGAAGAGTAGGTTTATTTGTTGTGTAATATATGTTCTTCATTCTTTGTGGATCTCCATGCTTATCGCAGTAATGAAAAAGTGGATAGTGGCAATTATGAAGTCATAACTGTTTATTAACAGTTAAATCACGAATAGCATCGCCTTGAAATGCGAAGACCGGATGTTTATGCTAAAATTGAGTAATTTCATACGTTTTAATTTCGTAACTTTATACATTTTTTCTGAAATCAAACCACCTTATTATTGTGGTTAATGTGTGTAAAAATTTTCTCATAGTTTTAGAGATTTATCCTCATGATTGAAAATTTTGCTGTATTCCTAAAATTGTGCATGATCAGTCTCAATCTTACCATTCATTGCTTTAGGAAGATGGGGGACTACTTTTTACTCTTCAGCCTCTATGAAACTCTTCAGCCTCTATGAAACAGTCTCATCGATATCTGGATACTTACCTGCCTAATTCTCCAGATTTTTCCATATAGATTTTTCTTCGGTGCCAAGGTCACTGTCTGATTTTTTGAAAAGCTTCGAGCTTTTTCCGCTAGATGGCAGCACCTGTCTAGGTGAAATCAGTGCTGCCATCTAGCGGGAAAAGCTCGAAGCTTTTAAAAATCAGACAGTGACCTTGACTTATTTTTCGAGGTCAAAAAGCTTCTTGCTTCTACCGCTAGATGGCAGCACTGGCTCATTTTTCAAGGTCAAGATCCGAAAATAACAAAATTTGGCACTTGACTTGAAAGAACAGTAATCAAGGTCGCAGCCTGATTTAAGAAAAAACTTCGATCCTCTACCGCTGCTAGAGGGCTGCACCGATATTTTTTCTAGGAATGTGCTGCCCCAAGCGAAAGAAGTGTGAAGGTGTTACCAGGAGTATAAAAAAACGGAAGAAAAGAAAAAATTTATTGCTCCCCACAGTTTGAACATATTCGAGACTCAAGGACAATTGTATTTTGAAATATTGTTGAAGAGATAATCTAGTATTCCTGGATGACGGTGTCCGGATACTACAGCTGAAAATACCCGCTCCCCCACTAAACTCGGCTTTATACATGAAAAACCAAAGGGCAAGAATTAAAATTCACTTTGATCTGCATAATTATGTACACTTATTCTACACTCATCTCATCGTATGTTTGCGGTGTACAGATCATTTGGAATAGGAAACTGTAATGTGTACAGGCGCGGTATCTTTGTTGTCGCCCTCCGGGTATAGATGGCGCATCATCCTATTCTATGGAATTGTAGAAATCTATCTATAGGATATGCATAAAAGGTTTCTATAATGATCCAGAAATCTGTAAAGTATATGTCATGGTTTTTCTGTTTTGATGTAATTTATGTGATAGAGCATAGGGGGCAGTGTAATAATCAATTCTATAAGTGAATAAGTTCTTTGAAATACATATGTATATATATTTGTTCTTCTTTACTATTCGTTGAATTTGAAATACATAAACTGTGACAGGCATTTATTTCAATCTTATATCTAATCGCTTGTTTTCAGAATTTCTCAGAATATTTTCGGCCATCCTTGACCTTCCTTTCGCATCATTCTCCCGATTATATAATTCAGATACCGCGTGCTTTACCGAACCTCTCGCTAACGAACCTCTTCAGTTCTCCGTGTAATCGTCAGCGTTTTCCAAGATTAAAAGGCGGAAATGAAAAGTAAACCGGTTAAATAAAGGAAAGGAATGAATGGGAAAAATGGAAAAGCCGAGGAAATTTTCGTTCCTCCTCATTTTTGTCAGACCTAATGAGCGTCTGAATAATTAAACTATCTGCGAAAACTCATTAACAACCAGGGGTACGTCTTCATCCAATACATACTTGTAATTAGTTGTTTTATAAACCGGACGGTAATTACAGACAGGGTTGGACTTTTTCAGTTCGTCGGGTAGAAACTGTGCGCGTCTCCTCCACCGGGATACTTGTCCGATTTCGTCCCTGCCTCGGAAAAGCTTAATCTCATGTCCGGATTACTAGGAGAATCACAAGGACGAATTTCTCTTCATGCGAACGAGCGGACTCGGTTCAGTTGGCGCAATGTTTGTTCTTCTTTCAACGTCCAAATGAGATTTCCATTGTTCCGGAGAATGGCGAGCGTCCAGCAATGGCTCCGCTTTTCTTTGATGCCATCTAGATAGTGTGGAAAGTGACTTTAGAATTACTGGCTAGTGTAATTGCGGGGTGCTTTGATGGGGGAGGGGATGTACAGGCTGTGGGGAAATCGTATTTTTACTCTTGGGTATATTTCATGGAATGGACGAGAATATTTCATGTCATTACAGTTTTTTTTATTTTCAAAATATAAGAATCTTATACGAAATATTCGAAGTGACTGAGATGAAACCTTGGTGGAAACAACCGCTCTCCGCGAGCACTGCCCTCCCTCGGTTCTCGATTACGCGAGTAAACAATTGCCACCGAAGATTAGGCGTTCAAGAGCGGGGACCTCGGCGAAAAATCGACAAATACGCCACTAGAGACTCGAGAGCCCATATCCACCCTTACGCGGGGCAGAAACAAAGGGGGATCAACATATGGGCGGATTATTATTATTATGGTATCTTCATACGGTAGTGTCGATTCTAGACCGCTCGAATGAATGGGTCCTGTTTGTTTTCTGTTTGTCCTCGAGGGCTCGTACGCGATCATTGTTTGATACTGTTGGAAAAATGTCGAGCTTGTTTGTAAGGGATGAAAATGAAAATTTCGATATCAATTTGAACCCTTTCATTTCCCTGAGAGGTTTTTCCCAGCAGACAATCCGTCATCAACCTTAACGTCCTTACTCCCATATTTCTACCCTCATTAGCATCGAGTCCACCCTCTCATCCATCACCGGGAAGGGGTTTGAGGGAAATCTTGGGCTCTTAACGCGGTTGTCTTATCCTTGAATAAGTGCGAAACTTGGCTAACTCGTAAATTCTTCCAACGTCGCCCAGTTAGATTCTTTCCGTGATTTATCATCCCAATTCTCGGGGAAAACGGCGAATAAATCTGTCCGGCTGTTTGTGGATATATGAATTTTTAATGGGGAGGGAGAAATGGAATTTTATTGCGTTTGAAATATGGAGTCGACGCTCGCGTATCGTTTTTGTTCGAAACTTTTGAAAGATGGGTTTCTCTTTACTGCGGTATGTGTTTTTGAATAACTGGAATGATATTAGGGAATATTAATTCATCACGAATATTGTTCTTCCATTTTTGAGCGCTCGTTCTTCTTACACGAGGGCTAGGTATATCATTTCGTCACGATGTCTGTATTTTTCGAATTTTGAGCCGAAAATGGTCTCAAACGACAAGGTTCGACGCACTGATGGCGGATCCGTCGAAAAATTCGAGTCTGTCTGTCCGGCCGTCCGTCCGTACACACGATAACTCTCGAATGGAACGATTCAGAAACTTTTTAAGGGTAAGTTTGAATTTTGAATGCCGCGGTTGAGTTCGTTATTGGGCAAAATTCGACCAGGGGTTCCGTGAATATCGCCGTTCGAAATTTTGTTCTTCTGATTTCTTCGAAACAACTGATTCAATCAAGGTGAAATTGAACTCAGGTGGAGAATGACTTGCTTAAGCTACATGAAAAATGTTGTCCAGATCGCACGACCAGAACCATAGAAACCATAGAAAATTATAACTTTCGAACGGAATGGCCTAAGGACTCGAAATTTCCAGGATAGGTGTGGATCTCGAATTTTGCGGTCACGTTTATCAATGAGCAAAATTGGTCTAGGGGTTCCGTAAATATGGTCGTTTGAAATTTAGTTTTCTTGATAACTTCAAAACTATACGGATTCGATCGTGAAGAAATTCTGTATTTTAATTGAGAATGACATATTTAAGCTATATTTTTTCCAGATCGCATAACCAAAACCATAGAAACCTTAGAAAATTATAACTTTCGAACGGAAAGGCCTAGTGACTTGAAATTTTCAGGGTAGGTTTGGATCTCGAATTTCGCGGTGACGTTCATCAATGAGCGAAATTAGACTAGGGGTTCCGTAAATATGGCCGTTCAAAATATTTTTTTTCTGATAATTTCGAAACTACTGATTGGATTGGAATGAAATTTTGCACATAGATGTGAAATTTGGTCCAGATCCCATTGCCAAGACCATAGATAACGTAGAAAATTCTAGAGAATTATCGAAAAAAAAATCACCTAAAGCACTGACCTGAAGTTGGAGTTTCGCCTCAGTTTGAAAAACTTTTTGATAGCTGTCAAAAATTTTTTGAATTTGTTTCTAAAACTGGAAAATTCGAATCTACCTACAAGGTGATGAACGGGCGCTCAAAAGTTCCTGACTTCACGGCAGTACTTTTTATAATTTTTTGAAGAGAAAATTTGAAAACTTTAGGTCTTTTTTCCGACAGTTTACGGAAGGACGGCTGGAAGGAATTTGGACGAAATGATCGAGATAGGTATATCGAAAATTGTCATCAAAATTATCCCAGTTCCAAAAGACATGATTCCCAACTACCCTTGGTGGAATTGTCGTTTTCCCGCATATCAACCCCTCTAAATCTCTTTAGACAGCCCCTCTATAAACTTGTATTTGCACACATCGCAACAACTATATCATAATGATAATGTACCAACATTAGTTCATGAATAAACGCAGCACTTTGCGTTATTGAACTATCATTAATTCGTCATTCCGAAGGACGATTGATATATTTGTCAATGTTGTGTGTATTTCCCCCTTTATAAAATGATTTTTGAAAGAATTTTTATACTCTTTTTTTTCAGATATGTGAACGGAAAATTTTTTGGACCGAATTCTTAGGAGACGTAACCATTTTTTTCTTTTAATGGTACTGTCGAGATTCCTTCTTTACACAAAAAACAAAAACAAAAAAACTAGGCGAGTATAATTAGGATAGTTTCTTTTTGGCAGTTTGGGGGTTCCCTAAAATTTTTATCCTTCCAACAAATACATTTCGAAATAACTGCGAAATAAATCATCCTGTCCATTTTCTCGACCGCAAAGAGCATGATTCGTTAAAATATCGAATCTACCACGGACAGACGAATTTTATGAAGTCCATCCTGAAGGATCGGGATAATATCGCCGGCTTGAATGGAAAATGTTAGTCATTCAGCGAATTATGCAAATGACTGGGATCGTTCCACCCGATTCTTTCTTTCGCTCGAAGATGGATGTCCGATCCCTTGGAAATTGGCAAAGGGTCCAGTCTGACCCTGAAGAGGATTCCTTCGTAGGCTCTTTCAATTGTAGTGTGGCGCCTGATGTTACATCAACTTTTCGAGAAAAAATAAGGACGTAAACATAAACAACGTCATCCCCTACGGATAAATCCGAAATTGATAAATTTCTGCATTATTCATGAGCGTGCATTAACCGACCATCGCGACAATTACAATATGAAAAGAATACAAAAAGATAAAGCCCCTAATTGTCGTTCGATAGACGGGCGAGCACCGCAATTCTTTCCTAGAGGGTACCCACCCCTCGACTTAATGGAAATAATAGGGCCATTCAAGAGACTCGTAAACAGATTCCATAGGACGGAAGTTGAGATGGGTTTTTCGCCTTTTATAGGAGCTGATGATTTGTTGTTTTCTACGCTTGCGAGACGAGTGGTCCTTTCAGCGACGAGGACGACGCTGATCCTTATCTGCTCTTCTATAAACGGAATACTCATCAAGCGAGAAGTGTCCGCCGTATCGATTACGGAAATATTCTCATATTGTTAGACATTATGTGCATACGATCCCCCATAGACTGAATTTTAGGCTTAATTTTTGCTGATCGGCGATGATAGAAACCCTTTCAATATGTAGTCTTTGAAAATTTGAATGATTCGGCCGATACTTGATGGAAATCTATATTAATTTAGTATTCTCTTATTAACTTAGTCTACGATTTCCACTAATTGAAAGTTTAACAAAACCATTACACGTGTTTCGGCATGGCGAAACACGTGTAGTGAACAGTGAAAGTGTAGTCTTCATGGGTGAAATCGTTCGTAAAGCGGGTATTTTCAGATGTATCTCTGTTGGATTTGTATCGATTCAATACAGGATCCCTGATGTATTCGGACCTTTTTCGAGGCGCGATTTTTTCCTCGTGAAAAATATAGCGTGAAGGGTGAAGGTTCCGTTCGGTTAACTCCTTGGACATCGTCGGGTAAGTGGTTTACGAGCGCGGCCTGTCCCGCCCAGGGGGTAAGTGCATTCTCGTAATGGCCGACGGAATTCGGCTCCATTTTTCACGTTACTTCCGGTCGAACACTCCGACGAAACTACTTCCGGTATCGAACACACCGCGAAAAATTATGTTACGGATGTTTTCTAAAGGAAATTCTGGGAATATACGACCAAGGGGAGAGACAAACTATTTTCCCAACCAGTTCGGAGCTGGACTGAGCGAGCATAGACCGATTTTAGAGTCGATGAACTAAACTTATATTTCACGACAATTTCATCTTTCAATCTTCTGGATTTTGTTAATATTATAACGAACTTAGGCTGGACTTGTCCCGAACGTTCTAGACGCGACCACGCCGTTCTGGACAGACCGCGACGATCCAGAGCGTTCGAGGAAAAAATGAAGCGGTATATAAACCGACATTGGCCCGAAGCGGAGGCAGTGCAGTACAAGTCAGCGTGTATATATAAATTGAGTGTAAATAACTTAGCATAGTGAACTGTAAATGAATTACTTAGTTGAGAGTTTCAACTATATTCATTACAATATAGTATCGTCATTCATAGCACATCGTACCTGTCGAATTATTTCAGAAATCATAATATTCCATCGAACACCATTCAAAAATACGAAACATTAAGAGTCACATTTGAAATTATTATCGTAAGCCGAGCGAAACTCATCAGGACCCTCCCTAGCCGTCGTCACCCGCATTTGCGACTGGTTTCGTCGGTATCCGCATCAGTTAAATGGCCTGAGAACGTCTTCCGGGCCTGATATACTGACTTCCGGTCTTCCGGTCTGGATTATTTTACACACTACAACAATTTAAAACTGTTTTGGCACCATGAAATGCAACCGATTATCCCCCCTCTTTCTGTATCAAGAACCACGTCCCTAACTTGAAAAAGATCGTGAGCTGACGTGGGGACTTTTGGAGGCATTTCTCTGCTTTTCTCGTTGAATTTGTGTAATTGAGTTTAAAGGTGGCTAAATGGGCGTTGTTAAGATTCACAAGGGTCATTGGCCTTTATTACCAGAAAGGTAACGATTATTCGAAATTCCTATCTCTGGGATTTCCGGCGTGTTCATGTTATGGCTCCAGAGGATTACCTAAACAGTACAAACGACAGTTGCCGGAATGTATTTCATAGATAATATTAGAACTTGATGAGTTTATGATAGGAATAGGAAAGGCCAGAATTAGGTAGATCTTAGCTTTGTCATTGGTCACGATTTATCATTATGTGATGGGTAGAGATTTTCGTCTTATTTCAATTGGTTTTAAACATTTGAGCCCCCTTTGCAAAGGTGGGAGAAAGTGTCAACATTCTATGCATATTTTATAGAGAAAGCTCAGTTAACAGCTTGGGTAAGATACCAACATTTTATTGTTTGTCGTAAGGTTGGTAAAATCGATACAACCAAATACATACATTGATGTTTATATTGTTGAGTTTGTAAATGAAGCAAATATAACATTTATACATCTTCCATTCACAAAGAAATACTAAAAGAAGTAAATTCAAGAGTTAGATGACCTACTAAGAAAATTTTCTAAGATAACAAGAAACATTTTTCTTCGTCTTATAAACTAAATTTGTTTATTTTCAATTGAGAATTTTTCCTATCAATTTCGTGTCTTTGTGGTAGTTTGTATTTCATATTGTGCTTAAAATATACCTCAATTACAGTCATGAAACAAGAAAAAATTGTTCTAGATAGGCTAATAGAGCAAGCCAACAAATCAATAAACGTAACCCCATAGAACATCGAATTCATCCTTTGCACCTGCAGACCGGTTTCGATATACATGTCCCATCAGTACAGCAGGCGCAGGATAAACTCGATGTGGCAAACAGGTAACCCAAACAACCGAACGCAATGGCGATCAGAGAAAATTTCTTCACTCATTGAACTGAACTGACTGTAATTGAAAACTTTATATACATATATGTTCTAAAATTTTCATTCTGAAAAA
This sequence comes from Aphidecta obliterata, assembly GCA_963966015.1. Classification (NCBI taxonomy): domain Eukaryota; kingdom Metazoa; phylum Arthropoda; class Insecta; order Coleoptera; family Coccinellidae; genus Aphidecta; species Aphidecta obliterata. The sequence continues at coordinate 7,736,642 of OZ014431.1, forward strand.
GACGTGACAGCCGCGGTACAGTAGTTATTCAGCTCCTGCAAAATTCTTATTGATGGTCGTATGGAAGTCCATTCGAAGAAAATGATCGTTAGTAATCTAACGTGATCAGCCAATCATCTCGTGCGAATTTTTCATCATTCCCGTAATCCTCCCAGTCGCCGGAGAAATGGAAAACAGTCGGAGGACCATTAATAAACCCCAGTGCGAGCTCGAGATAGAAAATATCGGGACATTAGAATCAGTTTCCGTAAGTGTGGGGCGGGGACGGCGTCGACGAATATACGCCGTACAAAGCGGCAGATTCCATTTGGCCGCTCGAAACTCTTTTATTTAGGTCGTTAAACAGATAGTTTAGCCGGTCTCGCTATTTCCAGAAGATCTTATTTCCTTCTATCTATTCACTTCACTCTCGGCAAATTGCAGCGGAGGAAAACCGACGCCGGAAAATGGGGACGGGGTTTCGTTCGGAACGGTGTGAGATGAGCGATGATCTTTAGAGCTTTTATACAGTATGGTTCTTAAAGTACACGGTGTTAATAATTCATTTATCGTTTTTATTGTGGCGATAAATAATCATTTGAACATAAACATAGACGTAGGCATAGACATAGACGTAGACGTAGACGTAGACGTAGACGTAGACGTAGACGTAGACGTAGACGTAGACGTAGACGTAGACGTAGACGCAGACGCAGACGCAGGACGCAGACGCAGACGCAGACGCAGACGTAGACGAAGACGTAGACGTAGACGTAGACGTAGACCGCAGACGCAGACGCAGACCGCAGACGTAGACGTAGACGTAGACGTAGACGTAGACGTAGACGCAGACGCAGACGCAGACGCAGACGCAGACGGAGACGCAGACGCAGACGAAGACGCAGACGCAGACGCAGACGAAGACGCAGACGCAGACGCAGGACGCAGACGCAGACGCAGGACCGCAGACGCAGACGCAGACGCAGACGCAGACGCAGACGCAGACGCAGACGCAGACGCAGACGCAGACGCAGACGTAGACGTAGACGCAGACGCAGACGCAGACGCAGACGCAGACGAAGACGCAGACGCAGACGCAGACGCAGACGCAGACGCAGACGCAGACGCAGACGTAGACGTAGACGTAGACGTAGACGCAGACGCAGACGCAGACGCAGACGCAGACGCAGACGCAGACGCAGACGCAGACGCAGACGCAGACGCAGACGAAGACGTAGACGTAGACGTAGACGTAGACGTAGACGTAGACGCAGACGCAGACATTTTTTCTTCGTCTTATAAAACTAAATTTGTTTATTTTCAATTGAGAATTTTTTCCTATCAATTTCGTGTCTTTGTGGCAGACGCAGACGCAGACGCAGACGCAGACGCAGACGCAGACGTAGACGACGTAGACGCAGACGCAGACGCAGACGCAGACGCAGACGTAGACGTAGACGTAGACGTAGACGTGGACGCAGACGCAGACGCAGACGTAGACGTAGACGGACGCAGACGCAGACGTAGACGTAGACGTAGACGTAGACGTAGACGCAGACGCAGACGCAGACGCAGACGCAGACGGAGACGTAGACGCAGACGAAGACGCAGACGCAGACGTAGACGTAGACGTAGACGCAGACGCAGACGCAGACGCAGACGCAGACGTAGACGTAGACGCAGACGCAGACGCAGACGTAGACGTAGACGTAGACGTAGACGTAGACGTAGACGTAGACGTAGACGCAGACGCAGACGCAGACGCAGACGCAGACGCAGACGTAGACGTAGACGTAGACGTAGACGTAGACGTAGACGTAGACGTAGACGTAGACGTAGACGTAGACGTAGACGTAGACGTAGACGCAGACGTAGACGTAGACGTAGACGCAGACGCAGACGTAGACGTAGACGTAGACGTAGACGCAGACGCAGACGCAGACGCAGACGTAGACGTAGACGTAGAGGTAGACGTAGACGTAGACGCAGACGCAGACGGAGACGTAGACGCAGACGAAGACGCAGACGCAGACGCAGACGTAGACGTAGACGTAGACGCAGACGCAGACGCAGACGCAGACGCAGACGTAGACGTAGACGTAGACGTAGACGTAGACGTAGACGTAGACGCAGACGCAGACGCAGACGTAGACGTAGACGTAGACGTAGACGTAGACGTAGACGCAGACGCAGACGCAGACGGAGACGCAGACGCAGACGCAGACGTAGACGTAGACGTAGACGCAGACGCAGACGCAGACGCAGACGCAGACGCAGACGCAGACGCAGACGCAGACGCAGACCGCAGACGCAGACGTAGACGTAGACGTAGACGTAGACACGGACGCAGACGCAGACGTAGACGTAGACGCAGACGCAGACGCAGACGCAGACGTAGACGTAGACGTAGACGTAGACGTAGACGTAGACGCAGACGCAGACGCAGACGCAGACGTAGACGCAGACGCAGACGCAGACATTTTTTCTTCGTCTTATAAACTAAATTTGTTTTATTTTCAATTGAGAATTTTTCCTATCAATTTTCGTGTCTTTGTGGCAGACGCAGACGCAGACGCAGACGTAGACGTAGACGCAGACGCAGACGCAGACGCAGACGCAGACGCAGACGCAGACGCAGACGCAGACGCAGACGCAGACGCAGACGCAGACGCAGACGGAGACGGAGACGCAGACGCAGACGCAGACGTAGACGTAGACGCAGACGCAGACGCAGACGTAGACGTAGACGCAGAC